>CM026388.1:7333829-7373015 GCA_014843695.1 Archivesica marissinica | reverse complement strand
TCTGTCTACAATAATCATCATGGATATCCCATCCTATTAGACGTCAGTAAGGCTTTCGACAACAATCACGAGAAAGTATTTCTAGATAATAGACTCCAGTCTGTTGTCCTTAATGGTATTAGTTCAGAAGTCATTCCTGTGTCTTCTGGAGTTCCACAGGGATCCGTACTTTCACCCCTTCTATTCATAGTCTATATAAACGACCTCCCACAAAACATTAGTTCCAAAGTCCGTATTTTTGCAGATGATACTGCAGTCTATCTATCATTGATATCTGCAAATGAGTCGGTCACACACAAAAACGATCTTAAGATATTAGAAGAGTAGGAGTTGGTGAGGGACATGGAATTTAACATCTCCAAATGTCAAGTTAACCACGTCACCAGAAGGAAGCATTAGGATTTCTGCGTAGAAACATCCATGTCAAATCCGAACCCCATATGTCCATGGCTTACCAGCCACTAGTGAGACACCAACTGGAATATGGCTCTGAGATTTGGTCGCCCCATACCCAAACATTGATAGACCAAATTGAAAGTGTCCAGCGAAGAACAGCCAATTGGATAAAGGCTAACTTCTATCGTACCTCTAGTGTTACAGACATGTTACATTCCCTAAATCTAGGCAGACTAGATCAACGGCGTATTGACAGTAGGCTATCCCTTATGTATAAAATTCATAATGATCTGGTTGCTATCCCCATACAAAAATAACTAGTTACCCTCTCCAGTCCCGCACGCCACTTCCAATCCTGAAGCAATAGGTTAATTACAGCAACTACAGACTATTACAAGTTTTCTTATTTTCCAAGAACAATCTACCATTGGAACCATCTCCCTCCTGTCATGTACATCTCCCTACCATACAGTAATTCAATACGACAGTTTGCTGCATTGATCATGCCATCCCTAGTTGTTCTACCCAGCTGATTTTAAACTCTCAACCCAACATATTTTTCATTACCTTCTTATATTTATGTTTTTAAACTACTCATACTTTTAACTTCTTTGCGGTTTTTGATGCGCAACATATCTACATCCCCGAGGGGTTCGACAGTAGAGGACGATAGATAGACATCCCAGGAAAACATGTCTATGTCCTCGCAATGTTAACATTAATGGAACATACATACATAATGTACTATTATAATAGCGCTTAAAATGAACTGTCGATGATCGATTCCAATTTGAGGCAATGCCTTAGTTCATATTAAACTGGCTGGGAAAACAATGGGGAACTGGACTATATTATAATGGTGGAACATGTACATGTAGCTCAAACATTAAAGGTATGTTCTTCTTCATCAATACGATGCATACATTATTGAACATAAAGATTAATTTTTAAAGATATATCATTACTGTTCAAAAAATGAAATTGCATTGTCTGCGAGGAGTGTTCCGTCTAAAACTGGTGTACGCACATTAATTCCATTGCTGTTGTTATTTGTTGTGGAGAACTGGAGCTACTATAAACTTTATTTATTATTTTACAACGATTGCGAAACAAGATTTAACAACTTAAATTAATCACTCTCGTTTGCGCGGTTGAAAGCATAAATGTGGTCATTCATGTGGGAGGAAACAGGATTATCCGCAGAAAACCCACATGTCCGATCTGGCGACCACCGTACCATCTCAAATACTTTCCGGTCCAAGGATCGAACCCTGGTTGCATTGGTGAGAAGCGAGCGTGTATACCACTGCGCTAATCGCTAATGGAGTTACTAAGAGAGCCGAAATACAATCCTAAATCAAAATAAGATTTCATAACTTTCACAAAAATCCAAGTACATTAAAATATCACGTAAGCAAAGTCATTAATACAATGTACAAAACGCTTTCCATTTTAAAAAAGGTGACGTTACCTTCTTTAATACAAAGGATAGATTAATAATAGAAAATAGCAATGAAAGACTTTCGTTGGCCTAATTATTTTAATAGGTAGTAAACATGACATTAGCTAAACAGAAATACAAAATCTACAAATAAATTACTTCAAATGATTGAAAACAATAATGTTTGCACAGTACATTCATAATGTCAGTAAATCAATATAAAGCACAAACAATGAAGGTGACGACGATCTGAACTGCAGTAGGCTGGTGACTGCATGCCCATTTAACCCTAAGACATCCCAAGACATCCAACATGAGCAAATTCCTGTTTGCAGATTTCGCATTCATACAGAAGATATCCTGTTAATCTAAAAGCCTCCATACAGACGTGACATCCATAAAGACGTGCTTCTGTATACATGTCCCCAAACAGATCCCGCTTAACTAAAAGTCTCATGCAGATTTGACATACATATGGGCGTTCCCTTGTATGAATTAGCTGATGACTTCGAACAGATCCCGCTAAACTAAAACATTATATACAGATATGATCTATATAAGAACTTTCGTTAGTATGAATGCTGGTGCATTCGAAGAGAATCAGCTTAACCTTCATATTGGCGTCCCCGTGTATGAATTAGCTGATGTTTCCGAAGACGCCAATCTCACTAAAAAGTCATGTTGCAGAATTCGCACTCATATGGGTATTCTCCTGTATGAATGCACTGGTGACTTCGAAGAGGTCCAGCCTCACAAAATGCCATCTTGTAAATTTAACATTAATATTTACGTTCTCCCTGTATGAATGCGCTGATGCTTCCGAAGACTTCCAGCTACAATAAAAGCACTGTTGCATATATCGCACTCATATGGGCGCTCGCCAGTATGAATGCGCTGATGAATTTGAAGATATCCATCCTGACTAAACTTCTTTTTGCAGATTTCACATTCATACGAGCGTTCTCCTGTGTGAATGAGTTGATGCCTTCGAAGAATTCCAATTTGACTAAAAGTCTGTTTGCACAATTCACACTCATAAGGGCGATCTCCAGTATGAATGCTCGAGTGCCGATGAAGACTCTCAGCTGAAATAAAAGCAGTTTTGCAGATATGACATTCATAAGGACGTTCTCCTGTGTGAATCTTCTGATGCCTTCGTAGAAGTCCCGTTGAACTAAAAACCTTTGTGCAGACTTGACATGCATACGGCCGCTCTCCTATATGAATGCGTTGATGTATCCGCAGTTATGCAGCTGAACTTAAAGTCTTCCTACACATTTCACATTCACGAAGACGTTTGGTAGACATAGTTTAGAATGTAATTTGGTGGCATTGATATTAACTGTATATATGAAGCACCAAGCGCATTGGATTGCGATGAAATAGATGGAGGTCTCTGAAAGCATCGACAGTTCTTTCATGGTTGATGTTGTGTACACGTGTATTAGATAGTCGAACACTGTTTTCCCTCGAATGTACAAAGAAATGTCAACATGTTGTCGCGAATTTAGGCGATATTTTATAGTTCATGAACAATGAACGGAGTTGCTCCGTTTTTCACTTATATAACTAAAACCTACATAGCATGGCTTTCATGTGCTTTGCATACTTCACGAGGATCATGAGGTCCTGGCGAGTATGTATAGGACGTGAAAGCCAAACTCCCTGGGAGAGAACTAAGAGAGAAACAAGCGCGTTAATAACGTTAGTAACTATGGAATAAAATTAAAAGCAGTGGACATCATTAAAGGATAGAAATGGTAATGTGGACTTTATTTATTATTTCTCTTTATTAACTATGCGAACTCTCCTCATCCATGTGGCGTTGATTTAAAGTTAAAATCAAAAAGGCCTTCGGTACATTGTTTGGCGCCAGAACCGTGTGTATTTGTGTATTAGTGTCTCGTGAAACAAATTCAAGATGGCTAACGTGACTTACATCAAAGAAGTTCGGACTAGATTCCGAAATACTCTTGCGAGAGAGCTAGATAAAGCAATGAACATATTGTGTGGTGATTCACATAAGTATGATAAAAGTGAAATAGTGAAAAGTGCGAAGAAGTGTGTTCTAAAATACTCAAATGGTATTGTGGAAAATTGGAAAAACGTAAAAGGAGTTAGCGGATGCAGTTGGTGACAGTGATAAAGATTTTACACAACAGGTAATTGATGATGATTGTCAATTAGTTCTTGATTCAGAACAAAATTATCTGGAGTTGGAACAATTCATTGAACTTTCTGATAAAGACATCGACTCTAAGCATGTGATGTCGGAGCAAATTCAAACTGACAGATTATTACGTTTTCAAGAGCAAATGCAACGTTTCATGATCACTCAAATGGACCAACAACAGGATTTCTTATTGAGACATGAAAGTGAAAGAAAGCAACCAAATACAGTCAAGTTACCGCAGTTGGAATTGTGTTTCTTCAACGGAGATAAGCTCCGGTGGACAACATTTTGGGATGCCTTTGAGTGTACCGTGCTTAACAATGAAAGACTCGAAAAGTTCAGTTACCTACTTAGTAAACTCAAGGACGCGCGGTAGATGGACTAGCCTTATCGAACGACACTTATGATGTAGCTATAAGTATTCTACATGAACGTTTTGATAACAAACAGGACGTGGTAGATCTACACATCAAAACGTTGATGAATGTTTCTTCACCATCTAACAAGGTCCAAAGCCTACGTGCATTTGTTGATATTGTAGAAAGAAATCTACGGAGCTTAGAAGTTCTTGAAGAATACATTAACCAGCATGTGCTTGTCTCGCTAATACGTTCGAAACTGCCGGAAGATGTCTTGAGACACCTAGAGTTTCACCAAAGGGTCCAAAACGGAGTGGACAATCAAAAGTCTCAGAGACCAATTACAAGAGTACGTGTGTGCATGTGCAAAAGCAGGAGCAAAGATGGATCAAACCTCAAAACCATAGCAACAGATCCAAGTCAGTTCAAATACGACTTCTCCGTTAACATCAACGGAGTCGCTTCTAGTTAATAAAAGTACAAGTTCAAACAACAAGAAAAGAAGTTCTTACTCAAACCTTTGTAGATATTGTCAGAATGAACATTGGAGTGATTAATGTTTAACTTATCAAACCATTGAAGACAAAAAACGTCGTATTAAAGGCAGCTGTTTTAGATGTTTAAAAGAGGGAAAGGCAATTAAGACAGATTCAACAACATTTCCCCTGAAATTATAGGACGGAAGTACAATGGATATTAGTGCAAGCATAGTTCCAGTGATAAGTGGAAATATTCATAGGAGACGTTTTAACGTATCGTCCATCAACAACTTAGACCACTTGATCAATAGTGTAGGATTTGCTGATTCCATTCCTACCGACAATGAATATTCCTAGGTTGAACTTCTGATAGGAAATGATTTTTACCTCGACATAGTTCTTTCGCAAAGAATAGAACTTCAGTCTGGATTATACCTCCTTGAATCCAAATTAGGGTGGATATTAACTGGTCGAACACATGACTGTGATGAAAACAAACATTATACAAGTATGCTTGTACTAACATATGGGAATGACGTTACAAAAGAAAGTGTGTTTCAAAGTGTAGATAGTTGTGTTTCACAAAAACCAGATCTCGCAGATTTCTGGAATACAGAAGCAATTGGAATTGTTGACAAACAAACAAACAACTTCAGCAGACGAAGAAGCAATGAATATATTAACATTTGAAGACGGGAGATATCAAGTGACCTGGCCGTGGAAACGTGAACAAAGTGAATTACAAAAAAATAGAGCACTCGCTTATGGTCGCCTGAAATCATGTATTCAAAAGATGAAAAACAGACCTGAAATTCTTGAAAGGTATAATTCAAGACCAACTACTTAAAGGCGTGATTGAACCAGTTGATGATTCAATGAAAGATGGGCCCATGCACTATATACCACATCATGCTGTCGTTACCCCCTTGAAAACAACTACAAAGCTTCGTGTAGTGTATGATGCATCCGCAAAATCAAAACAAGAAAAAAAAGTTTGAATGAGTGTTTACTTAGAGGACCAGTTATGTTACATGATCTTTGTGGACTTCTGTTATGATTCAGATTGTACCCTATTGCCTTAGTCGCTGATATAGAGAAAGCATTCCTTCATATTGGATTACAGAAAAGTGAAAGAGATGTGACCAGATTTCTGTGGTTGAAATCTTGTATGAATCCATCCACTGACCAAAATAATGTTCATGAATACAGATTCTGTCGTGTTCCATTTGGTGTAATATCAAGCCCCTTTTTATTAGGAGCTACAGTTGAAGCACATTTGTAAAGTTATAAAACTGAAATAGCTGAACAGATAAAAATGACATCTATGTCGATAATGTCATCACTGGTACTGATACCGAAACAGAGGCATTAGACATGTACGGAAGAGCCAGGACAATGTTTAACGAAGCATCAATGAATTTGAGAGAATGGGTATCAAACAGTGAGATGGTGAAAGGCCTTATACCTGATAATGATCGAGCAGATTCAGAAATATGTAGTGTTCTTGGACATGTGTGGAACCACCATTCAGACACATTGACAATCAAACAACCAAAACTAGATGCACATCAAGCGGAATTAACGAAAAGTTAAATGTTAAAGATGATAGCGTCAGTTTTTGACACTCTTGGACTCTTCAATCCCGTTTTGTTGAGGGGCTATGGAGCAGAATTCTAGATTGGGATGATATTGTTGATGATAACACAATCAAGGGAACGTGGTCATCGATTCATTCTGACATCCAAAAGATATTGGAGTACAAGATCCAAAGATGCATTTCAAAGAGAAATGACGGGGACAACACGTACAAGTTACTGTGCTTTTGTGATGCTTCAGCCACTTCATATGCAGCAGCTGTGTATCTTCACAATACAACAGATGGGAAAAGTACGACCGACCTGATATTTGCCAAGTCTCGTGTGGCTCCTATCAAGAGCATGACAATTCCCAGACTGGAACTAATGGCTGTATTGATCGGAGTGGCGTTGATATAAAGTTAAAATCTAGCAGATATACACAGTGGAACGTCGCAAGCTGTTTTCAATATCAGGTATACAATGTGGAACGTCGAAAGCTGTTTTATTTATAATGCATTCATAATGGAACATCGAAACTTGATGTATTTATAGTTACAGACACAACAACACTGTGTGTACTACACCTAGAATAAAACATAACACTAGGAGTATTCTCAGGAAACATGACAGCGTATTTCCAGATCTGGAATATACCATTAGATTAACATCAGTATTTTATACACGTGACAGCGTATTTCCAGATCTGGAATATACCATAATATTAACACCATTATTTTATACACATGGCAGCGTATTTCCAGATCTAGAATATACCATAATATTAACATCATTATTTTATACACAAGACAGCGTATTGCCTGATCTGGAATATACCATAATATTAACATCAGTATTTTATACACATGGCAGCGTATTGCCCGATCTGGAATATACCATAATATTAAAATCAGTGTTTTATACACATGACAGCGTATTGCCCGATCTGGAATATACCATAATATTAAGACTATTCTCCACATACAGCTGTTAAACAGTAGCAGCCAACAAGGTTTAATGTTTAATTAACTGCATTGCTTTGTATGCATGTACAACAGAAACTCCAATTTAGTCCAATATGTCAGCCGGTGCAAACCTGTAACATGTATGTTTGTTTGTGAGGACCAACGTTGCACGAACAGCTTAGATCAGATGGCGAATCTCCCGCTAGTATTGCTTGAGGAGGAACCCGGGTGGCAAGGATGGTAGCCGGGTAGATCCACCGACCTACCGCATGCCAGCTGGGAGAAGGTTGTAAAGTGTTTTAAAGTCGACGCCATTAACCATTCGGCCACGGAGTGAATACTAATACAAAGAATTAAAATCAAAACGCATCCGATAATCAATAACGCAAATCTAATGAGGAATCTCACTGGCTTTACATTACCTCCCTTGGCAGACATGGTCTGATTAATCACTAAATGTATAGCGGTCCTTTCAGTCCTAATCCTTTGTTTTTACTGTTGTTCCCTAACCGGAGGTTGCGTTATGATAGATATGATTTTATCCAAATAATGTTACTAGCTAATTGTATAAACATACAGATTTGTTACCCATTCGAAATATTGTAGGATATCTGTGAAAGACTGAACGCCTTATTACGTAGTTCACACTTCTGTGGCCGTTCTCCGATATGTATGCCCATGTGCTCCTTCAAAGTACGCGCCGCACTAAAAGCCTTATTACATATTTCACATTCATGTGGTCGTTCTCCGGTATGCTTGAGCATGTGCCTCTTTAAATTGCTAGACATATTAAAAACCTTATTACATAGTTCACACTCGTGCGGCGGTTCTCCGGTATGTATGCGCATGTGCCTCTTTAAATTGCCAGACGTACTAAATGCCTTATTACACAGTCCACACTCGTGCGGTCGTTCTCCGGTATGTATGAGCAGATGAATCTTTAAAGAGCTAGACTGATTAAATGCCTTATTACATAGTCCACACTCGTGCGGTCGTTCTCTGGTATGTATGAACATATGCTGCTTTAAATGTGTAGAATTACTAAATGCCTTATTACATAGTCCACACTCGTGCGGTCGTTCTCTGGTATGTATGAACATATGCTGCTTTAAATTGCTAGAATTACTAAATGCCTTATTACATAGTTCACACTCATGTGGCCGTTCTCCGGTATGTATGAGCATGTGCGTCTTTAAACTGCTGGAATGCTGGTAAGACCGTTCATTTCCGCTCATAATTTTCTAAAATTGATGATCCGTATGGAAAGAACACGATTCTGTTCATGGTACAAATAATTAAATACATGAACTCATGTAGATCAGTACGTGTAAACAGCAGGTTCGATCTCCTGAAAGCAAACAAGGTATTAAATATTACAATTCATAAATGCAAACAAGTATTTCAATTAGTAATTGTTGTCCATTCCTACCTCTTATTATATTGAGTGTTAGTTTGGTCATGATGCCACTGTCATCATCATCATCATCATCATCATCAGTATGATAGGGATGTTCAACAATTGGTATATTCACATGATAAATCAGACATGTTTACATGATGTAATTATGCCAGGTTCTCTTGATGTAATTATGCCATGTTCACTTGATGTAATTATGCCATGTTCACTTGATGTAATTATGCCATGTTCACTTGATGTAATTATGCCATGTTCACTTGATGTAATTATGCCATGTTCACTTGAAGTAATTATGCCATGAGCATTTGATGTAATTATGCCATGTTCACATGAAGTAATTATGACATGTTCACATGATGTAATTATGCCATGTTCACTTGATGTAATTATGCCATGTTCAATTGATGTAATTATGCCATGTTCACTTGATATAATTATGCCATGTTCACTTGATGTAATTATGCCATGTTCACTTGATGTAGTTATGCCATGTTCACTTGAAGTAATACTTCCCTGTTCACTTGATGTAATTATGCCATGTTCACTTGAAGTAATACTTCCCTGTTCACTTGATGTAATTATGCCATGTTCACTTGATGTAATTATGCCATGTTCACTTGAAGTAATTATGCCATGTGCACTTGATGTAATTATGCCATGTTCACATGATGTAATTATGCCATGTAAACTTGATGTAATTATGCCATGTTCACTTGATGTAATTATGTCATGTTCACTTGATGTAATTATGCAAGGTAGAAGATTTTGAAGAGAATTGTGAACGTCACAAATTATTCTCAGCGCATAACACGATTTAAAACAAAATAAAAGAGTAGCTTAAAGCACAACCATAGAGTGCATAGAGTAGTTGTAAACACATCCACCTTCAATAACAATAATACAGTTAAACATGTGTTAGTGGTCAACTTGTGTGTGGCGGTGCAGTGGTAGCGCGTCGGATTTGGAATCGAACGGTCTCGGGTTCGATACTCGGTCAGGCCACGTATGTAGTGTCATTGAGCAAGGCACCTCACACACATTGCTTAGTACTGGTTAACCACTTAGGTCGGCTAAGCCTGCCCAGGAAAACATGTCTAGGTCCCCGCAAGGGGTTAGACATTAATAGAACATACACCTCTATTAAGCAGCCAATCTGCTTTAAGCAGCCAGTTTCCAGATTCCTAAAATAGTGATTCATTATACATGTTTTTGGTTATACTTTATTTAGTTTACAAGTTTTAACAACTTATATTAATCTCTTTGGCTCGGATGAAAGCGTATATGTGGTCAGTCATGTGGGAGGAAACCGGAGTACCCGTACCCATTATACATTTGATCTCTATTAAGCTGCCACATGTGCTAAGCAGCCACTTTCTGTGATTACCTTGGCTGGCTGCTTAAGACAGGTTTGACTGTATATATATTTACAAATGATTCAATTGCAGGTATGTGTGTCTTAGATCAGTACAAAAGCAAATGATGTGTTAAATTATAAACAGAGTTCAATGATATGTAAAGCTAGCATTTGTTTTCTTCTTCTAAACATTAATTATTTAGCCTGTACGATTAGCACAATGGTTAACGCGCTGGTTTCTCACCAATGAAACCCGGGTTTGAACCTTGGGGTGGGGAATATGTGAGATGCTGTCAGATAGGACAGGTGTGTTTCTCCAAGTACTCCGGTTTCCTCCCACACGAATGACAACATTTACGCTTTCATCTATGCCAACGAGAGTTATTACTATAAGTTGTTAAAGCTTGATTTGCAATCGGTGTGAAATAAATAAAGCTAAAAAAGTTCTGCTTTCATGTAAATATTCACTTGAGCATTTCACGACGTCCAACCACACAGATACACGAGGTATCTGGTCCCACTAGTGCATTGCAGCCGTTACATGCTCTGTTTATAATTGAATGCGTAGTTGTTCTTGTTAGTCTATACAAATTTATTTTAGCTCGATTGCGAAACAAGTTATTTCAACTTATATTAATCACTCTCGAGACCTCATTCCTGATGGAATCCATCGCCAGGAGGGAGAGTGAAGAGGCAACGTGGAATTTAAATGCCTTGCCCAAGGGCACAATCGTAACGGCTCCAGTGTACGTTAAACCAACCATACACACACGCCACCTTACATTGCTATTAAAAGATAACGACCTTAGGCCTAGGGCACAAAACAATTAGTGTGTATTGTGCCTGTTATCCACTTATTTCTGAGAATTAATTTTCTAGAATAATTTCTAAAATACATACCACCATAACATTCCGGAAGAGAAATAAAATACACCGAGGCCTACTATTGTGCAAATGGTGTGCGTACGAAAAGAGAGATAACTATGTATGTGAGTTCTCACTAATGAAAATGGAATTCGTCTTGAATTATGACAAAAATATGTCACCATAAAAATCATATCAGAAATAAAATATACTTATGAATGTGCAAATGATGTCATTATGATAAGGGAGATAACAATGCAAATAAGTTAACGCAAATGAAATATGATTCATTTTTAGCAATATTCAAACGATCGGAAGCTTAATCATCTAACAAGAAATGCATACTAAGACATGTGGCGTCAGATTTGGAATAGAAATATCCCGGATTCGATACTAGGTCAGGCCATGTATGTTGTGTCATTGAACAAGCCCTTCTACAAGCATTCTACCATTGGAACCATCTCCCTCCTGAAATTGTCCATCTCCCTACCATACAGTAATTCAATACGACAGTTTGCTGTATTGATCATGCCATCCCTAGTTGTTCTACCCAGCTGCTTTTAAACTCTCAACCCAACATATTTTTCATTTCTTTCCAATATTTATGTTTTTAAACTACTCATACATTTAACTTCTTTGCGGTTTTTGATGTGCAACATATCTACATCCCCGCGAGGGGTTCGACAGTAGAGGACGATAGATAGACATCCCAGGAAAACATGTCTATGTCCTCGCAAGGTTAACATTAATGGAACATACATACATAATGAACTATTATAATAGCGCTTAAAATGAACTGTCGATGATCGATTCCAATTTGAGACAATGCCTTAGTTCATATTAAACTGGCTGGGAAAACAATGGGGAACTGGACTATATTATAATGGTGGTACATGTACATGTAGCTCAAACATTAAAGGTATGTTCTTTTTCATCAATACGATGCATACATTATTGAACATAAAGATTAATTTTTAAAGATATATCATTACTGTTATTCAAACATGAAATTGCATTGTGAGCGAGGAGTGTTCCGTCTAAAACTGGTGTACGCACATTAATTCCATTGCTGTTGTTGTTTGTTGTGTAAAACTGGTGTACGCACATTAATTCTATTGCTGTTGTTATTTGTTGTGTAAAACTGGTGTACGCACATTAATTCTATTGCTGTTGTTATTTGTTGTGTAAAACTGGTGTACGCACATTAATGCTATTGCTGTTGTTATTTGTTGTGTAAAACTGGTGTACGCACATTAATGCTATTGCTGTTGTTATTTGTTGTGGAGAACAGGAGCTATTATAAACTTTATTTATTTTTTACAACGATTGCGAAACAAGATTTAACAACTTACATTAATCACTATCGTTTGCGCGGTTGAAAGCAAAAATGTGATCATTCGTGTGGGAGGAAACAGAATTATCCGCCGAAAACCCACATGTCCGATCTGGCGACCTCCGTACCATCTCAAATACTTTCCGGTCCAAGGATCGAACCATGTGTACATTGATGAGAAGCGAGCGTGTCTACCACTGCGCTAATCGCTAATGGAGTTACTTAGAGAGCCGAAATACAATCCTAAATCAAAATAAGATTTCATAACTTTCACAAAAAGTCCAAGTACATTAAAATATCACGTAAGCAAAGTCATTAATACAATGTACAAAACGCTTTCCATTTTAAAAAAGGTGACGTTACCTTCTTTAATACAAAGGATAGATTAATAATAGAAAATAGCAATGAAAGACTTTCGTTGGCCTAATTATTTTAATAGGTAGTAAACATGACATTAGCTAAAAAAAATCAATAACAGAAATACAAAATCTACATATAAATTACTTCAAATGATTGAAAACAATGATGTTTGCACAGTACATTCATAATGTCAGTAAATCAATATAAAGCACACACAATGAAGGTGACGACGATCTGAACTGCAGTAGGCTGGTGACTGCATGCCCATTTAACCCTAAGACATCACAAGACATCCAACATGAGCAAATTCCTGTTTGCAGATTTCGCATTCATACAGAAGATATCCTGTTAATCTAAAAGCCTCCATACTGAAGTGACATCCATAAAGACGTGCTTCTGTATACATGCCCCCAAATAGATCCCGCTGAACTAAAAGCCTCATGCAGATTTGACATACATATGGGCGCTCCCCTATATGAATTAGCTGATGACTTCGAACAGATCCCTATAAACTAAAACAATATATACAGATATGATCTATATCAGACATTTCGTTAGTATGAATGCTGGTGCATTCGAAGAGAACCAGCTTAACCTTCATATGGGCCTGTATGAATTAGCTGATGTTTCCGAAGAAGCCAATCTCACTAAAAAGTCCTTTTGCAGAATTCGCATTCATATGGGTATTCTCCTGTATGAATGCGCTGGTGACTTCGAAGAGGTCCAGCCCAACAAAAGGCCATCTTGTAAATTTAACATTAATATTTACGTTCTCCTGTATGAATGCGCTGATGACTTCGAGGATGTCCAGCCTAACAAAAGGCCATCTTGCAAATTTAACATTAATATTTACGTTCTCCTGTATGAATTAGATGATGTTTCCGAAGACGCCAATATCATTAACAGTCATTTTGCAGAATTCGCACTCATATGGGCGTTGTCCTGTATGAATGCGCTGACGACTTCGAAGAGGTCCAGCCTCACAAAAGGATATCTTGCAAAGTTAACATTAATATTTACGTTGTCCCTGTATGAATGCGGCTGATGCTTCCGAAGACATCCCGCTACAATATAAGCACTGTTGCATATATGGCATTCATATGGGCGCTCGCCAGTATGAATGCGCTGATGAATTTGAAGATATCCATCCTGACTAAACGTCTTTTTGCAGATTTCACATTCATACGAGCGTTCTCCTGTGTGAATGACTTGATGCCTTCGAAGATTTCCAATTTGACTAAAAGTCTTTTTGCACAATTCACACTCATAAGGGCGATCTCCAGTATGAATGCTCGAGTGCCGACGAAGACTCTCAGCTGAAATAAAAGCAGTTTTGCAGATATGACATTCATAAGGACGTTCTCCTGTGTGAATCTTCTGATGCCTTCGTAGATGTCCCATTGAACTAAAAACCTTTGTGCAGACTTGACATGCATACGGCCGCTCTCCTGTATGAATGCGTTGATGTATCCGCAGATATGCAGCTGAACTTAGTCTTCCTACAAATTTCACATTCACGAAGACGTTTGGTAGACATAGTTTAGAATGTAATTTGGTGGCATTGATATTAACGGTATATAAGATCAATGAAGCACCAAGGGCATTGGATTGCAATGAAATAGATGGAGGTCTCTGAAAGCATCGACAGTTCTTTAACGGTGGATGTTGTGTACAGGAGTATTAGATAGTTGAACACTGATTTCCCTCGAATGCACAAAGAAATGTCAACATGTTGTCGCGATTTTAGGCGATATTTTATAGTTCATGAACAATGAACGGAGTTGCTCCGTTTTTCACTTATGTAACTAAAACTTACATAGCATGGCTTGCACGTGCGTTGCATACTTCACGAGGATCATGAGGTCCTGGTGAGTATGTATAGGACGTGAAACTCCCTGGGAGAGAACTAAGAGAGACACGAGCACTTTAACGTTAGTGACTATGGAATTAAATTAAAAGCAGTGGACATCATTAACGGATAGAAATGGTAATGTGGACTTTATTTATTATTTCTCTTTATTAACTATGCGAACTCTCCTCATCCATGTGGCGTTGATTTAAAGTTAAAATCCAAAAGGCCTTTGCTACACATGTGTCCTATTTAGCAGGTATACACAGTGGAACGTCAAAGGCTGTTTTCAATATCAGGTATACAAAGTGGAACGTCAAAGGCTGTTTTCAATATCAGGTATACACAGTGGAACGTCAAAGGCTGTTTTCAATATCAGGTATACAAAGTGGAACGTCGAAAGCTGTTTTCAATATCAGGTATTCAAAGTGAAACATCGAAAGCTGTTTTCAATGTCATGTATACAAAGTGGAACGTCGAAAGCTCTTTTTAATATCAGGTATACAAAGTGGAACGTCGAAAGCTGTTTTCAATATCAGGTATACAAAGTGGAACGTCGAAAGCTGTTTTCAATATCAGGTATACAAAGTGGAACGTCAAAAGCTGATTTCAATACCATAATATTAACACCATTATTTTATGCACAGGACATCTTATTTCCAGATCTGGAATATACCATAATATTAACATCATTATTTTATACACATGGCAGCTTATTTCCAGATCTGGAATATACCATAATATTAACACCATTATTTTATACACATGGCAGCGTATTTCCAGATCTGGAATATACCATGATATTAACACCATTATTTTATACACATGACAGCGTATTTCCAGATCTGGAATATACCATAATATTAACACCATTATTTTATACACATGACAGCGTATTTCCAGATCTGGAATATACAATAATATTAAGACTATTCTCCACATACAGCTGTTAAACAGTAGCAGCCAACAAGGTTTAATGTTTAATTAACTGCATTGCTTTGTATGCATGTCCAATATGTCAGCCGGTGCACACCTGTAACATGCATGTTTGTTTGTGAGGACCAACGTTGTACCAACAGCTTAGATCAGATGGCGAATCTCCAGCTAGTATTGCTTGAGGAGGAACCCGGGTGGCAAGGATGGTAGCCGGGTAGATCCACCGACCTACCGCATGCCAGCTGGGAGAAGGTTGTAAAGTGTTTTAAAGTCGACGCCATTAACCATTCGGCCACGGAGTGAATACTCATACAAAGAATTAAAATTAAAACTCATCCGATAATCAATAACACAAATCTAATGAGGAACCTCACTGGCTTTACATTACCTCCCTTGGCAGACGCGGTCCGATTTATCACTAAATGTATAGCGGTCCTTTCAGTACTAATCCTTTGTTTTTACTGTTGTTCCCTAACCGGATGTTGCGTTATGATAGATGTGATTTTATCCAAATCATGTTACCAGCTAATTGTATAAATGTATATATTTTACCCATTCGAAATATTGTAGGATATCTATGAAAGACTGAACGCCTTATTACATATTCCACACTTCCACACTTCTATGGCCGTTCTCCGGTATGCATGCGCATGTGCTCCTTCAACGTACCCGCCGCACTTAAATCCTTATTACATAGTTCACACTCGTGATGTCGTTTTCCGGTATGTATGAGCATGTGCCTCTTTAAATTGCTAGACTTACTAAATGCCTTATGACATAGTTCACAATCGTGCGGCCGTTCTCTCACGTGTGCATGAGCATATGACTCTTTAAACTGCTGGAATGATTGAAGGCCGTATTACATATTTGACACTCATGTGGCCGTTCTCCGGTATGTATGCGCATGTGCCCCTTCAAAGTATCCGCTGCTCTAAAAGCCTTATTACAAATTTCACATTCATGTGCTCGTTCTCAGTATGCTTGACCATGTGCATCTTCAAACTGGCAGAATGGCTAAATGTTGTATTGCATAGTTCACACTCATGTGGCCGTTCTCCGGTATGTATGCGCATGTGTATCTTCAACATACTCACCTCGCTAAAATCATTATTACACAGTTCACACTCATGCGGCCGTTCTCCGGTATGTATGCGCATGTGCATCTTTAAATTGCCAGACTTATTAAATGCCTTATTACACAGTCCACACTCGTGCGGTCGTTATCCTGTATGTATGAGCAGATGACTCTTTAAAGCGCTAGATCTATTAAATGCTTTATTACATAGTCCACATTCGTGCGGTCGTTCTCCGGTATGTATGAGCAGATGACTCTTTAAATTGGTAGAATTACTAACTGCCTTATTACATAGTCCACACTCGTGCGGTCGTTCTCCGGTATGTATGAACATATGCTGCTTTAAATTGCTAGAATTACTAAATGCCTTATTACATAGTTCACACTCATGCGGTCGTTCTCCGGTATGTATGCTCATGTGTATCTTTAAACTGTTGGAATGCCGTTCTCCGGAATGTGTTGGTGTTTTACGTTTATTTATCGTCGCTACCGGTTGCACATACGAGCGACGCCTCCTGGAGATATTAGTCATTTTAGATTGATCTCCGGAATGAATGGTCATGTCCTGCTTTATATTTTTAGACATTGTGAGAATATTTAATTATATACTTATGTTGTTAGATGTATTCTCTGCACTATGTGTATATGAGTTGGCAATGTACGTCAGTCCTTACACAATATCGAGTTCACAATGTGAATAGAGCACACACGAGGGATTTCCTAGCTAAACTAGAGAATAAGAACATGATATTTCCGCTCATATTTTTCTAAAATTGATGATCCGTATGGAAAGAACACGATTCTGTTCATGGTACACATAATTAAACACATGAACTCATGTAGATCTGTACGTGTAAACAGCAGGTTCCATCTCCTGAAAGCAAACAACGTATTAAATATTTACAATTCACAAATGCAAACTAGTATTTCAATTAGTAATTGTTGTCCATTCCTACCTCTTATTATATTGAGTGTTAGTTTGGTCATAATGCCACTGTCATCATCATCATCATCATCATCATCATCATCATCATCATCATCATCATCAGTATTATAGGGATGTTCAACAATTGGGATATTCACATGATAAATCAGACATGTTCACTTGATGTAGTTATGCCATGTTCACATGATGTAATTATGCCATGTTCACTTGATGTAATTATGCCATGTTCACATGATGTAATTATGCCATGTTCACATGAGGTAATTATGCCATGTTCACATGATGTAATTATGCCATGTTCACATGATGTAATTATGCCATGTTCACATGATGTAATTATGCCATGTTCACATGATGTAATTATGCCATGTTCACATGAGGTAATTATGCCATGTTCACTTGATGTAATTATGCCATGTTCACTTGAAGTAATTATGCCATGTTCACTTGATGTAATTATGCCATGTTCACATGATGTAATTATGCCATGGTCACTTGATGTAATTATGCCATGTTCACATGAGGTAATTATGCCATGTTCAGTTGAAATAATTATGCCATGTTCACTTGATATGATTATGACATGTAATTATGCCATGTTCACTTGAAGTAATTATGCATTGTTTACTTGAAGTAATTATGCCATGTTCACTTAATGTAATTATGCCATGTTCACTTGATGTAATTAGGCCATGTTCACTTGATGTAATTAGGCCATGTAATTATGCCATGTTCACTTGATGTAATTATGCCATGTTCACTTGATGTAATTATGCCATGTTCACTTGATGTAATTATACCATGTTCGCATGATGTAATTATGCCATGTTCACTTGATGTAATTATGCCATGTTCACTTGATGCAATTATGCCATGTTTACTTGAAGTAATTATGCCATGTTCACTTGATGTAATTATGCCATGTTCACTTGATGTAATTATGCCATGTTCACTTGATGTAATTATGCCAGGTTCACATGATGTAATTATGCCATGTTCACTTGATGTAATTATGCCATGTTCACTTGAGGTAATTATGCCATATTCACTTGATGTAATTATGCCATGTTCACTTGAGGTAATTATGCCATGTTCACATGATGTAGTTATGCCATGTTCACATGATGGAATTATGCCATGTTCATTTGAAGTAATTATACTATGTTCACTTGATGTAATTATGCCATGTTCACTTGAGGTAATTATGCCATGTTCACATGATGTAGTTATGCCATGTTCACATGATGTAATTATGCCATGTTCACTTGATGTAATTATGCCATGTTCACTTGAGGTAATTATGCCATATTCACTTGATGTAATTATGCCATGTTCACTTGAGGTAATTATGCCATGTTCACATGATGTAGTTATGCCATGTTCACATGATGGAATTATGCCATGTTCATTTGAAGTAATTATACTATGTTCACTTGATGTAATTATGCCATGTTCACTTGAGGTAATTATGCCATGTTCACATGATGTAGTTATGCCATGTTCACTTGATGTAATTATGCCTTGTTCAAATGATGTAATTATGCCATGTTCACTTGATGTAATTATGCCATGTTCACTTGATGTAATTATGCCATGTTCACATGATGTAATTATGCCATGTTCACTTGATGTAATTATGCCATGTTCAATTGATGTAATTATGCCATGTTCACTTGATGTATTTATGCAAGGTAGAAGATTATATCAGATTTGGAAGAGAATTGTGAACCTCTCAAATTATTCTCAGCGTATAACACGATTTAAAACAAAATAAAAGAGTAGCTTAAAGCACAACCATAGAGTACATAGAGTAGTTGTAAACGCATCAACCTACAATGACTATAATACAGTTAAACCTGTGTAAGTGGTCAACTACATTAAGCAGCCACTCTGCTTTAAGCAGCCAGTTTCCAGATTCCTAATGTAGTGATTCATTATACATTTGATCTCTATTAAGCTGCCACATGTGCTAATCAGCCACTTTCTGTGATTACATTGGCTGGCTGCTTAAGACAGGTTTGACTGTAAATATACTTACAAATGATTAAAGTGCAGGTATGTGTGTCTTAGATCAGTACAAAAGCAAATGATGTGTTAAATTATAAACAGAGTTCAATGATATGTAAAGCTAGAATTTGTTTTCTTCCCCTAAACATTAATTATTTAGCATGTACGATTAACACAATGGTTAACGCGTTCGTTACTCAACAACGAAACCCGGGTTTGAACCTCGGATGGGGAATATGTGAGATGGTGATATGGCTGTCAGATCGGACAGGTGGGTTTCTCCAGGTACTCTGGATTCCTCCCATACGAATGACAACATTTACGCTTTCATCTATGCCAACGAGAGTTAGGGTTATAACTATAAGTTGTTAAAGCTTGTTTTGCAATCGGTGTAAAATAAATAAAGCTAAAAAAGTTCTGCTTTCATGTAAATATTCACTTGAGCATTTCACGACGTCCAACCACACAGATAAACGAGGTATCTGGTCCCACTAGTGCATTGCAGCCGTTACATGCTCTGTTTATAATTGAATGCGTAGTTGTTCTTGTTATGCGCACGTTAGTCTATACAAATTTATTTTAGCTCGATTGCGAAACAAGTTATTTCAACTTATATTAATCACTCTCGAGACCTCATTCCTGATGGAATCCATCGCCACGACGGAGAGAGAAGAGGCAACGTGGAATTTAAATGACTTGCCTAAGGGCACAATCGTAACGGCTCCAGTGCACGTTAAACCAACCATACAGACACGCCACCTTACATTGCTATTAAAAGATAACGACCTTAGGCCTAGGGCACAAAACAATTAGTGTGTATTGTGCCTGTTATCCACTTATTTCTGAGAATTAATTTTCTAGAATAATTTCTAAAATACTTACCACCATAACATTCCGGAAGAGAAAAATCCACCTACTATTGTGCAAATGGTGTGCGTACGAAACGTGATTTCTCACAAATGGAATTCGTCTTGAATTATGACAAAAATATGTCACCATAAAAATCATATAAGAAATAAAATATACTTATGAATGTGCAAATGATGTCATTATGATAAGGGAGATAACAATGCAAATAAGTTAACGCAAATGAAATATGATTCATTTTTAGCAATATTCAAACGATCGAAGGCTTAATCATCTAACAAGAAATGCATACTAAGACATGTGGTGTCAGATTTGGAATAGAAATATCCCGGATTCGATACTAGGTCAGGCCGTGTATGTTGTGTCATTGAACAAGCCCTGATCACACACATTTCTTAGTAGTCTACAGTACTACTGGTTAACAGCTTAGGTTGTTGGCTAAGACGGCCATTACATCTGAGTTTCCTCTGTCTACAATAACCATCATGGATATCTCATCCTATTAGACGTCAGTAAGGCTTTCGACAAGGTCAATCACGAGAAAGTATTTATAGATAATAGACTCCAGTCTGTTGTCCTTAATGGTATTAGTTCAGAAGTCATTCCTGTGTCTTCTGGAGTTCCACAGGGATCCGTACTTACACCCCTTCTATTCCTAGTCTATATCAAAGACCTCCCACAAAACATTATTTCCAAAGTCCGTATTTTTGCAGATGATACTGCAGTCTATCTATCCTTATCTGCAAATGAGTCGGTCACACACAAAAACGATCTTAAGATATTAGAAGAGTAGGAGTTGGTGTGGAACATGGAATTTAACATCTCCAAATGTCAAGTTAACCACGTCACCAGAAGGAAGCATTAGGATTTCTGCGTAGAAACATCCATGTCAAATCCGAACCCCATATGTCCATGGCTTACCAGCCACTAGTGAGACACCAACTGGAATATGGCTCTGAGATTTGGTCGTCCCATACACACACATTGATATACCATATTGAAAGTGTCCAGCGAAGAGCATCCAATTGGATAAAGGCTAACTTCTATCGTACCTCTAGTGTTAAAGACATGTTAAATTCCCTAAATCTAGGCAGACTAGATCAACGGCGTATTGACAGTAGGTTATCCCTTATGTATAACATTCATAAAGATCTGGTTACTATCCCCATAAAAAAATAACTAGCTACCCTCTCCAGTCCCGCACACCACTGCCAATCCTGAAGCTATAGGTTAATTACAGTAACTACAGACTACTACAAGCTTTCTTATTTTCTACGAACAATCTACGATTGGAACCACCTCCCTCCTGACATGTACATCTCCCTACCATACAGTAATTCAATACGACAGTTTGCTGGATTGATCATGCCATCCCTAGTTGTTCTACCCAGCTGCTTTTAAACGCTTAACCCAACATATATTTCATTACTTTCTTAATTTATGTTTTTAACCTACTCATACTTTTAACTTCTTTGCGGTTTTTGATGCGCAACATATCTACATCTTCCCGAGAGGTTCGACAGTAGAGGACGATAGATCCCAGGAAAACATGTCTATGTCCTCGCAAGGTTAACATTAATGGAACATACATACATAATGAACTATTATAATAGCGCTTAAAATGAACTGTCGATGATCGATTCCAATTTGAGGCAATGCCTTAGTTCATATTAAACTGGCTGTGAAAACAATGGGGAACTGGACTATATTATAATGGTGGAACATGTACATGTAGCTCAAACATTAAAGGTATGTTCTTCATCATCAATACGATGCATACATTATTGAACATAAAGATTAATTTTTAAAGATATATCATTACTGTTATTCAAAAATGAAATTGCATTGTCTGCGAGGAGTGTTCCGTCTAAAACTGGTGTACGCACATTAATTCCATTGCTGTTGTTATTTGCTGTGGAGAACAGGAGCTATTATAAACTTTATTTATTATTTTACAACGATTGCGAAACAAGATTTAACAACTTAAATTAATCACTCTCGTTTGCGCGGTTGAAAGCATAAATGTGGTCATTCGTGTGGGAGGAAACAGAATTATCCGCAGAAAACCCACATGTCCGATCTGGCGACCTCCGTACCATCTCAAATACTTTCCGGTCCAAGGATCGAACCCTGGTTGCATTGGTGAGACGCGAGCGTGAATACCACTGCGCTAATCGCTAATGGAGTTACTTAGAGAGCCGAAATACAATCCTAAATCAAAATAAGATTTCATAACTTTCACAAAAAGTCCAAGTACATTAAAATATCACGTAAGCAAAGTCATTAATACAATGTACAACACGCTTTCCATTTTAAAACAGGTGACGTTACCTTCTTTAATACAAAGGATAGATTAATAATAGAAAATAGCAATGAAAGACTTTCGTTGGCCTAATTATTTTAATAGGTAGTAAACATGACATTAGCTAAAAATAAATTCAATAACAGAAATACAAAATCTACAAATAAATTACTTCAAATGATTGAAAACAATAATGTTGGCACAGTACATTCATAATGTCAGTAAATCAATATAAAGCACAAACAATGAAGGTGACGACGATCTGAACTGCAGTAGGCTGGTGACTGCATGCCCATTTAACCCTAAGACATCCCAAGACATCCAACATGAGCACATTCCTGTTTGCAGATTTCGCATTCATACAGAAGATATCCTGTTAATCTAAAAGCCTCCATACATACGTGACATCCATAAAGACGTGCTTCTGTATGCATGTCCCCAAACAGATCCCGCTTAACTAAAAGTATCATGCAGATTTGACATACATATGGGCGTTCCCTTGTATGAATTAGCTGATGACTTCGAACAGATCCCGCTAAACTAAAACATTATATACAGATATGATCTATATAAGAACTTTCGTTAGTATGAATGCTGGTGCATTCGAAGAGAATCAGCTTAACCTTCATATTGGCGTCCCCGTGTATGAATTAGCTGATGTTTCCGAAGACGCCAATCTCACTAAAAAGTCATGTTGCAGAATTCGCACTCATATGGGTATTCTCCTGTATGAATGCACTGGTGACTTCGAAGAGGTCCAGCCTCACAAAATGCCATCTTGTAAATTTAACATTAATATTTACGTTCTCCCTGTATGAATGCGCTGATGCTTCCGAAGACTTCCAGCTACAATAAAAGCACTGTTGCATATATCGCACTCATATGGGCGCTCGCCAGTATGAATGCGCTGATGAACTTGAAGATATCCATCCTGACTAAACTTCTTTTTGCAGATTTCACATTCATACGAGCGTTCTCCTGTGTGAATGAGTTGATGCCTTCGAAGAATTCCAATTTGACTAAAAGTCTGTTTGCACAATTCACACTCATAAGGGCGATCTCCAGTATGAATGCTCGAGTGCCGATGAAGACTCTCAGCTGAAATAAAAGCAGTTTTGCAGATATGACATTCATAAGGACGTTCTCCTGTGTGAATCTTCTGATGCCTTCGTAGAAGTCCCGTTGAACTAAAAACCTTTGTGCAGACTTGACATGCATACGGCCGCTCTCCTATATGAATGCGTTGATGTATCCGCAGTTATGCAGCTGAACTTAAAGTCTTCCTACACATTTCACATTCACGAAGACGTTTGGTAGACATAGTTTAGAATGTAATTTGGTGGCATTGATATTAACTGTATATATGAAGCACCAAGCGCATTGGATTGCGATGAAATAGATGGAGGTCTCTGAAAGCATCGACAGTTCTTTCACGGTGGATGTTGTGTACACGTGTATTAGATAGTCGAACACTGTTTTCCCTCGAATGTACAAAGAAATGTCAACATGTTGTCGCGAATTTAGGCGATATTTTATAGTTTATGAACAATGAACGGAGTTGCTCCATTTTTCACTTATATAACTAAAACCTACATAGCATGACTTTCACGTGCTTTGCATACTTCACGAGGATCACGAGGTCCTGGTGAGTATGTATAGGACGTGAAATCCAAACTCCCTGGGAGAGAACTAAGAGAGGCACAAGCACTTTAACGTTAGTAACTATGGAATTAAATTAAAAACAGTGGACATCATTAAAGGATAGAAATGGTAATGTGGACTTTATTTATTATTTCTCTTTATTAACTATGCGAACTCTCCTCATCCATGTGGCGTTGATTTAAAGTTAAAATCAAAAAGGCCTTCGCTACATTGTTTGGCACCGGAACCGTGTGTATTTGTGTATTAGTGTCTCGTTAAACAAATTCAAGATGGCTAACGTGACTTACATCAAAGGAGTTCGGACTAGATTCCGAAATACTCTTGCGAGAGAGCTAGACAAAGCAATGAACATATTGTGTGGTGATTCACATAAGTATAATAAAAGTGAAATAGTGAAAAGTGTTAAACTGTGTTCTAAAATACTCAAATCCTATTGTGGAAAATTGGAAGAAAAGTAAAAGGAGTTAGTGGATGCAGTTGGTGACAGTGATAAAGATTTTACACAACAGGTAATTGATGATGATTGTCAATTAGTTCTTGATTCAGAACAAAATTATCTGGAGTTGGAACAATTCATTGAACTTTCTGATAAAGACATCGACTCTAAGCATGTGATGTCGGAGCAAATTCAAACTGACAGATTATTACGTTTTCAAGAGCAAATGCAACGTTTCATGGTCACACAAATGGACCAACAACAGGATTTCTTCTTGAGACATGAAAGTGAAAGAAACCAACCAAATACAGTCAAGTTACCGCAGTTGGAATTGGGTTTCTTCAACGGAGATAAGCTCCGGTGGACAACATTTTGGGATGCCTTTGAGTGTACCGTGCTTAACAATGAAAGACTCGAAAAGTTCAGTTACCTACTTAGTAAACTCAAGGACGCGCGGTAGATGGACTAGCCTTATCGAACGACACTTATGATGTAGCTATAAGTATTCTACATGAACGTTTTGATAACAAACAGGACGTGGTAGATCTACACATCAAAACGTTGATGAATGTTTCTTCACCATCTAACAAGGTCCAAAGCCTACGTGCATTTGTTGATATTGTAGAAAGAAATCTACGGAGCTTAGAAGTTCTTGAAGAATACATTAACCAGCATGTGCTTGTCTCGCTAATACGTTCGAAACTGCCGGAAGATGTCTTGAGACACCTAGAGTTTCACCAAAGGGTCCAAAACGGAGTGGACAATCAAAAGTCTCAGAGACCAATTACAAGAGTACGTGTGTGCATGTGCAAAAGCAGGAGCAAAGATGGATCAAACCTCAAAACCATAGCAACAGATCCAAGTCAGTTCAAATACGACTTCTCCGTTAACATCAACGGAGTCGCTTCTAGTTAATAAAAGTACAAGTTCAAACAACAAGAAAAGAAGTTCTTACTCAAACCTTTGTAGATATTGTCAGAATGAACATTGGAGTGATTAATGTTTAACTTATCAAACCATTGAAGACAAAAAACGTCGTATTAAAGGCAGATGTTTTAGATGTTTAAAAGAGGGAAAGGCAATTAAGACAGATTCAACAACATTTCCCCTGAAATTATAGGACGGAAGTACAATGGATATTAGTGCAAGCATAGTTCCAGTGATAAGTGGAAATATTCATAGGAGATGTTTTAACGTATCGTCCATCAACAACTTAGACCACTTGATCAATAGTGTAGGATTTGCTGATTCCATTCCTACCGACAATGAATATTCCTAGGTTGAACTTCTGATAGGAAATGATTTTTACCTCGACATAGTTCTTTCGCAAAGAATAGAACTTCAGTCTGGATTATACCTCCTTGAATCCAAATTAGGGTGGATATTAACTGGTCGAACACATGACTGTGATGAAAACAAACATTATACAAGTATGCTTGTACTAACATATGGGAATGACGTTACAAAAGAAAGTGTGTTTCAAAGTGTAGATAGTTGTGTTTCACAAAAACCAGATCTCGCAGATTTCTGGAATACAGAAGCAATTGGAATTGTTGACAAACAAACAAACAACTTCAGCAGACGAAGAAGCAATGAATATATTAACATTTGAAGACGGGAGATATCAAGTGACCTGGCCGTGGAAACGTGAACAAAGTGAATTACAAAAAAATAGAGCACTCGCTTATGGTCGCCTGAAATCATGTATTCAAAAGATGAAAAACAGACCTGAAATTCTTGAAAGGTATAATTCAAGACCAACTACTTAAAGGCGTGATTGAACCAGTTGATGATTCAATGAAAGATGGGCCCATACACTATATACCACACCATGTTGTCGTTACCCCATTGAAAACAACTACAAAGCTTCGTGTAGTGTATGATGCATCCGCAAAAACAATACAAGAAAACAAAAGTTTGAATGAGTGTTTACTTAGAGGACCAGTTATGTTACATGATCTTTGTGGACTTCTGCTAAGATTCAGATTGTACCCTATTGCCTTAGTCGCTGATATAGAGAAAGCATTCCTTCATATTGGATTACAGGAAGGTGAAAGAGATGTGACCAGATTTCTATGGTTGAAATCTTGTATGAATCCATCCACTGACCAAAATAATGTTCAAGAATACAGATTCTGTCGTGTTCCATTTGGTGTAATATCAAGCCCCTTTTTATTAGGAGCTACAGTTGAAGCACATTTGGAAAGTTATAAAACTGAAATAGCTGAAAAGATAAAAATGACCGAAACAGAAGCATTATACATGTACGGAAGAGCCAGGACAATGTTTAACGAAGCATCAATGAATTTGAGAGAATGAGTATCAAACAGTGAGATGGTAAAAGGCCGTATACCTGATAATGATCGAGCGGATTCAGAAATATGTAGTACATGTGTGGAACCACCATTCAGACACATTGACAATCAAACAACCAACACTAGATGCACATCAAGCGGAATGAACGAAACGTACGATGTTAAAGATGATAGCATCAGTTTTTGACCCTCTTGGACTCTTCAATCCCGTTTTGTTGAGGGGGAATCTTCCACTCCAACTACCATGGAGCAGAAATCTGGATTGGGATGATATTGTTGATGATAACACAATCAAGGGAACGTGGTCATCGATTCATGTTGACATCCAAAAGATATCGGAGTACAAGATCCAAAGATGTATTTCAAAGAGAAATGACGGGAAAAACACGTACACGTTACTGTGCTTTTGTGATGCTTCAGCCACTTCATATGCAGCAGCTGTGTATCATCACCATACAACAGATGGGAAAAGTACGACCGACCTGATATTTGCCAAGTTTCTTGTGGCGCCTATCAACAGCATGACAATTCCAAGACTGGGACTAATGGCTGTATTGGTCGGAGTACGATGTAATAAGTTTATACAGGAGCAAATTCAAGTGAGAATTGAAAACATTTATATCTGGACTCTCTCTCAATGTGTGTGCTAGGGTGGCTTAGTTCAGAAAAGACATTACCAGTATTTGTCAGAATCCGTGTTCAGGAGATCAGACAACAGGATCACATTCATTTATCTTATGTCAACAGAAAAGATAATCCAGCAGACATTGCTATCCGTGGAACAACATTAGATGACATACACAAGGACAATTTGTGGTGGCACGGACCTTCGTGGCTAAATGATCCCATTGAACAATGGTTTTCTAGATAAAACAAAGACTTGGAAGTTCAACCTGAAAAGGAACAAGAGAATGTAATCGATAATACAAATGTGTTCAGTGATTTTGACAACAAAAAGATACAAACCGTTAGAACTCCGTTCGATATCGATTACACTTCTGTGACTAAATTACTACGCGTAACTTCCCTTGCTCACAGATATATCAAAATATCCCGAAAACAAGTGTGTGCGAAAGGTCCAATTACAGCTTCAGAGTTACAGAATAGTAAAAATATGTGGATTAGTGTTATTCAGAGAAAGAATTATGCCGACATAATTGATGGAGTGTATAATAATAAATCCACTAACCTTCAACGTCAACCAGGACTTGTCCTGGACAAAGATGGAATTATACGCTGTAGAGGTAGACTAGAACATTCAGATCTCAGTGAAGTAGCACGGCAACCAATTCTTCTGCCAAAGAACGACAAGTTTACCTTGTTAATAATCGAGAAGATTCACAAGGAATGTCTACATAGTGGTATATCACAGACATTAGCCCACGTCAGATTTCGATTCCTGATCCCACAGGGACGTGCTGTTGTCAGAATGGTTTTGTGTTCATGCAGCCTATGTCGACGTCATCAGGATGGTCCATACAAAATGCCTCCTTTGGCTCCGTTGCCTATATCTAGAGTGCGAGAATCATAACCTTTTACAAGGACAGGACTGGATTATCTTGGACCATTATACATTAAAACTTCAGAAGAAAGTAAAAATATGTGGATATGTCTATTTACGTGTATGGTGACCAGAGCTATTCATTTGGAACTACTTTCAGACATGACAACTGAACAATTTCTACTTGCTTTCAAACGATTTGTATCACAGAGAGGCATGCCAGTCGAAATACTTAGTGACAATGCTTCGCAATTCAAAGTTGCAGGTGAATTTTTGCGAAAAGTCTCTAAGACAGTGAACAGTGAAGACGTCCAATGGTATTTTTCCAATTCCGGAATTAGCTTGAAATTCATTGTAGAGGTCGCGCCTTGGATGGTTGGTTTCTATGAAAGGCTAGTGGGCCTGGTGAAGAGAGCTTTACGAAAATCGCTCGAGCGTACAATGTTAACACTCATTCAGCTCCAGACTGTTGTAAAAGAAGTAGAAGCAATTGTAAACTCAAGACCACTCATATACCTGGACGATGATATCAATTCGACGATAACCCTAACACCAAGTCATTTCCTCACCTTAAATCCACATACGGGTGTTCATAGCATACGATCCGCAAAATTGAGACGTTGTTTTGTGTACTATTCCTCCGGCGGAGTAGTCCTGTGTAAACATGGGCGTACTATTCATGTTCCACGTGCATCCTGTTCTTTACGTAGTACATGTTCTTGTCGTCCATTTCATTAGTGACCATAGACGTGTGTGGACGTGATTTATTTACTTTAAACCATCATAATGCCTGGAGAATACGTTTGTGACAATTGTAGGAAATCGTACAAATATAAAAGTAACTTATCAAGACATGTTAAAGGAAGTCATATACAGAGTGAATTGTTCACTTGTGTTGAAGATGGTTGTGAAGCAAACTTCATCCGCGGGAGCTATCTAACTAAACACTTGACAACAGTACATAACTTTGATAGGACAAATGCCAGACTTGCAGCTTTGGAGAGTCAGAAACAATCACACACTTCAACCACATACTATGAAGACATATCTTCTGATGAAGACAATTTAGACATTCTAAACGAATTGGATAATCTCAGTGATATAACTGGATTTACAGAGGCTATTGACGATTTCGAACCAGCTTACTTTGGGAACAATGTGGACTCAAAAGTCCAAAACAATTCCGTCAACAGTGATGTAAGTAATGACTATCTTCTTCTTCTTCTTCTTCTTGTCGTTCGCGAATCACATGGACAAGCCGGCAGCAAACACGAAATGGGCCGTCCTCCTCAGATCCTCCCGGCAGCCATGTACCTGCCTGGCGGGTCTTCACAGGTCCAGCACCATCTCGGTTTACTCTTTCTGTCATTGTGATTCATTTTGCGTTGATGCGTAGTACCGTGGTTTATTAGAATGAGCCGTACGGCCCAGTACTTCCGGCTTCAGCATTCGAAGTTTCTGTTGGGGTTACCTCACCCTTAGGCTAGGACTTTTAAGGCGGTCCATACATTCGCCTGATGCACCCGTTGTAGGACACGTGGAGTATTTAATAGGAGTAGCTTTGCCATGTGCTATCCTGCCCCGTCCTGGTAGGTACACCGCCATATGGTCCGGGACTGCTTATTTAATTCACAGCAAACCCCCATATCTGAGGGCCGTTCCCCTATCCGCCACCTGAGGACCCGCTGGGTAGGGGATGGTCGCCCCACTACTGAATTGGGAGCAGCATGGTCCCAGGTAATGATCATTCTAATCCCAGTTCAAGTGAAGATGTTATTTACGTCAACACCGATAGCGATGATGAAGGGAAGGAACATGATGTCGATTTACCAGACAATGAAATTCATACAAAAACTGAAGTCTTCACTGTTTCCGTGATAAAACGAAAATCGTACAAGGACGGTGAGAAGTTATATGTTTAAACAACAGTTGAACAGGACTATATGGAATTTTACAACAAATAGTAATGTTTCTACTTATCTAGTGTGTAAGAATGGAATTCTTCGAAAGTGAAGAATTATATATATCTGGTGTGTTTTAAATAGACAAAAAGTATTAGTTTATACAAATTTATTTTAGCTCGATTGTGAAACAAGTTATTACAACTTATATTTATCACTCTCGAGACCTCATTCCTGATGGAATCCATCGCCATGAGGGAGAGAGAAGAGGCAATGTGGAATTTAAATGCCTTGCCTAAGGGCATAATCGTAACAACTCCAGCGGGGCTCGAACTCCAGAACTTTCGCACCTGAAGCGAACGCGCATCCACTGCGCTATCACGACCTCCACAAAAAGTATTGTCTCCTATATGTCGAAAAATTATTGTGAGAGAAAGAAACATTGCTCATTTACTTTGAGGAATTTCTCTTTTCTCCCCAATGTTTTTCTTATGATTTCATATTTTACGTTAGTAATGAGTCGAAATATTTACACACCAGATAGTCTATATTGTATTATAATGTGCATAAGCATGTAGCTTATGTTAAGAAAAAAAATGCACATGTATTATTACACTGTAATTTTCATTTGATTTTATGTTCATACAGTTTGATCAAGGTCTATATTAGATATGTAAAAAACGGTTAAGAAACTATGGGTTTGATATCCATTCGTATTTTTCTCAAACCTAGTTTAGTTTAAACAATATTTTATTTCAACGAATTCTACATAGTATAATGATCACAATAAGAAAATACAGGTAGGATAAAAGTTTATGAACAATGAACGTGAGTATGTATAGGACGGAAAGCCAAACTCCCTGGAAGAGAACTAAGAGAGACACAAGAACTTTAACGTTAGTGACTATGGAATTAAATTAAAAACAGTGGACATCATTAACGGATAGAAATGGTAATGTGAACTTTATTTATTATTTCTCTTTATTAACTATGCGAACTCTCCTCATCCATGTGGCGTTGATTTAAAGTTAAAATCCAAAAGGCCTTCGCTACACATGTGTCCTCTTTAGCAGGTATACACAGTGGAACGTCGAAAGCTTTTATTAATATCAGGTATACACAGTGGAACGTCAAAAGCTGTTTTCAATATCAGGTATACACAGTGGAACGTCAAAAGCTGTTTTCAATATCAGGTATACAAAGTGGAACATCGAAAGCTGTTTTCAATTTCTGGTATACAAAGTGGAACGTCGAAAGCTGTTTTCAATATCAGGTATACAAAGTGGAACGTCGAAAGCTGTTTTCAATATCAGGTATACAAAGTGGAACGTCGCAAGCTGTTTTCAATATCAGGTATACAAAGTGGAACGTCGAAAGCTGTTTTGTTTATAATGCATTCATAATGGATCATCGAAACTTGATGTATTTATAGTTACAGACACAACAACACTGTGTGTACTACACTTGGAATAAAACATAACAATAGGAGTATTCTCTGGAAACATGACAGCGTATTTCCAGATCTGGAATATACCATAATATTAACATCATTATGTTATACACATGACAGCGTATTTCCAGATCTGGAATATACCATAATATTAACATCAGTATTTTATACACATGACAGCGTATTTCCAGATCTGGAATATAACATAATATTAACATCATTATTTTAAACACATGACAGCGTATTTCCAGATCTGGAATATACCATATTATTAACATCAGTATTTTATACACATGACAGCGTATTTCCAGATCTGGAATATACCATAATATTAACATCAGTATTTTATACACATGACAGCGTATTGCCAGATCTGGAATATACCATAATATTAACACCATTATTTTATACACAAGACAGCTCATTGCCAGATCTGGAATATACCATAATATTAACATTAGTATTTTATACGCATGACAGCGTATTTCCAGATCTGGAATATACCATAATATTAACAACAGTATTTTATACACATGACAGCGTATTGCCCGATCTGGAATATACCAAAATATTAACATCATTATTTTATACACATGACAGCGTATTGCCCGATCTGGAATATACCGTAATATTAAGACTATTCTCCACATACAGCTGTTAAACAGTAGCAGCCAACAAGGTTTAATGTTTAATTAACTGCATTGCTTTGTATGCATGTACAACAGAAACTCCAATTTAGTCCAATATGTCAGCCGGTGCACACCTGTAACATGTATGTTTGTTTGTGAGGACCAACGTTGCACCAACAGCTTAGATCAGATGGCGAATCTCCCGCTAGTAGTGCTTGAGGAGGAACCCGGGTGGCAAGGATGGTAGCCGGATAGATCCACCGACCTACCGCATGCCAGCTGGGAGAAGGTTGTCAAGTGTTTTAAAGTCGACGCCCTTAACCATTCGGCCACGGAGTGAATACTAGTACAAATAATTAAACTAAAAACTCATCCGATAATCAATAACGCAAATCTAATGAGGAACCTCACTGGCTTTACATTACCTCCCTTGGCAAACACGGTCCGATTTATCACTAAATGTATAGCGGTCCTTTCAGTCGGAATCCTTTGTTTTTATTGTTGTTCCCTAACCGGATGTTGCGTTATGATATATGTGATTTTATCCAAATCATGTTACTAGCTAATTGTATAAACGTACAGATTTTTACCCATTCAAAATATTGTAGGATATCTATGAAAGACTGAACGCCTTATTACATATTTCACACTTCTGTGGCCGTTCTCCGGTATGTATGCGCATGTGCTCCTTCAAAGTACCCACCGCACTAAAATCCTTATTACCTATTTCACACTTATGTGGCCGTTCTCCGGTATGTATGCGCATGTGCTCCTTCAACGTACCCACCGCACTAAAATCCTTATTACCTATTTCACACTTATGTGGCCGTTCTCCGGTATGTATGCGCATGTGCTCCTTCAATGTACACACCACACCAAAATCCTTATTACCTAGTTCACACTTATGTGGCCGTTCTCCGGTATGTATGTGTATGTGCTTCTTTAAATTGCTAGACTTATTAAATGCCTTATTACATAGTTCACACTGGTGCGGCCGTTCTCCGGTATGTATGCGCATGTGCCTCTTTAAATTGCTAGACTTATTAAATGCCTTATTACATAGTTCACAATCGTGCTGCCGTTCCCCCGATATGTATGAGCATGTGCCTCTTTAAATTGCTAGACATATTAAATGCCTTATGACACAGTCCACTCTCGTGCTGCCGTTCCCCCGATATGTATGAGCATGTGCCTCTTTAAATTGCTAGACATATTAAATGCCTTATTACACAGTCCACTCTCGTGTTTCCGTTCTCCGATATGTATGAGCATGTGCCTCTTTAAATTGCTAGACCTACTAAATGCCTTATGACACAGTCCACACTCGTGCGGTCGTTCTCCGATATGTATGAGCATGTGCCTCTTTACATTGCTAGACTTACTAAATGCCTTATGACAAAGTTCACAATTGTGCGGCCGTTTTCACGTGTGCATGACCATATGACTCTTTAAACTGTTGGAATGATTGAAAGCCGTATTACACATTTGACACTCATGTGGCCGTTCTCCGGTATGTATGCGCATGTGCCCCTTCAAAGTACCAGCTGCTCTAAAAGCCTTATTACAAATTTCACATTCATGTGCTCGTTCTCCAGTATGCTTGACCATGTGCCTCTTCAAACTGGCAGAATTGCTAAATGTTGTATTGCATAGTTCACACTCATGTGGTCGTTCTCCGGTATGTATGCGCATGTGTATCTTCAACTTACTTGCCTCACTAAAATCCTTAATACACAGTTCACACTCGTGCGGCCGTTCTCCGGTATGTATGCGCATGTGCCTCTTTAAATTGCCAGACTTATTAAATGCCTTATTACACAGTCCACACTCATGCTGTCGTTCTCCGGTATGTATGAGCAGATGACTCTTTAAAGAGCTAGATTTATTAAATGCCTTATTACATAGTCCACTCTCGTGCGGTCGTTCTCCGATATGTATGAGCAGATGACTCTTTAAATAGCTAGAATTACTAAATGCCTTATTACATAGTTCACACTCATGCGGTCGTTCTCCGGTATGTATGAGCAGATGACTCTTTAAATTGGTAGAATTACTAAATGCCTTATTACATAGTACACACTCGTGTGGTCGTTCTCCGGTATGTATGAGCATGTGCCTCTTTAAATTGGTAGAATTACTAAATGCCTTATTACATAGTCCACACTCGTGCGGTCGTTCTCCGGTATGTATGAGCAGATGACTCTTTAAATTGGTAGAATTACTAAATGCCTTATTACATAGTTCACACTTGTGCGGTCGTTCTCCGGTATGTATGAGCAGATGACTCTTTAAAGAGCTAGACTGATTAAATGCCTTATTACATAGTCCACACTCGTGCGGTCGTTCTCCGGTATGTATGAACATATGCTGCTTTAAATTGCTAGACTTACTAAATGCCTTATTACATAATTCATACTCATGTGGCCGTTCTCCGGTATGTATGAGCATGTGCCTCTTTAAATGGCTAGACTTACTAAATGCCGTATTACATAATTCACACTCATGTGGCCGTTCTTCGGTATGTATGCTCATGTGTATCTTTAAACTGCTGGAATGCTCGTAAGACCGTTCTCCGGAATGTGTTTGTGTTTTACGTTTATTTATCGTCGCTACCGGTTGCACATATGAGCGTCGCCTCCTGGAGATATTAGTAATTTTAGATTGATCTCCGGAATGAATGGTCATGTCCTGCTTTATATTTCTAGACATTGTGAGAATATTTAATTATATACTTATGTTGTTATATGTATTCTCTGCACTATGTGTATATGAGTTGACAATGTACGTCAGTCCTTACACAATATCGAGTTCACAGTGTGAATAGAGCACACACGAGGGATTTCGTAGCTAAACTAGAGAATGAGAACATGATATTTCCGCTCATATATTTCTAAAATTGATGATCCGTATGGAAAGAACACGATTCTGTTCATGGTACAAATAATTAAACACATGAACTCATGTAGATATGTACGTGTAAACAGCAGGTTCCATCTCCTGAAAGCAAACAACGTATTAAATATTTACAATTCACAAATGCAAACTAGTATTTCAATTAGTAATTGTTGTCCATTCCTACCTCTTATTATATTGAGTGTTAGTTTGGTCATGATGCCACTTGTCATCATCATCATCATCATCATCATCATCATCATCATCATCATCATCAGTATTATAGGGATGTTCAACAATTGGGATATTCACATGATAAATCAGACATGTTCACATGATGTAATTATGCCATGTTCACTTGATGTAATTATGCCATGTTCACATGATGTAATTATGCCATGTTCACTTGATGTAATTATGCCATGTTCACTTGATGTAATTATGCCATGTTCACTTGATGTAATTATGCCATGTTCACTTGATGTAATTATGCCATGTTCACTTGATGTAATTATGCCATGTTCACTTGATGTAATTATGCCATGTTCACTTGATGTAATTATGCCATGTTCACTTGATGTAATTATGCCATGTTCACTTGATGTAATTATGCCATGTTCACTTGATGTAATTATGCCATGTTCACTTGATGTAATTATGCCATGTTCACTTGAAGTAATTATGCCATGTTCACTTGATGTAATTATGCCATGTTCACTTGATGTAATTATGCCATGTTCACTTGAAGTAATTATGCCATGTTCACTTGATGTGATTATGCCATGTTCACTTGAGGTAATTATGCCATGTTCACTTGATGTAATTATGCCATGTTCACTTGAAGTAATACTGCCATGTTCACTTGATGTAATTATGCCATGTTCACTTGATGTAATTATGCCATGTTCACATGATGTAATTATGCCATGTTCACTTGAAGTAATGATACCATGTTCACATGATGTAATTATGCCATGTTCACTTGATGTAATTATGCAAGGTAGAAGATTTTGAAGAGAATTGTGAACGTCACAAATTATTCTCAGCGTATAACACGATTTAAAACAAAATAAAAGAGTAGCTTAAAGCACAAGCATAGAGTACATAGAGTAGTTGTAAAGACATCAACCTTCAATGACTATAATACAGTTAAACCTGTGTTAGTGGTCAACTTGTGTGTGGCGGTGCAGTGGTAGCGCGTCGGATTTGGAATCGTACGGTCTCGGGTTCGATACTCGGTCAGGCCACGTATGTAGTGTCATTGAGCAAGGCACCTCACACACATTGATTAGTACTGGTTAACCACTTAGGTCGGCTAAGCCTGCCCAGGAAAACATGTCTAGGTCCCCGCAAGGGGTTAGACATTAATAGAACATACAACTATATTAAGCAGCCAATCTGCTTTAAGCAGCCAGTTTCCGGAATCCTAAAATAGTGATTCATTATACATGTTTTTGGTTATACTTTATTTATTTTACAAGTTTTAACAACTTATATTAATCTCTTTGGCTCGAATGAAAGCGTATATGTGGTCAGTCATGTGGGAGGAAACCGGAGTACCCGTACCCATTATACATTTGATCTCTATTAAGCTGCCACACATGCTAAACAGCCACTTTCTGTGATTACATTGGCTGGCTGCTTAAGACAGGTTTGACTGTATATATATTTACAAATGATTCAATTGCAGGTATGTGTGTCTTAGATCAGTACAAAAGCAAATGATGTGTTAAATTATAAACAGAGTTCAATGATATGCAAAGCTAGCATTTGTTTTCTTCTTCTAAACATTAATTAGTTAGCCTGTACGATTAACACAATGGTTAACGCGCTCGTTACTCACCAATGAAACCCGGGTTTGAACCTCGGATGGGGAATATGTGAGATGGTGCTATGGCTGTCAGATCGGACAGGTGGGTTTCTCCAGGTACTCTGGATTCCTCCCACACGAATGACAACATTTACGCTTTCATCTATGCCAACGAGAGTTATTACTATAAGTTGTTAAAGCTTGTTTTGCAATCGGTGTGAAATAAATAAAGCTAAAAAAGTTCTGCTTTCATGTAAATATTCACTTGAGCATTTCACGACGTCCAACCGCACAGATACACGCGGTATCTGGTCCCACTAGTGCATTGCAGCCGTTACATGCTCTGTGTGTAATTGAATGCGTAGTTGTTCTTGTTATGCTCACGTTAGTCTATACAAATTTATTTTAGCTCGATTGCGAAACAAGTTATTTCAACTTATATTAATCACTCTCGAGACCTCATTCCTGATGGAATCCATCGCCACGAGGGAGAGATAAGAGGTAACGTGGAATTTAAATGCCTTGCCTAAGGGAATAATCGTAACGGCTCCAGTGCACGTTACACCAACCATACACACACGCCACCTTACACTGCTATTAAAAGATAACGACCTTAGGCCTAGGGCACAAAACAATTAGTGTGTATTGTGCCTGTTATCCACTTATTTCTGAGAATTAATTTTCTAGACTCATTTCTAAAATACATACCACCATAACATTCCGGATGAGAAATAAAATCCACCTACTATTGTGCAAAGGGTGTGCGTACGAAAAGAGAGATAACTATGTACATGATTTCTCACTAATGAAAATGGAATTCCTCTTGAATTATGACAAAAATATGTCACCATTAAAAATCATATCAGAAATATGCAAATAAGTTAACGCAAATGAAATATGATTCATTTTTAGCAATATTCAAACGATCGGACGCTTAATCATCTAACAAGAAATGCATACTAAGACATGTGGCGTCAGATTTGAAATAGAAATATCCCGGAATCGATACTAGGTCAGGCCATGTATGTTGTGTCATTGAACAAGCCCAGATCACACATATTGCTTAATAGTCTACAGTACTACTGGTTAACGGCTTAGGTTGTCTAAGACGGCCGTTACATCTGAGTTACCTCTGTCTACAATAATCATCATGGATATCCCATCCTATTAGACGTCAGTAAGGCTTTCGACAATCACGAGAAAGTACTTCTAAAAATGCATTATTACGGAGTCAGAAGTCAAACAGTCATGTGGATTGAGTTTTCTAGATAATAGACTCCAGTCTGTTGTCCTTAATGGTATTAGTTCAGAAGTCATTCCTGTGTCTTCTGGAGTTCCACAGGGATCCGTACTTTCACCCCTTCTATTCATAGTCTATATAAACGACCTCCCACAAAACATTAGTTCCAAAGTCCGTATTTTTGCAGATGATACTGCAGTCTATCTATCATTGATATCTGCAAATGAGTGGGTCACACACACAAACGATCTTAAGATATTAGAAGAGTAGGAGTTGGTGAGGGACATGGAATTTGACATCTCCAAATGTCAAGTTAACCACGTCACCAGAAGGAAGCATTAGGATTTCTGCGTAGAAACATCCATGTCAAATCCGAACCCCATATGTCCATGGCTTACCAGCCACTAGTGAGACACCAACTGGAATATGGCTCTGAGATTTGGTCGCCCCATACCCAAACATTGATAGACCAAATTGAAAGTGTCCAGCGAAGAACAGCCAATTGGATAAAGGCTAACTTCTATCGTACCTCTAGTGTTACAGACATGTGACATTCCCTAAATCTAGGCAGACTAGATCAACGGCGTATTGACAGTAGGCTATCCCTTATGTATACAATTCATAATGATCTGGTTGCTATCCCCATACAAATC
>CM026388.1:7119887-7332829 GCA_014843695.1 Archivesica marissinica | reverse complement strand
TTAAATCAACGCCACATGGATGAGGAGAGTTGGCATAGTGCTTGTGTCTCTCTTAGTTCTCTCCCAGGGAGTTTCACGTCCTATACATACTCACCAGGACCTCGTGATCCTCGTGAAGTATGCAAAGCACGTGAAAGCCATGCTATGTAAGTTTTAGTTACATAAGTGAAAAAACGGAGCAACTCCGTTCATTGTTCATGAACTATAAAATATCGCCTAAATTCGCGACAACATGTTGACATTTCTTTGTGCATTCGAGGGAAAACAGTGTTCGACTATCTAATACACGTGTACACAACATCCACCGTGAAAGAACTGTCGATGCTTTCAGAGACCTCCATCTATTTCATCGCAATCCAATGCCCTTGATGCTTCATTGATCTTATATACAGTTAGTATCAATGCCACCAAATTACATTCTAAACTATGTCTACCAAACGTCTTCGTGAATGTGAAATTTGTAGGAAGACTAAGTTCAGCTGCATATCTGCGGATACATCAACGCATTCATACAGGAGAGCGGCCGTATGCATGTCAAGTCTGCACAAAGGTTTTTAGTTCAACGGGACATCTACGAAGGCATCAGAAGATTCACACAGGAGAACGTCCTTATGAATGTCATATCTGCAAAACTGCTTTTATTTCAGCTGATAGTCTTCATCGGCACTCGAGCATACATACTGGAGATCGCCCTTATGAGTGTGAATTGTGCAAAAAGACATTTAGTCAAATTGGAAATCTTCTAAGGCATCAACTCATTCACACAGGAGAACGCTCGTATGAATGTGAAATCTGCAAAAAGACGTTTACAGTGCTTTTATTGTAGCTGGAAGTCTTCGGAAGCATCAGCGCATTCATACAGGGACAACGTAAATATTAATGTTAAATTTGCAAGCTGGCCTTTTGTGAGGCTGTACCTCTTCGAAGTCACCAGCGCATTCATACATGAGAACGCCCATATGAATGCGAATTCTGCAAAATGACTTTTTAGTGAGATTGGCTTCTTCGGAAACATCAGCTAATTCATACAGGGGAACGCCAATATGAAGGTTAAGCTGATTCTCTTCGAATGCACCAGCATTCATACTAGCGAAATTTCTTATATAGATCATATCTGTATATAATGTTTTTGCTTAGCGGGATCTGTTCGAAGTCATCAGCTAATTCATACAAGGGAACGCCCATATGTATGTCAAATCTGCATGAGGCTTTTAGTTAAGTGGGATGTATCTGTATAATTATATTGTTTTAGTTCAGTGGGATCTGTTCGAGGTCATCAGCTAATTCATATAGGGGAATATCCTTATGAATGACAAGCCTGCACGAAGGCTTGTAGCTTAGCATGACCTATTTGGGGACATGTATACAGAAGCACGTCTTTATGGATGTCACGTCTGTATGGAGGCTTTTAGATTAACAGGATATCTTCTGTATGGAGGCTTTTAGATTAACAGGATATCTTCTGTATGGAGGCTTTTAGATTAACAGGATATCTTCTGTATGGACGCTTTTAGATTAACAGGATATCTTCTGTATGAATGCGAAATCTGCAAACAGGAATTTGCTCATGTTGGATGTCTTGGGATGTCTTAGAGTTAAATGGGCATGCAGTCACCAGCCTACTGCAGTTCAGATCGTCGTCACCTTCATTGTGTGTGCTTTATATCGATTTACTGACATTATGAATGTACTGTGCAAACATTATTGTTTTCAATCATTTGAAGTAATTTATATGTAGATTTTGTATATTTCTGTTATTGAATTTTTTTTAGCTAATGTCATGTTTACTACCTATTAAAATAATTAGACCAACGAAAGTCTTTCATTGCCATTTTCTATTATTAATCTATCCTTTGTATTAAAGAAGGTAACGTCACCTTTTTTAAAATGGAAAGCGTTTTGTACATTGTATTAATGACTTTGCTTACGTGAGTGATATTTTAATGTACTTGGATTTTTGTGAAAGTTATGAAATCGTATTTTTATTTAGGATTGTATTTCGGCTCTCTTAGTAACTCCATTAGCGATTAGCGCAGTGGTAAACACGCTCGCTTCTCACCAATGCAACCCGGGTTCGATCCTTGCACCGGAAAGTATTTGAGATGGTACGGTGGTCGTCAGATCGGACATGTGGGTTTTCTGCGGATAATCCTGTTTCCTCCCACAAGAATGGCCACATTTATGCTTTCAACCGCGCAAACGAGAGTGATTAATATAAGTTGTTAAATTTTGTTTCGCAATCGTTGTAAAAAATAAATAAAGTTTATAGCAGCTCCAGTTCTTCACAACAAATAACAACAGCAATGGAATTAATGTGCGTACACCAGTTTTGCACAGAACACTCCTTGCAGACAATGCAATTTCATTTTTTGAAGAGTAATGATATATCTTTAAAAATTAATCTTTATGTTCAATATTGTATGCATCGTATTGATGAAGAAGAACATACCTTTAATGTTTGAGCTACATGTACATGTACCACCATTATAATATAGTCCAGTTCCCCATTGTTTTCCCAGCCAGTTTAATATGAACTAAGGCATTGCCTCAATTTGGAATCGGTCATCGACAGTTCATTTTAAACGCTATTATAATAGTACATTATGTATGTATGTTCCATTAATGTTAACCTTGCGAGGACATAGACATGTTTTCCTGGGATGTCTATCTATCGTCCTCTACTGTCGAACCCCTCGAGGGGATGTAGATATGTTACGCATCAAAAACCGCAAAGAAGTTGAAAGTATGAGTAGGTTAAAAACATTAATATAAGAAAGTAATGAAAATAGTTTGGGTTGAGAGTTTAAAAGCAGCTGGGTAGAACAACTAGGGATTGCATGATCAATAGAGCAAACTGTCGTATTGAATTACTGTATGGTAGGGAGATGGTTCCAAAGGTAGATTTTTCTTGGAAAATAAGAAAACTTGTAATAGTCTGTAGTTGCTGTAATTAACCTATTGCTTCAGGATTGGCAGTGGCGTGCGGTACTGGAGAGGGTAACTAGTTAATTGTGTATGGGGATATCAACCAGATCATTATGAATTTTATACATAAGAGATAACCTACTGTCAATACGCCGTTGATCTAGTCTGCGTAGATTTAGGGAATGTAACATGTCTGTAACACTACAGGTACGATAGAAGTTAGACCGTTGGTGTCTCACTAGTGGCTGGTAAGCCATGGATATATGGGGTTCGGATTTGACATGGATGTTTCTACGCAGAAATCCTAATGCTTCGTTCTGGCGACTTGGTTAACTTGACATTTGGAGATGTTAAATTCCATGTCCCTCACCAACTCCTACTCTTCTAAAATCGTAAGATCGTTTTTGTGTGTGACCGACTCATTTGCTGATATCAATGACAGATAGACTGCAGTATCATCTGCAAAAATACGGACTTTGGAACTAATGTTTTGTGGGGGGTCGTTTATATAGACTAGGAATAGAAGGGTTGCAAGTACGGATCCCTGTGGAACTCCAGAAGACACAGGAATGACTTCTGAACTAATACCATTAAGGACAACAGACTGGAGTCTATTATCTAGAAAACTCAATCCACATGAATGTTTGACTTCTGACTCCGTAATCATGCATTTTTAGTAGTACTTTCTCGTGATTGACCTTGTCGAAAGACTTACTGACGTGGTTAACTTGACATTTGGAGATGTTAAATTCCATGTCCCTCACCAACTCCTACTCTTCTAATATCGTAAGATCGTTTTTGTGTGTGACCGACTCATTTGCTGATATCGATGACAGATAGACTGCAGTATCATCTGCAAAAATACGGACTTTGGAACTAATGTTTTGTGGGGGGTCGTTTATATAGACTAGGAATAGAAGGGGTGCAAGTACGGATCCCTGTGGAACTCCAGAAGACACAGGAATGACTTCTGAACTAATACCATTAAGGACAACAGACTGGAGTCTATTATCTAGAAAATTCAATCCACATGAATGTTTGACTTCTGACTCCGTAATCATACATTTTTAGTAGTACTTTCTCGTGATTGACCTTGTCGAAAGACTTTCTGACGTCTAACAGGATGAGATATCTATGATGATTATTGTAGACAGAGGTAACTCAGATGTAACGGCCGTCTTAGACAACCTAAGCCGTTAACCAGTAGTACTGTAGACTACTAAGCAATGTGTGTGATCAGGGCGTGTTCAATGACACAACATACATGGCCTGACCGAGTATCGAATCCGGTATCGTTCTATTGCAAATCTGACGCCACATGTCTTAGTATGCATTTCTTGTTAGATGATTAAGCGTCCGATCGTTTGAATATTGCTAAAAATGAATCATATTTCATTTGCGTTAACTTATTTGCATTGTTATCTCCCTTATCATAATGACATCATTTGCATATTCATAAGTATATTTTATTTCTGATATGATTTTTATGGTGACATATTTTTGTCATAATTCAAGAGGAATTCCATTTTCATTAGTGAGAACTCACGTACATAGTTATCTCTCCTTTCGTAAGCACACCATTTGCACAATAGTAGGTGGATTTTATTTCTCTTCCGGAATATTATGGTGGTATGTATTTTAGAAATGAGTCTAGAAAATTAATTATCAGAAATAAGTGGATGACAGGCACAATACACACTAATTGTTTTGTGCCATAGGCCTAAGATCGTTATCTTTTAATAGCAGTGTAAGGTGGCGTGTGTGTATGGTTGGTGTAACGTGCACTGGAGCCGTTACGATTATTCCCTTAGGCAAGGCATTTAAATTCCACGTTACCTCTTATCTCTCCCTCGTGGCGATGGATTCCATCAGGAATGAGGTCTCGAGAGTGATTAATATAAGTTGAAATAACTTGTTTCGCAATCGAGCTAAAATAAATTTGTATAGACTAACGTGAGCATAACAAGAACAACTACGCATTCAATTACACACAGAGCATGTAACGGCTGCAATGCACTAGTGGGACCAGATACCGCGTGTATCTGTGCGGTTGGACGTCGTGAAATGCTCAAGTGAATATTTACATGAAAGCAGAACTTTTTTAGCTTTATTTATTTCACACCGATTGCAAAACAAGCTTTAACAACTTATAGTAATAACTCTCGTTGGCATAGATGAAAGCGTAAATGTTGTCATTCGTGTGGGAGGAATCCAGAGTACCTGGAGAAACCCACCTGTCCGATCTGACAGCCATAGCACCATCTCACATATTCCCCATCCGAGGTTCAAACCCGGGTTTCATTGGTGAGTAACGAGCGCGTTAACCATTGTGTTAATCGTACAGGCTAACTAATTAATGTTTAGAAGAAGAAAACAAATGCTAGCTTTGCATATCATTGAACTCTGTTTATAATTTAACACATCATTTGCTTTTGTACTGATCTAAGACACACATACCTGCAATTGAATCATTTGTAAATATATATACAGTCAAACCTGTCTTAAGCAGCCAGCCAATGTAATCACAGAAAGTGGCTGTTTAGCATGTGTGGCAGCTTAATAGAGATCAAATGTATTAATGGGTACGGGTACTCCGGTTTCCTCCCACATGACTGACCACATATACGCTTTCATCCGAGCCAAAGAGATTAATATAAGTTGTTAAAACTTGTAAAATAAATCAAGTATAACCAAATAAATGTATAATGAATCATTATTTTAGGAATCTGGAAACTGGCTGCTTAAAGCAGATTGGCTGCTTAATATAGTTGTATGTTCTATTAATGTCTAACCCCTTGCGGGGACCTAGACATGTTTTCCTGGGCAGGCTTAGCCGACCTAAGTAGTTAACCAGTACTAATCAATGTGTGTGAGGTGCCTTGCTCAATGACACTACATACGTGGCCTGACCGAGTATCGAACCCGAGACCGTTCCATTCCAAATCCGACGCGCTACCACTGCACCGCCACACACAAGTTGACCACTAACACAGGTTTAACTGTATTATAGTCATTGAAGGTTGATGTGTTTACAACTACTCTATGTACTCTATGGTTGTGCTTTAAGCTACTCTTTTATTTTGAGAATAATTTGTGACGTTCACAATTCTCTTCAAAATCTTCTACCTTGCATAATTACATCAAGTGAACATGGCATAATTACTTCAAGTGAACATGGCATAATTACATCAAGTGAACATGGCATAATTACATCATGTGAACATGGCATAATTACATCAAGTGAACCTGGCATAATTACATCATGTGAACATGGCATAGTTACATCATGTGAACATATCTGAGTTATCATGTGAATATCCCAATTGTTGAACATCCCTATAATACTGATGATGATGATGATGATGATGATGATGATGATGATGATGATGATTATGATGATGATGATGATGATGACGATGATGATGATGACAGTGGCATCATGACCAAACTAACACTCAATATAATAAGAGGTAGGAATGGACAACAATTACTGACTGAAATACTAGTTTGCACTTGTGAATTGCAAATATTTAATATGTTGTTTGCTTTCAGGAGATGGAAACTGCTGTGTACACGTACAGATCTAGATGAGGAATTTGTTTAATTATTTGTACCATGAACAGAATCGTGTTCTTTCCATACGGATCATCAATTTTATAAAAATATGACCGGAAATATCATGTTCTCATTCTCTAGTTTAGCTACGAAATCCCTCGTGTGTGCTCTATTCACATTGTGAACTCGATATTGTGCAAGGACTGACGTACATTGTCAACTCATATACACATAGTGCAGAGAATACATATAACAACATAAGTATATAATTAAATATTCTCACAATGTCTAGAAATATAAAGCAGGACATGACCATTCATTCCGGAGATCAATCTAAAATTACTAATATCTCCAGGAGGCGTCGCTCATATGTGCAACCGGTAGCGACGATAAATAAACGTAAAACACAAACACATTCCGGAGAACGGCATTCCAGCAGTTTAAAGATACACATGAGCATACATACCGGAGAACGACCGCACGAGTGTGAACTATGTAGTAAGGCATTTAGTAGGTCTAGCCATTTAAAGCAGCATATGTTCATACATACCGGAGAACGACCGCACGAGTGTGGACTATGTAATAAGGCATTTAGTAATTCTAGCAATTTAAAGCAGCATATGTTCATACATACCGGAGAACGACCGCACGAGTGTGGACTATGTAATAAGGCATTTAGTAATTCTAGCATTTTAAAGCAGCATATGTTCATACATACCGGAGAACGACCGCACGAGTGTGGACTATGTAATAAGGCATTTAATAAATCTAGCTCGTTAAAGAGTCATCTGCTCATACATACCGGAGAACGACTGCACGAGTGTGGACTGTGTAATAAGGCATTTAATAAAAAAGGCATTTAATATGTCTAGCAATTTAAAGAGGCACATGTTCAAGCATACCGGAGAACGACCACATGAATGTGAAATATGTAATAAGGCTTTTAGTGCGGCGGGTACTTTGAAGGAGCACATGCGCATACATATCGGAGAACGGCCACAGAAGTGTGAAATATGTAATAAGGCGTTCAGTCTTTCACAGATATCCTACAATATTTCGAATGGGTAAAATATCTGTACATTTATACAATTAGCTAGTAACATGATTTGGATAAAATGACATCTATCATATCGCAACATCCGTACAACAGTAACAACAAAGGATTAGGACTGAAAGGACCTCTATACATTTAGTGATAAATCGGAATATGTCTGCCAAGGGAGGTAATGTAAAGCCAGTGAGGTTCCTCATTAGATTTGCGTTATTGATTATCGGATGAGTTTTGATTTTAATTCTTTGTATTAGTATTCACTCCGTGGCCGAATGGTTAAGGGCGTCGACTTTAAAACACTTGACAACCTTATCCCAGCTGGCATGCGGTAGGTCGGTGGATCTACCCGGCTACCATCCTTGCCACCCGGGTTCCTCCTCAAGCAATACTAGCGTTGGTACAACGTTGGTCCTCACAAACAAACATGCATGTTACAGGTGTGCACCGGCTGACATATTGGACTAAATTGGAGTTTCTGTTGTACATGCATACAAAGCAATGCAGTTAATTAAACATTAAATCTTGTTGGCTGCTACTGTTTAACAGCTGTATGTGGAGAATAGTCGTAATATTATGGTATATTCCAGATCGGGCAATAGGCTGTCATGTGTATAAAATAATGATGTTAATATTTTGGTATATTCCAGATCGGGCAATACGCTGTCATGTGTATAAAATAATGATGTTAATATTTTGGTATATTCCAGATGTGGCAATACGCTGTCATGTGTATAAAACACTGATTTTAATAGTATTTTATCTTCCAGATCTGGAAATACGCTGTCATGCGTATAAAATAATGATGTTAATATTATGGTATATTCCAGATCTGGAAATACGCTGCCATGTGTATAAAATAATGGTGTTAATATTATGGTATATTCCAGATCTGGAAATAAGCTGTCATATACTCCTAGTGTTATGATTTATTCCAGGTGTAGTACACACAGTGTTGTGTCTGTAACTACAAATATATCAAGTTTCGATGTTCCATTATGAATGCATTATAAACAAAACAGCTTTCGACGTTCCACTTTGTATACCTGATATTGAAAACAGTTTTCGACGTTCCTCTTTGTATACCTGATATTGAAAATAGCTTTCGATGTTCCATTTTGTATACCTGATATTGAAAACAGCTTTCGATGTTCCACTTTGTATACCTGGTATTGAAAACAGTTTTCGACGTTCCTCTTTGTATACCTGATATTGAAAACAGCTTTCTACGTTCCACTGTGTATACCTGCTAAAGAGGACACATGTGTAGCGAAGGCCTTTTGGATTTTAACTTTAAATCAACGCCACATGGATGAGGAGAGTTCGCATAGTTAATAAAGAGAAATAATAAATATTACCATTTCTATCCATTAATGATGTCCACTGTTTTTAATTTAATTCCATAGTCACTAACGTTAAAGTGCTTGTGTCTCTCTTAGTTCTCTCCCAGGGAGTTTGGCTTTCACGTCCTATACATACTCACCAGGACATCGTGATCGTCGTGAAGTATGCAAAGCACGTGAAAGCCATGCTATGTAAGTTTTAGTTACATAAGTGAAAAAACGGAGCAACTCCGTTCATTGTTCATAAACTATAATCCTACATGTATTTTCTTATTGTGATCATTATACTATGTAGAATTCATTGAAATAAAATATTGTTTAAACTAAACTATAAAATATCGCCTAAATTCGCGACACTCCGCCCAGGAGACAAAAGAACAATTTAAAAATTAAAGCACAATACAGTCATTAATTTGATGAAAAGGTTTGAGAAAAATACGAATGGATATCAAACCCATAGTTTCTTAACCGTTTTTTACATATCTAATATAGACCTTGATCAAACTGTATGAACATACAGTCAAATGAAAATTAACAACAGTTATGACATATATGTATATAATACATGTAACTTTAAAATAATGGATGACTGTATAGTGTAATAATACATGTAATACATGTGCATTTTCTTTCTTAACATAAGCTACATGCTTATGCACATTATAATACAATATAGACTATCTCGTGTGTAAATATTTCGACTCATTACTGACGTAAAAGATGAAAACATAAGAAAAACATTGGGGAGAAAAGAGAAATTCCTCAAAGTAAATGAGCAATGTTTCTTTCTCTCACAATAGTTTGTCGACATAAAGGAGACAATACTTTTGGCTATTTAAAACACACCAGATATATATAATGCTTCACTTTCGAAGAATTCCATTCTTACACACTAGATAAGTAGAAACATTACTATTTGTTGTAAAATTCCATATAGTCACGTTCAACTGTTGTATAAACCTATAACTCCTCACCGCCCTTGTACGATTTTCGTTTTATCACGGAAACAGTGAAGACTTCAGTTTTTGTATGAATTTCATTGTCTGGTAAATCGACATCATGTTCCTTCCCTTCATCATCGCTATCGGTGTTGACGTAAATAACATCTTCACTTGAACTGTGATTAGAATGATCCTGATAGTCATTACTTACATCACTGTTGACGGAATTGTTTTGGACTTTTGAGTCCACATTGTTCCCAAAGTAAGCTGGTTCGAAATCGTCAACAGCCTCTGTAAATCCAGTTATATCACTGAGAGTATCCAATTCGTTTAGAATGTCTAAATTGTCTTCATCAGAAGATATGTCTTCATAGTATGTGGTTGAAGTGTGTGATTGTTTCTGACTCTCCAAAGCTGCAAGTCTGGCATTTGTCCTATCAAAGTTATGTACTGTTGTCAAGTGTTTAGTTAGATAGCTCCCGCGGATGAATCTTGCCTCACAACCATCTTCAACACAAGTGAACAATTCACTCTGTATATGACTCTTTAACATATCTGGATAAGTTACTTTTATATTTGTACGATTTCCTACAAATGTCACAAACATATTCTTCAGGCATTATGATGGTTTAAAGTAAATAAATCACGTCCACACACGTCTATGGTCACTGTTGAAATGGACGACAAGAACATGTACTACGAAAAGAACGGGATGCACGTGGAACATGAATAGTACGCCCATGTTTACACAGGGCTACTCCGCCGGAGGAATAGTACACACAACAACGTCTCAATTTTGCGGATCGTACATTACCATCTTTACTAATGATGAGTTGTGTTATTCTGCCGATTTTCCACGAACCTCGAGGTACGGAATTCTTGATCAAAACAACGTCATTAACATGAGGTATAAGTTCTGATTGTATCCGCCCACTTTTGAGAGAAGATTGCATCATTTTGCGGAGACTGGCCAAATATTCGAATCTCCAGATACGCCAAAACTCACTTAATAACTTTTGACCCTTTTTCCATATTGTTAAAAGTCTATCACTGGAACTTTCGTATGGATCAAAGTCTGTATCACTACTTTCTAATTCAATGATATGAACACCCGTATGTGGATTTAAGGTGAGGAAATGACTTGGTGTTAGGGTTTTCTTCGAATTGATATCATCGTCCAGGTATATGAGTGGTCTTGAGTTTACAATTGCAGTCTGGAGCTGAATGAGCGTTAACATTTTACGCCCGAGCGATTTTCGTAAAGCTCTCTTCACCAGGCCCTTTCATAGAAACCACCCATCCAAGGCGCGACCTCTACAATGAATTTCCAGCTAATTCCGGAATTAGAATAATACCATTCGACGTCCTCACTGTCTTAGAGACCTTTCTCACCTGCTACTTTGAATTGAGAAGCAGTGTCACTAAGTATTTCGACTGGCATACCTCTCTGTGATACAAATCGTTTGAAAGCAAGTAGAAATAGTTCAGTTGTCATGTCTGAAAGTAGTTCCAAATGAATAGCTCTGGTCACCATACACGTAAATAGACATATCCACATATTTTTACTCTCTTCTGAAGTTTTAATGTATAATGGTCCAGGATAATCCAGTCCTGTCCTTGTAAAAGGTTATGATTCTCGCACTCTAGATATAGGCAACGGAGCCAAATTTTGTATGAACCATCATGATGACGTCGACATACGCTGCATGAACACAAAACCATTCTGACAACAGCACGTCCCTTTGGGATCCAGAATCGAAATCTGACGTGGGCTAAAGTCTGTGATATACCACTATGTAGACATTCCTTGTGAATCTTCTCGATTATTAACAAGGTCAACTTGTCGTTCTTTGGCAGAAGAATTGGTTGCCGTGCTGCTTCACTGAGATCTGAATGTTCTAGTCTACCTCTACAGCGTATAATTCCATCTTTGTCCAGGAAAAGTCCTGGTTGACGTTGAAGGTTAGTGGATTTATTTTTATCCACTCCATCAATTATGTCGGCATAATTCTTTCTCTGAATAACACTAATCCACATATATTTACTATTCTGTAACTCTGAAGCTGTAATTGGACCTTTCGCACACACTTGTTTTCGGGATATTTTGATATATCTGTGAGCAAGGGAAGTTACGCGTAGTAATTTAGTCACAGAAGTGTAATCGATATCGAACGGAGTTCTAACGGTTTGTATCTTTTTGTTGTCAAAAACACTGAACACATTTGTATTATCGATTACATTCTCTTGTTCCTTTTCAGGTTGAACTTCCAAGTCTTTGTTGTATCTAGAAAACCATTGTTCAATGGGATCATTTAGTCACGAAGGTCCGTGCCACCACAAATTGTCCTTGTGTATGTCATCTAATGTTGTTCCACGGGTAGCAATGTCTGCTGGATTATCTTTTCTGTTGACATAAGATAAATGAATGTGATCCTGTTGTCTGATCTCCTGAACACGGATTCTGACAAATACTTGTAATGTCTTTTCTGAACTAAGCCACCCTAGCACACACATTGAGTCAGTCCAGAGATAAACGTTTTCAATTCTCACTTGAATTTGCTCCTGTATAAACTTAATACATCGTACTCCGATCAATACAGCCATTAGTTCCAGTCTTGGAATTGTCAAGCTTTTGATAGGAGCCACACGAAACTTGGCAAATATCAGGTCGGTCGTACTTTTCCCATCTGTTGTATGGTGAAGATACACAGCTGCTGCATATGAAGTGGCTGAAGCATCACAAAAGCACAGTAACTTGTACGTGTTTTTCCCGTCATTTCTCTTTGAAATATATCTTTGGATCTTGTACTCCGATATCTTTTGGATGTCAACATGAATCGATGACCACGTTCTCTTGATTGTGTTATCATCAACAATATCATCCCAATCCAGATTTCTGCTCCATGGTAGTTGGAGTGGAAGCTTCCCCATCAACAAAACGGGATGTAAGAGTCCAAGAGGGTCACAAACTGACGCTATCATCTTTAACATCGAACGTTTCGTTAATTCCGCTAGATGTGCATCTAGTTTTGGTTATTTGATTGTCAATGTGTCTTAATGGTGGTTCCACACATGTCCAAGAACACTACATATTTCTGAATCCGCTCGATCATTATCAGGTATGAGGCCTTTTACCATCTCACTGTTTGATACCCATTCTCTCAAATTCATTGATGCTTCGTTAAACATTGCCCTGGCTCTTCCGTACATGTCTAATGCCTCTGTTTCGGTATCAGTACCAGTGATGACATTATCGACATAGATGTCATTTTTATCTGTTCAGCTATTTCAGTTTTATAACTTTACAAATGTGCTTCAACTGTAGCTCCTAATAAAAAGGGACTTGATATTACACCAAATGGAACACGACAGAATCTGTATTCTTGAACATTATTTTGGTCAGTGGATGGATTCATAAAAGATTTCAACCATAGAAATCTGGTCACATCTCTTTCACTTTTCTGTAATCCAATATGAAGGAATGCTTTCTCTATATCAGCGACTAAGGCAATAGGGTACAATCTGAATCTTAACAGAAGTCCACAAAGATCATGTAACATAACTGGTCCTCTAAGTAAATACTCATTCAAACTTTTATTTTCTTGTTTTGTTTTTGCGGATACATCATACACTACACGAAGCTTTGTAGTTGTTTTCAAGGGGGTAACGACAGCATGATGTGGTATATAGTGTATGGGCCCATCTTTCATTGAATCATCAACTGGTTCAATCACGCCTTTAAGTAGTTGGTCCTGAATAACGGCATTATACCTTTCAAGAATTTCAGGTCTGTTTTTCATCTTTTGAATACATGATTTCAGGCGACCATAAGCGAGTGCTCTATTTTTTGGTAATTCACTATGTTCACGTTTCCACGGCCAGGTCACTTGATATCTCCCGTCTTCAAATGTTAATGCATCTTTGAATTGATCCGTTGCTTCTTCGTCTGCTGAAGTTGTTTGTTTGTCAACAATTCCAATTGCCTCTGTATTCCAGAAATCTGCGAGATCTGGTTTTTGTGAAACACAACTATCAACACTTTGAAACACACTTTCTTTTGTAACGTCATTCCCATATGTTAGTACACGCATACTTGTATAATGTTTGTTTCCATCACAGTCATGTGTTCGACCAGTTAATATCCACCCTAATTTGGATGCAAGGGGGTATAATCCAGGCTGAAGTTCTATTCTTTGCGAAAGAACTATGTCGAGGTAAAAATCATTTCCTATCAGAAGGTCAACCGAGGAATATTCATTGTCGGTAGGAATGGAATCAGCAAGTCCCACACTATTGATCAAGTGGTCTAAGCTGTTTATGGACGATACGTTAAAACGTCTCCTATGAATATTTCCACTGATCACTGGAACTATGTTTGCACTAATATCCATTGTACTTCCGTCCTTTAATTTCAGGGAAATGTTGTTGAATCTGTCTTAATTGCCTTTGTGTTTCTGCTCCCAAAGGTGGACAATATTATGTTTTCCTCCTTTTCTGTTTTCAAGCATAGTTTGTTAGCTAATCTTTGAGTGATGTATCTTCTTTGTGAACCACAGTCTAACAAAACTCTAACACTAGTAGATCTTGTATCTTTTACATGTGCTAGTTCAGTTGTAGCTGTCTGCATTATCACCATTTCTCCAGAAGATACCATCACATTTTCTTTCAACACATTACCTCCTTTTGACTTTAAACATCTAAAACATCTGCCTTTAATACGACGTTTTCTGTCTTCAATGGTTTGATAAGTTAAACATTAATCACTCCAATGTTGATTCTGACAATATCTACAAAGGTTTGAGTAAGAACTTCTTTTCTTGTTGTTTGAACTTGTACTTGTATTAGCTAGAAGCGACTCCGCTGATGTTGATGTTAACGGAGAAGCCGTATTTGAAATGACTTGGGTCTGTTGCTTTGGTTTTGAGGTTTGATTCATCTTTGCTCCTTCTGGTTTTTCACATGCACACACGTACTCTTGTAATTGGTCTCTGAGACTTTTGATTGTCCACTCCGTTATGGACCCTTTGGTGAAACTCTAGGTGTCTCAAGACATCTTCCGGCAGTTTCGAACGCATTAGCGAGACAAACACATGCTGGTTAATGTTTTCTTCAAGAACTTCTAAGCTCCGTAGATTTCTTTCTACAATATCAACAAATGCACGTAGGCTTTGGACCTTGTTAGATGGTAAAGAAATATTCATCAACGTTTTGTAGTGTAGATCTACCACTTCCTGTTTGTTACCAAAACGTTCATGTAGAATACTTATAGCTACATCATAAATGTCGTTCGATAAGGCTAGTCCATCTACCGTACGTTTTGCATCGTCCTTGAGTTTACTAAGTAGGTAACTGAACATTTCGACTTTGGAAAGTCTTTCATTTTTAAGCACGGTACACTCAAAGGTATCCCAAAATGTTGTCCACCGGAGCTTATCTCCGTTGAAGAAACACAATTCCAACTGCGGTAACTTGACTGTATTTGGTTGCTTTCTTTCACTTTCATGTCCCAAGAAGAAATCCTGTTGTTGGTCCATTTGTGTGACCATGAAACGTTGCATTTGCTCTTGAAAACGTAATAATCTGTCAGATTGAATTTGCTCCGACATCACATGCTTAGAGTCGATGTCTTTATCAGAAAGTTCAATGAATTGTTCCAACTCCAGATAATTTTGTTCTGAATCAAGAACTAATTGACAATCATCATCAATTACCTGTTGTGTAAAATCGTTATCACTGTCACCAACTGCATCCGCTAACTCCTTTTACTTTTCTTCCAATTTTCCACAATATCATTTGAGTATTTTAGAACACAGTTTAGCACTTTTCACTATTTCACTTTTATCATTCTTATGTGAATCACCACACAATATGTTCATTGCTTTGTCTAGCTCTCTCACTAGAGTATTTCGGAATCTAGTCCGAACTTCTTTGATGTAAGTCACGTTAGCCATCTTGAATTTGTTTCACGAGACACTAATACACAAATACACACGGTTCCGGCGCCAAACAATGTACCGAAGGCCTTTTGGATTTTAACTTTAAATCAACGCCACATGGATGAGGAGAGTTGGCATAGTTAATAAAGAGAAATAATAAATAAAGTTCACATTACCATTTCTATCCTTTAATAATGTCCACTGTGTTTAATTTAATTCCATAGTCACTAACGTTAAAGTGCTTGTGTCTCTCTGAGTTCTCTCCCAGGGAGTTTGGCTTTCACGTCCTATACATACTCACCAGGACCTCGTGATCCTCGTGAAGTATGCAAAGCACGTGAAAACCATGCTATGTAAGCTTTAGTTACATAAGTGAAAAAACGGAGCAAATCCGTTCATTGTTCATGAACTATAAAATATCGCCTAAATTCGCGACAACATGTTGACATTTCTTTGTGCATTCGAGGGAAAACAGTGTTCGATTATCTAATACACGTGTACACAACATCCACCGTGAAAGAACTGTCGATGCTTTCAGAGACCTCCATCTATTTCATCGCAATCCATTGCGCTTGGTGCCTCATTGATATTATATACCGTTAATATCAATGCCACCAAATTACATTCTAAACTATGTCTACCAAACGTCTTCGTGAATGTGAAATTTGTAGGAAGACTTTAAGTTCAACTGCATATCTGCGGATACATCAACGCATTCATACAGGAGAGCGATCGTATGCATGTCAAGTCTGCACAAAGGTTTTTAGTTCAACGGGACATCTACGAAGGCATCAGAAGATTCACACAGGAGAACATCCTTATGAATGTCATATCTGCAAAACTGCTTTTATTTCAGCTGAGAGTCTTCGTCGGCACTCGAGCTTTCATACTGGAGATTGTCCTTATGAGTGTGAAATGTGCGAAAAGACTTTTAGTCAAATTGGAAATCTTCGACGGCATCAAGTCATTCACACAGGAGAACGCTCGTATGAATGTGAAATCTGCAAAAAGACGCTTAGTCAGAATGGATATCTTCAAATTCATCAGCGCATTCATACTGGCGAGCGCCCATATGAGTGCGATATATGCAACAGTGCTTTTATTGTAGCTGGAAGTCTTCGGAAGCATCAGCGCATTCATACAGGAGAACGTAAATATTAATGTTAAATTTGCAAGATGGCCTTTTGTGAGGCTGGACATCTTCGAAGTCACCAGCGTATTCATACAGGAGAACGTAAATATTAATGTTAAATTTGCAAGATGGCCTTTTGTGAGGCTGGACCTCTTCGAAGTCACCAGTGCATTCATACAGGAGTACGCCCATATGAGTGCGAATTCTGCAAAATGACTTAATGATATTGGCGTCTTCGGAAACATCAGCTAATTCATACAGGGGAACGCCAATATGAAGGTTAAGCTGATTCTCTTCGAATGCACCAGCATTCATACTAGCGAAAGTTCTTATATAGATCATATCTGTATATAATGTTTTAGTTTAGCGGGATCTGTTCGAAGTCATCAGCTAATTCATACAAGGGAACGCCCATATGTATGTCAAATCTGCATGAGGCTGTTAGTTTAGCGGGATCTATTCGAAGTCATCAGTTAATTCATACAGGGGAATATCCTTATGAATGACAAGCCTGCATGAAGGCTTGTAGTTTAGCGTGATCTATTTGGGGACATGTATACAGAAGCACGTCTATATGGATGCCACTTCAGTATGGAGGCTTTTAGATTAACAGGATATCTTTTGTATGAATGCGAAATCTGCAAACAGGAAATTGCTCATGTTGGATGTCTTGGGATGTCTTAGGGTTAAATGTGCATGCAGTCACCAGCCTACTGCAGTTCAGATCGTCGTCACCTTCATTGTGTGTGCTTTATATTGATTTACTGACATTATGAATGTACTGTGCAAACATTATTGTTTTCAATCATTTGATGTAATTTATATGTAGATTTTGTATTTCTGTTATTGAATTTTTTTTAGCTAATGTCATGTTTACTACCTATTAAAATAATTAGACCAACGAAAGTCTTTCATTGCTATTTTCTATTATTAATCTATCCTTTGTATTAAAGAAGGTAACGTCACCTTTTTTAAAATGGAAAGCGTTTTGTACATTGTATTAATGACTTTGCTTACGTGATATTTTAATGTACTTGGACTTTTTGTGAGTCAAGTGGTTAAGGTCGCTGACTTGTATACCACTGTAACCTATCATCACTGATGACAGCCCCGCTCAGACCGTTTCTCATTTATATGAATAGGTTGGCAGTTTCTTACGGAGGTTAGTGCACCTAAGTACTGGTTAACCGCTGGAGCCTGCCCAGGAAAGGTGTTGTTAGGTAAACTGCCCGCCGGCGATATAGCCCAACATGTTGCTGATGCAGGCGAAAAACCCGAAATATATATATAAATGAAAGTTATGAAATCTTATTATGATTTAGGATTGTATTTCGGCTCTCTTAGTAACTCCATTAGCGATAATCCTGTTTACTCCCACAAGAATGACCACATTTATGCTTTCAACCGCAAACGAGAGTGATTAATGTAAGTTGTTAAATCTTGTTTCGCAATCGTTGTGAAATAATAATCTCCACAATAAATAACAACAGCAATAGAATTAATGTGCGTACACCAGTTTTAGACGGAACACTCCTCGCACACAATGCAATTTCATTTTTTGAACAGTAATGATATATCTTTAAAAATTAATCTTTATGTTCAATAATGCAAGCATCGTATTGATGAAGAAGAACCTACCTTTAATGTTTGAGCTACATGTACATGTACCACCATTATAATATAGTCCAGTTCCCCATTGTTTTCCCAGCCAGTTTAATATGAACTAAGGCATTGCCTCAAATTGGAATCGATCATCGACAGTTCATTTTAAGCGCTATTATAATAGTACATTATGTATGTATGTTCCATTAATGTTAACCTTGCGAGGACATATACATGTTTTCCTGGGATGTCTATCTATCGTCCTCTACTGTCGAATCCCTCGCGGGGATGTAGATATGTTGCGCATCAAAAACCGCAAAGAAGTTAAAAGTATGAGTAGTTTAAAAACATAAATATAAGAATGTAATGAAAAATATGTTGGGTTGAGAGTTTAAAAGCAGCTGGGTAGAACAACTAGGGATGACATGATCAATGCAGCAAACTGTCGTATTGAATTACTGTATGGTAGGGAGATGGACAATGTCAGGAGGGAGATGGTTCCAATGGTAGATTGTTCTTGGAAAATAAGAAAACTTGTAATAGTCTGTAGTTGCTGTAATTAACCTATAGCTTCAGGGTTGACAGTGGCGTGCGGGACTGGAGAGGGTAACTAGTTAATTTTGTATGTGGGTAGCAACCAGATCATTATGAATTGTATACATAAGGGATAACCTACTGTCAATACGCCGTTGATCTAGTCTGCGTAGATTTAGGGAATGTAACATGTCTGTAGCACTAGAGGTACGATAGAAGTTAGCCTTTATCCAACTGGCTGGTCTTCGCTGGACACTTTCAATTTGGTCTATCAATGTTTGGGTATGGGGCGACCAAAACTCAGAGCCATATTCCAGTTGGTGTCTCACTAGTGGCTGGTAAGCCATGGACATATGGGGTTCGGGTTTGGCATGGCTGTGCAGAAATCCTAATGCTTCATTCTGGTGACGTGGTTAACTTGACATTTGGAGATGTTAAATTCCATGTCCCACACCAACTCCCACTCTTCTAATAACTTAAGATCGTTTTTGTGTGTGACCGACTCATTTGCAGATATCAGTGATAGATAGACTGCAGTATCATCTGCAAAGATACAGACTTTGGTGTTATGGGAGGTCGTTTATATAGACTAGGAATAGAAGGGGTGCAAGTACGGATCCCTGTGGAACTCCAGAAGACACAGGAATGACTTCAGAACTAATACAATTAAGGACAACAGACTGTAGTCTATTATCTAGAAAACTCAATCCACATGACTGTTTGACTTCTGACTCCGTAATCATGCATTTTTAGTAGTACTTTCTCGTGATTGACCTTGTCGAAAGCCTTACTGGCGTCTAACAGGATGAGATATCCATGATGATTATTGTAGACAGAGGTAACTCAGATGTAACGGCCGTCTTAGACAACCTAAGCCGTTAACCAGTAGTACTGTAGACTACTAAGCAATGTGTGTGATCTGGGCTTGTTCAATGACACAACATACATGGCCTGACCTAGTATCGATTCCGGGATATTTCTATTCCAAATCTGACGCCACATGTCTTAGTATGCATTTCTTATTAAGCGTCCGATCGTTTGAATATTGCTAAAAATGAATCATATTTCATTTGCGTTAACTTATTTGCATTGTTATCTCCCTTATCATAATGACATCATTTGCATATTCATAAGTATATTTTATTTCTGATATGATTTTTATGGTGACATATTGTTGTCATAATTCAAGACGAATTCCATTTTCATTAGTGGGAAATCACGTACATAGTTATCTCTCTTTTCGTACGCACACCATTTGCACACTAGTAGGTGGATTTTATTTCTCTTCCGGAATATTATGGTGGTATGTATTTTAGAAATGAGTCTAGAAAATTAATTCTCAGAAATAGGTGGATAACAGGCACAATACACACTAATTGTTTTGTGCCCTAGGCCTAAGCTCGTTATCTTTTAATAGCAATGTAAGGTGGCGTGTGTGTATGGTTGGTGTAACATGTACTGGAGCCGTTACGATTGTGCCCTTAGGCAAGGCATTTAAATTCCACGTTGCCTCTTCTCTCTCCCTCGTGGCGATGGATTCCATCAGGAATGAGGTCTCGAGAGTGATTAATATAAGTTGAAATAACTTGTTTCGCAATCGATTTAAAATAAATTGGCATAGACTAACGTGCGCATAACAAAAACAACTGCGCATTCAATTATAAACAGAGCATGTAACGGCTGCAATGCACTAGTGGGACCAGATACCTCGTGTAGCTGTGTGGTTGGACGTCGTGAAATGCTCAAGTGAATATTTACATGAAAGTAGAACATTTTTAGCTTTTTTTATATTACACCGATTGCAAAACAAGCTTTAACAACTAATAGTAATAACTCTCGTTAGCATAGATGAAAGAGTAAATGTTGTCATTCGTGTGGGAGGAAACCGGAGTACTTGGAGAAACCCACCTGTCCGATCTGACAGCCATAGTACCATCTCACATATTCCTCATCCGAGGTTCAAACCCGGGTTTCATTGGTGAGTAACGACCGCGTTGACCATTGTGCTAATCGTACAGGCTAAATAATTAATGTTTAGAAGAAGGGAACAAATGCTAGCTTTACATATCATTGAACTCTGTTTATAATTTAACACATCTTTTGTACTGATTTGTAAATATATATACAGTCAAACCTGTCTTAAGCAGCCAGCCAAGGTAATCACAGAAAGTGGCTGTTTAGCACATGTGGCAGCTTAATAGAGATCAAATGTATAATGAATCACTATATTAGGAATCTGGAAATCGGCTGCTTAAAGCAGATTGGCTGCTTAATGTAGTTGACCACTAACACAGGTTTAACTGTATTATAGTCATTGATCGTTGATGCGTTTACTACTACTCTATGTACTCTATGGTTGTGCTTTAAGCTACTCTTTGATTTTGTTTTAAATCGTGTTATACGCTGAGAATAATTTGTGACGTTCACAATTCTCTTCAAAATCTTCTACCTTGCATAATTACATCAAGTGAACATGGCATAATTACATCAAGTGAACATGGCATAATTACATCATGTGAACATGGCATAATTACATCAAGTGAACATGGCATAATTACATCAAGTGAACATGGCATAATTACTTCAATTGAACATGGCATAATTACATCAAGTGAACATGGCATAATTACATCAAGTGAACATGGCATAATTACATCAAGTGAACATGACATAATTACATCAAGTGAACATGGCATAATTACATCATGTGAACATGGCATAATTACATCAAGTGAACATGGCATAATTACATCAAGTGAACATGGCATAATTACTTCAAGTGAACATGGCATAATTACTTCAAGTGAACATGGCATAATTACTTCAAGTGAACATGGCATAACTACATCAAGTGAACATGGCATAATTACATCAAGTGAACATGGCATAATTACTTCAAGTGAACATGGCATAATTACATCAAGTGAACATGGCATAATTACATCAAGTGAACATGGCATAATTACATCAAGTGAACATGGCATAATTACATCATGTGAACATGGCATAATTACATCAAGTGAACATGGCATAATTACATCAAGTGAACATGGCATAATTACATCAATTGAACATGGCATAATTACTTCAAGTGAACATGGCATAATTACTTCAAGTGAACATGGCATAATTACTTCAAGTGAACATGGCATAACTACATCATGTGAACATGGCATAATTACATCAAGTGAACATGGCATAATTACATCATGTGAACATGGCATAACTACATCAAGTGAACATGACATAATTACATCAAGTGAACATGGCATAATTACATCATGTGAACATGGCATAATTACATCATGTGAACATGGCATAACTACATCAAGTGAACATGACATAATTACATCAAGTGAACATGGCATAATTACATCATTTGAACATGGCATAACTACATCAAGTGAACATGACATAATTACATCAAGTGAACATGGCATAATTACATCATGTGAACATGGCATAATTACATCATGTGAACATGGCATAATTACATCAAGTGAACATGGCATAATTACATCAAGTGAACATGGCATAATTACTTCAAGTGAACATGGCATAATTACTTCAAGTGAACATGGCATAATTACATCATGCGAACATGGCATAATTACATCAAGTGAACATGGCATAATTACATCAAGTGAACATGGCATAATTACTTCAAGTGAACATGGCATAATTACATCATGCGAACATGGCATAATTACATCATGTGAACATGGCATAATTACATCAAGTGAACATGGCATAATTACATCAATTGAACATGGCATAATTACTTCAAGTGAACATGGCCTAATTACATCAAATGAACATGGCATAATTACATCATGTGAACATGGCATAATTACATCATGTGAACATGGCATAATTACATCATGTGAACATGTCTGATTTATCATGTGAATATCCCAATTTTTGAACATCCCTATAAAACATATGATGATGATGATGATGACAGTGACATCATGACCAAACTAACACTCAATATAATAAGAGGTAGGAATGGACAACAATTACTAATTGAAATACTAGTTTGCATTTGTGAATTGTAAATATTTAATACATTGTTTGCTTTCAGGAGTTGGAACCTGCTGTTTACACGTACTGATCTATATGAGTTCATGTGTTTAATTATTTGTACCATGAACAGAATCGTGTTCTTTCCATACGGGTCATCAATTTTAGAAAAATATGAGCGGAAATGAACGGTCTTACGAGCATTCCAGCAGTTTAAAGATACACATGCGAATACATACCGGAGAACGGCCACATGAGTGTGAACTATGTAATAAGGCATTTAGTAATTCTAGCAATTTAAAGCAGCATATGTTCATACATATCGGAGAACGACCGCACGAGTGTGGACTATGTAATAAGGCATTTAATCAGTCTAGCTCTTTAAAGAGTCATCTGCTCATACATACCGGAGAACGACCGCACAAGTGTGAACTATGTAATAAGGCATTTAGTAAATATAGCAATTTAAAGCAGCATATGTGCATACATACCGGAGAACGACCGCACGAGTGTGGACTATGTAATAAGGCATTTAATAAATCTAGCTCTTTAAAGAGTCATCTGCTCATACATACCGGAGAACGACCACACGAGTGTGGAATATGTAATAAGGCATTTAATAAATCTAGCTCTTTAAAGAGTCATCTGCTCATACATACCGGAGAACGTCCGCACGCGTGTGGACTGTGTAATAAGGCATTTAGTGAGGCAAGTAAGTTGAAGATACACATGCGCATACATACTGGAGAACGGCCACATGAGTGTGAACTATGCAATACAACATTTAGCCATTCTGCCAGTTTGAAGATGCACATGGTCAAGCATACTGGAGAACGTGCACATGCATGTGAAATATGTAATAAGGCTTTTAGCGCGGCGGGTACTTTGAAGAGGCACATGCGCATACATACCGGAGAACGGCCACATGAGTGTCAAATGTGTAATAAGGCTTTTAGCGCGGCGGGTACTTTGAAGGGGCACATGTGCATACATACCCGAGAACGGCCACATGAGTGTCAAATGTGTAATAAAGCTTTTAGAGCAGTGGGTACTTTGAAGGAGCACATGCGCATACATACCGGAGAACGCCCACATGAGTGTCAAATATGCAATACCGCTTTCAATCATTCCAACAGTTTAAAGAGTCATATGGTCATGCACACGTGAGAACGGCCGCACGAGTGTGAACTATGTAATAAGGCATTTAGTAAGTCTAGCAATTTAAAGAGGCACATGCGCATACATACCGGAGAACGGCCGCACGAGTGTGAACTATGTAATAAGGCATTTAATAAGTCTAGCAATTTAAAGATGCACATGCGCATACATACCGGAGAACGGCCACACGAGTGTGGACTATGTAATAAGACATTTACTATGTCTAGCAATTTAAAGAAGTACATGCGCATACATACCGGAGAACCGCCGCACGAGTGTGAACTATGTAATAAGGCATTTAATATGTCTAGCAATTTAAAGAGGCACATGCTCAAGCATACCGGAGAACGACCACATGAATGTCAAATATGTAATAAGGCTTTTAGTGCGGCGGGTACTTTGAAGGAGCACATGCGCATACATACAGGAGAAAGGACACAGAAGTGTGAAATATGTAATAAGGCGTTCAGTCTTTCACAGATATCCTACAATATTTCGATTGGGTAAAAAATCTGTACGTTTATAAAATTAGCTAGTAACATGATTTGGATAAAATCACATCTATCATAACGCAACATCCGGTTAGGGAACAACAGTAAAAACAAAGGATTAGGACTGAAAAGACCGCTATACATTTAGTGATTAATCGGACCATGTCTGCCAAGGGAGGTAATGTAAAGCCAGTGAGATTCCTCATTAGATTTGCGTTATTGATTATCGGATGAGTTTTGATTTTAATTCTTTGTATTAGTATTCACTCCGTGGCCGAATGGTTAATGGCGTCGACTTTAAAACACTTGACAACCTTCTCCCAGCTGGCATGCGGTAGGTCGGTGGATCTACCCGGCTACCATCCTTGCCACCCGGGTTCCTCCTCAAGCAATACTAGCGGGAGATTCGCCATCTGATCTAAGCTGTTGGTGCAACGTTGGTCCTCACAAACAAACATACATGTTACAGGTGTGCACCGGCTGACATATTGGACTAAATTGGAGTTTCTGTTGTACATGCATACAAAGCAATGCAGTTAATTAAACATTAAACCTTGTTGGCTGCTACTGTTTAACAGCTATATGTGGAGAATAGTCTTAATATGGTATATTCCAGATCTGGCAATACGCTGTCATGTGTATAAAATAATGATGTTAATATTATGGTATATTCCAGATCTGGCAATACGCTGTCATGTGTATAAAATAATGATGTTAATATTTTGGTATATTCCAGATCTGGCAATACGCTGTCCTGTGTATAAAATAATGATGTTAATATTATGGTATATTCCAGATCTGGCAATACGCTGTCATGTGTATAAAATAATGATGTTAATATTATGGTATATTCCAGATCTGGCAATACGCTGTCATGTGTATAAAATAATGATGTTAATATTTTGGTATATTCCAGATCTGGCAATACGCTGTCCTGTGTATAAAATAATGATGTTAATATTATGGTATATTCCAGATCTGGCAATACGCTGTCATGTGTATAAAATAATGATGTTAATATTTTGGTATATTCCAGATCGGGCAATAGTGATAGCAATACTCGCCGCAATACGCTGTCATGTGTATAAAATACTGCTGTTAATATTATGGTATATTCCAGATCTGGAAATACGCTGTCATGTTTCCAGAGAATACTCCTAGTGTTATGTTTTATTCCAGGTGTAGTACACATAGTGTTGTTGTGTCTGTAACTATAAATACATCAAGTTTCGATGTTCCATTATGAATGCATTATAAACAAAACAGCTTTCGACGTTCCACTTTGTACACAAGATATTGAAAACAGCTTTCGATGTTCCACTTTGTATACCTGATATTGAAAACAGCTTTCGACGTTCCACTGTGTATACCTGATATTGAAAACAGCTTTCGACGTTCCAGTTTGTATACCTGATATTAAAAACAGCTTTCGATGTTCCACTGTGTATACCTGATATTAAAAACAGCCTTTGACGTTCCAGTTTGTATACCTGATATTAAAAACAGCCTTTGACATTCCAGTTTGTATACCTGATATTAAAAACAGCTTTCGACGTTCCACTTTGTATACCTGATATTAAAAACAGCCTTTGACGTTCCAGTTTGTATACCTGATATTAAAAACAGCTTTCTACGTTCCACTTTGTATACCTGATATTAAAAACAGTTTTCGACGTTCCGCTTTGTATAAAAGATATTGAAAACAGCTTTCGATGTTCCACTGTGTATACCTGATATTGGAAACAGCTTTCGACGTTCCATTTTGTATACCTGCTAAAGAGGACACATGTGTAGCGAAGGCCTTTTGGATTTTAACTTTAAATCAACGCCACATGGATGAGGAGAGTTCGCATAGGTAATAAAGAGAAATAATAAATAAAGTCCACATTACCATTTCTATCCGTTAATGATGTCCACGTTTTTAATTTAATTCCATAGTTACTAACGTTAAAGCGCTCGTGTCTCTCTTAATTCTCTCCCAGGGAGTTTGGCCTTCACGTCCTATACATACTCACCAGGACCTCGTGATCCTCGAGAAGTATGCAAAGCACGTGAAAGCCATGCTATGTAAGTTTTAGTTACATAAGTGAAAAAACGGAGCAACTCCGTTCATTGTTCAAGAACTATAAAATATCGTCTAAATTCGCGACCACATGTTGACATTTCTTTGTACATTCGAGGGAAAACAGTGTTCAAATATCTAATACACGTGTACACAACATCCACCGTGAAAGAACTGTCGATGCTTTCAGAGACCTCCATCTATTCCATCGCAATCCAATGCGCTTGGTGCTTCATTGATCGTATATACAGTTAATATCAATGCCACCAAATTACATTCTAAACTATGTCTACCAAACGTCACAGTTCAGCTGCATAACTGCGGATACATCAACGCATTCATATAGGAGAGCGGCCGTATGCATGTCAAGTCTGCACAAAGGTTTTTAGTTCAACGGGACATCTACGAAGGCATCAGAAGATTCACACAGGAGAACGTCCTTATGAATGTCATATCTGCAAAACTGCTTTTATTTCAGCTGAGAGTCTTCATCGGCACTCGAGCATTCATACTGGAGATCGCCCTTATGAGTGTGAATTGTGCAAAAAGACTTTTAGTCAAATTGGAAATCTTCGAAGGCATCAACTCATTCACACAGGAGAACGCTCGTATGCATGTGAAATCTGCAAAAAGACGTTTAGTCAGGATGGATATCTTCAAATTCATCAGCGCATTCATACTGGCGAGCGCCCATATGAGTGCGATATATGCAACAGTGCTTTTATTGTAGCTGGAAGTCTTCGGAAGCATCAGCGCATTCATACTGGCGAGCGCCCATATGAGTGCGATATATGCAACAGTGCTTTTATTGTAGCGGGAAGTCTTCGGAAGCATCAGCCGCATTCATACAGGGACAACGTAAATATTAATGTTAGCTTTGCAAGATATCCTTTTGTGAGGCTGGACCTCTTCGAAGTCGCCAGCGCATTCATACAGGAGAACGTTGATATTAATGTTAAATTTACAAGATGACTTTTAATGAGATTGACGTCTTCGGAAACATCAGTTAATTCATACAGGCCCATATGAAGGTTAAGCTGATTCTCTTCGAATGCACCAGCATTCATACTAACGAAATGTCTGATATAGATCATATCTGTATATATTGTTTTTGTTTAGCGGGATCTGTTCGAAGTCATCAGCTAATTCATACAGGGGAATATCCTTATGAATGACAAGCCTGCACGAAGCCTTGTAGTTTAGCGTGACATATTTGGGGACATGTATACAGAGGCACGTCTTTATGGATGTCACGTCTGTATGGAGGCTTTTAGATTAACAGGATATCTTCTGTATGGAGGCTTTTAGATTAACAGGATATCTTCTGTATGAATGCGAAATCTGCAAACAGGAATTTGCTCATGTTGGATGTCTTGGGATGTCTTAGGGTTAAATGGGCATGCAGTAACCAGCCTACTGCAGTTCAGATCGTCGTCACCTTCATTGTGTGTGCTTTATATTGATTTACTGACATTATGAATGTACTGTGCCAACATTATTGTTTTCAATCATTTGAAGTAATTTATATGTAGATTTTGTATTTCTGTTATTTAATTTGTTTAGCTAATGTCATGTTTACTACCTATTAAAATAATTAGACCAACGAAGGTCTTTCATTGCTATTTTCTATTATTAATCTATCCTTTGTATTAAAGAAGGTAACGTCACCTTTTTTAAAATGGAAAGCGTTTTGTACATTGTATTAATGACTTTGCTTACGTGATATTTTAATGTACTTTTTTTTTTTGAAAGTTATGAAATCTTATTTTGATTTAGGATTGTATTTTGGCTCTCTTAGTAACTCCAATAGCGATTAGCGCAGTGGTAAACACGCTCACTTCCCACCAATGCAACCAGGGTTCGATCATTAGACCGGAAAGTATTTGAGATGGTACGGAGGTCGCCAGATCGGACATGTGGGTTTTCTGCGGATACTCCTGTTTCCTCCCACACGAATGAACACATTTATGCTTTCAACCGCGCAAACGATAGTGATTAATGCAAGTTATTTCGCAATCGTTGTAAAAAATAAATAAAGTTTATAGTAGCTCCAGTTCTCCACAACAAATAACAACAGCAATAGAATTAATGTGCGTACACCAGTTTTAGACGGAACATCCTCGCTGACAATGCAATTTCATTTATTGAACAGTAATGATATATCTTTAAAAATGAATCTTTATGTTCAATAATGTATGTGTCGCAGACCGCCGGCGAGCACTAAGGGTGTGGGGGTCGAGATCGACAAAGAAAGAGGAAAACTCTTTTATTAATGTCTACTGCACTTTATTCCTCGCAATATAGCCATCGTTTCTCTCGCCGTCTCTATCTATCCCTCTCTATCTCTATATCTCTATATCTCTATCTGCAACCAATATATACAAATATACAGTTTCATACGTATATACATCACATAATTAACAATCACATACGTTATACCATATCATCAGACATAAATAATGACGACAATTGCATTGACGAATTTAAGAAATACAATATACGATGGTGTAGTTTAAGTTAGACAATGAAAATCAAGTATTTACATCTGATCGATATTTCTCAAAAACTAACAGGTTATCAGTCAATGTACATGAATAATATATTATCGGGATGGTAGTCAAAAAGAGTAGCAATAGTTACCTGAAGGTATATATATATATTCCTACATAATATGGTTTATTTGTAGCACATAATTAATGGCGTCTTGTTTATGTTTTGTGAAAATGGCGGATGATTGGTTAGTAAAGAGCACGTGCTTAAATATTGTCATGTGTCAGGTCAAATGTACGTGTCACTTATGTTAACTATTGGTCAAAGGGAAATAACTATAACTATACTACACAGTACTACATATGCTACGTTACAAACTAACTGAAGGTGTTACAACGTTTTCAACTCACTGCTTCAAATAGGGGCAAACATGACAAGCGAATATATGTGTTCAAAGAGTTTGTATTTATTAACAACAATTGCACCCTATGACATATTCCCCCCCAGTTGAAAAAATGTCGTCTCGACATTTTCAAATATTTCAATACCTGAAACGAAATTATTAAGTATTAATACATGTAAACATTTCTTCAAGTATTTACATGTAACACAAAATTACATATACCTGAAATTAGAAGTATGCCAACACAATATCATTTCAAGTTTGTTTAAAAATACATGTAGACATGAAGTTCCATATACCTGAAATGTATACAAAACAATATTAATATGACAACACATACATATGGATGAGCATTTGTCCAAAAGTGACAATGACAAATGAATACGTGTGTCAATAACTGCTCTATTTACTTACACATGTCACTAACTGACAACACAATATGTGACGACAACACTCATGGCTAATAGACGTATTTGACGTATACGTGAATTACCCGAATATAACAATATTGTTACATTACATTAGTGATACCTAATAAATGTGTAAAAACATATATATACAATGTAAGCTCATATGTTGCACTTATAATCTCCAGTTTTCGGACTGTTGCCATCTAGGAATTTTGATTTCTCTACGTGATCTCCTAGGTACCTGTACACCCGTGTCATCACCGGAATCGTCGTCTGTTGCACTGGTTGTTATGTGAGAGTCACGTCTACGGTGTGGAATAACGTATCGTTGTACCGCCTCTGTATCTGGTGTTGGTTCTGAAGCAACTCCTAACGGAAGTAGCAAGTTCCTATGGAGACGTCGTATTCTCCTGGCGTTGGGCACATTCTTTTTCACGTCAAATACAGGTTGGTCTGGGAATGGCTGATTGACGACGATATAAGGTTCTTGCTCCCACCTGTCTGCAATCTTCTTCTTTCCGCGGATGGACACGTTCCGAACAAGAACCAAATCACTGGGTTGAATGGTTGCAGCTCTCGCCTTGGTATCATAGTACCGTTTGTTGACATCTGCTGTCTTTAGGGCAGTGTCCTTCGCTTTCCGATATGCGGTTGTCAATCTTTCCCGGAGCTTCCTGACGTACTCATTCTTGGATTTCGCACTGATATCATCAGTGTTCAACCCAAGAAGAGCGTCGACTGCTAACTTGGGCTGTCTGCCGAACATTAAATAATATGGTGAAAAACCTGTACTTGGGTGAGATGTAACGTTATATGCATGCACAAGGGGACCAACGTGAGATTTCCAATCAGCTTTCTTCTCTTCCTCAAGAGTACCAAGCATCTTTAGCAGGGTTTGATTAAACCTCTCCACCATACCGTTGCCCATAGCATGATATGGTGTGGTACGAGATTTAATTACACATGCTAACTGACACAGCTCCTTGATGAGCGAAGACTCGAAATTAGCCCCTTGATCACTATGGATTCTGGTAGGAAATCCATAATGAACAATAAACTTTTCGAACAATACTTTAGCAGTGGTTTTCGCAGTTTGATTGGTCGTTGGATAGGCCTGAGCATATCGCGTGAAATGATCCGTGATCACAAGTATATGCTCAAAACCACCCTTTGACCTCTCCAAACTGAGGAAATCAATGCATACAATAGCCATGGGAGATGAAGAAGTAAGATGAACAAGGGATGCTGTGGAAGGTGGTGTCTTACGGCGGATACATCTTGGACATGAGGCCACTTTATCACGGATGAAACTATCCATTCCTGGCCAGTAAAATCTCTGTTTGAACAAAGATGTTGTCCTATCTCTGCCCTGGTGTCCTAAGTCGTCATGAAGAGCCTGGAAAACGTCATGACGTAGATTTTCTGGTAGGACGAGCTGGTTATATTGTTGGTCGTTAACAATACCTCTGCGATAGAGTACCCCATCCTTGAGCTCTAGTTTATCCCAGTCCCGTACATACTTTATACTCGGTGAAAAACTGGTTGAAGCCCGCGGAGCAGTCGGCTTCGTACCTTCCCGGAGGTGTTTAAGTATGTCTGATATGGCTGGATCCTTCAGCTGAGCTGTTTTCCAATCTTTGGAACTCAAGGAATGGGCAATCAGTAAATCGTCAGGAACATCTGTTGGTGGATCAACAACAGGAAGAGAATCTGGCGATATTACACTGAATGCATACGGTGTCTCTTCTATTGTTGCTGTTGCTGCTGTTGCCATGGCTGACATCACTGCTTGACCAATAGCCTCGTCTAAATGTTCTGGGATCCTAGATAATCCATCGGCGTCTGCGTTCTGTCTGCCTGCTCTATATTTAGGATGAAAGTTATAATTGACAAGGGCTGCCATCCAACGTTGTCCTGTTGCGTCTAGTTTTGCTGTAGAATTTACGTACGTGAGAGGATTGTTATCAGTCACAATCTCAAATACAGCGCCATACAAGTAATCGTGGAATTTTTCCGTTACGGACCACTTGAGGGCGAGATACTCGAGCTTGTGAGCTGGATAATTCCTCTCAGCTGACTTCAACGATCTACTGGCATACGCTACAACGCGTTCTTTGCCATCCTGTCGCTGATAGAGGACGGCCCCCAAGCCTTTGCAAGATGCATCAGTATGTAGCGTGAAGGGAATGTTGTAATCGGCGTAGGCTAATACTGGTGGGTTAGTGAGTCTTTCTTTCAGATCTTCAAATGCTTTCTGTTGTGCTTCCTCCCACTTAAAAGGTGTTTTCTTTACTGGTGGTTTGCTTTTCTTAGTTGTCTTTTGTTGTTTCCCTGCTGGGTGGCCAATCAAGAGGTCATTCAAAGGACGAGCGATTGTTGCAAATCCTTTGATGAAGCGCCTATAGTAGCCCGTGAAGCCCAAAAACTTCCGGATTTCTTTCACATTTCTTGGTGCTGGCCAGTTTATAACGGCATCTATTTTCTGCGGATCAGCTTGTATGCCTTCTGATGAAACAACATGTCCCAGGTAAGTAGTTTTAGTCTTAAAGAATTCGCATTTGGATGGCTTAATTTTCAGGTTGTACGAAGAGAGTCGTTCAAAAACATTGTCTAATCTGTCAAGGTGTGAATCTATGTCCTCAGAGAATATAATGATATCGTCGAGATATATTAGACAATCTTTCAAATTTAGGTCACCCATACATCGCTCCATAAGTCTTTGAAAAGTTGCTGGGGCGTTGCAGAGTCCGAAGGGCATTCTTTGGCATTCGTAAAATCCCAGCCCTCCTACTTGAAATGCTGTTTTCTCTTTGTCTTCTTCAGCCATTTCGACCTGCCAATATCCTGTTTTTAAGTCAAGTTTTGAGAAGTATTTAGCTCCAGATAATAAGTGTAACGTGTCTTCTACACGTGGTATGGCATATGCGTCTTTTTTCGTTCTTGAATTAAGTTTTCGAAAATCTATGCAAAATCGGATTGATCCATCTTTCTTTCTTGCTATTACTACATTGGATGCCATGGGCTTTTTGAATTTCTTATAGCTCCTATATCTAGCATTTCCTGAAGATGCTCGTTCACTTCATTGAATATAGCTGGTGGTATTCGCCGGTATGGTTCCTTAAACGGTTCGTCAATAGTTAGGCTAATTTTGTGGCGAACTTCTGACGTATGTCCTAATTCTTGTGGTGTCTTTGGAAATATATTCTCCCACTTCTCAAATAAATTGTATACTTTCTTCTTTTGGTCATTAGTGAGATTGGATTCCTCTAAATCCACCCGTACTTGGTTTTGCAGTCATGTTTCTCATATTGTTTGATTTCCTTTTCAGGTTGGATGGATGCAGAGCACACTGATTTTATTGGAGTGGAGATGTCTGCTTGTCGTAGCACTTTAACCTCTTGTAGCTGACAAATGTCTGATTTTGCTCTTATTTTAATAGGTTTTGCAGAAATGTTACATATTCTGACAGGTATTCTTGTTGTCTTTCCGGGATTATTTCCAGATACAACTCGTGGACAAATAATCGCATTATGTACGCTGTGTTCCTCTATGGGTTCCGTCACTGCCGCCTCAAAGTTTCTATATTTTCTTAGTAAACCTGTGAATGTCCTGGTTTCCCTCGGATGTAGTAAAATATCTCTAGTTGCTACTACTTTACCAATATTAGTTGTCATTGACATAAATGCTGTTTCCCATTCTTTAGAAATTTCTGTGTGTAATGTTCTATGTTCATTAATTTCTCTGATGACGTTGGTACCAAGTAAGATGGGTACATTTGAATGAAATTCTGTATTTGGTACAACCAAGAAAAGTGTATAGACTGGATATTCTAATATGTTTGTTTCTACTTTAGCTTCTATATATCCTAAATACGGTATTGTTGATCCATTGGCTCCTTTAATTTCCAGTCCAAAATCATTTAAGCTTTTCATATCAGGTTGGTCGGTCATGCTGTTGTAAAAACATTCAGACATGGTACTGACCATTGATCCACTGTCTATTAAAGCAGGTGCTTCTATTCCATTTATTTTCACTTTTGTTTGGTTTGATTCACCGATTAGTCGATCAAAGACTGTTGCTGTAGGGCTATCATATTCTTTTGTGCTCTGGTTCTGCCCCGTGGACAGAGCACCTTTCAGTTTAATCTTCTGTTCATGTTTTATAGCATCACTATGTCCATCATTTCTTCCTTCATTATGAGTATTTCGATCGTATGTGTAATTCCTAGTATCTGCTGAATCGCGTCTATCATTGTATTGTCCTCTTCCGTATCCATATCCTCTCCTAGTTGTTCTGTAGTGTCCTCTTCCTCCATACCCAACGGTTCTCTGGTTAAATCCTCTTCTCCTATTCCAATCTTGATTCCATGTGTCATGATATTCATATGGGTCCTTGTTATCATCTTGTCTATATTTTCTATCCTGACTCTCCAAATGTTTCTGTGTTTTCATATCGTTCAACTTTATCTCCATATTCTTCATTTTCTCAACCAAATCTTTTAATATGGTCATCTGCTCTTTCATCTCTGTCTGTTGAGTATTCATATGTTTTGGAACATCATTGTTCTTCACAAGTTTCATCTCTGCTTCTTCTTTTCTTATCTTTCTCTGTAAGTCCTCAAAATCAGTAGCTGTTTCATAGGATCTTCGTGTTGCATTTCTTAATTCACCATTGTAAAGATGTCTCCAAAACCTTGTTTTTAGCATGTTATCTTTCTGGTTCCTTTGTATGTGTCCTTTCTCTATTGCCGTCTGCAAATTACCTTCCAGTCTAATTCCCCACTCTGAAACACCCTCGTCTTTCTTTTGGTTAGATTGGTAGAATTCTGCAATTACTGATTCTCCTGATCTAACATTCCCATACACCGTGTCAAGTTTGTCTACAATATCCTTAGTTGTCGCATCTGGGGCTAATGTTAACAATATCTTTCTGGTGTTTCCACTAAGTGAATTTCTCACAGCCTGTCGTAAAATATCCTCTTGATATAGGTCTGATCTTATCATGACGTTAATTTCAATTTTCCATTCTTCAAAAGAACTCTCTGTTAACTTTGGCACTGTCGGTTTGTATATATGTGATCTAACCTTTTCTCTTTCTGTAATTTGTCTTTCAACTATATCAGCAAGAGTGTTGCCATCATTCCTTTCTATGTGCTTTCTACCATCTTTCATTCTACTCTTTGTGCTGTTCTGTCTAATTGTTCGCTTAGCGTCAATATCACTCTCATCACTTGTGTCAGTATCCAGTAAACTCAATTCAGTTTGCATTTTGACCAAACTCCTTTCTAACATATGTTCCTGTTCTTTCAGTTCCTTTATTCTTTTGTCTTTCAGACGTCTCTTCTCTTGTTCCAATTTCAATTTCATTTCCATATCCATCTCCTTTCGTTTCCTTTCCTTCAACATTCTTTTCCTCCTTGCTTCTTTTTCTACCTCTTGTTCCATCAATTTCAATCTCTGTATTCTTTCCAATAGTTCACACTCTTCATCTTCTTCATGTTCCTGTTTAACTTTCACAACTTCTTTTCTCACATTTCTAGTGTTCTTTTCTCTGTAATAATCCTCATCTATATCTCTAACACCTTTCCTAAATACTTTCTTTCTTGTTGTGTCCAAGTTAGTCTTACTACCAGCATATGCTTGTTTCTTATTCAGCTCTCTCTGTAGCTCTTGTTCCTGTCTATATATTTCATACTCATCATGTATCTCTTGTCCATAGGTCTGTGTACTATTAAATATCTTTCTTGGAATATGTGTTGCCTTCTTCTCCAACCATCTCATTTCTTTGTCCAACATGTCATTTCTACCATCTCTAAATTCTATATCATCATGATCCGATAAGTATTCTGGATCAAAATATTCATCTTCAGTGACTTTGTTGTCCTCACTCCGTATGTCGTATCCACCAAACTCTGTCTCATCTATATACATATCTCCTTTTACAAAATGCGATATCTTTTCCTTGTCCAATGTATCATTTCCGCCATCTCTAATTCCTATATATTCACCATGATCATCACATTCCTCTTCAGTGACTATGTTGGCTTCACCAACAATAATTTCTCCCTTAATATCTGATTCATCATCTGTATCAACACGTCCTTCTATATTTTTGTGCATACTGTCCATATCACATTGTGTATAACTCCCTGTTCCATTCTTCTCCAATAACATATCTGTTTCCATGCTTTCTAATTTATTTATCTCCATTTCTAACATTATCCTTCTCTTCTCTAATTCTTTGTTCATATTATGCTCTACTCTCAAACCCATTGGTTCATCCTGCTTCTGGTGTCTACTATTCCCTAATGTGTCTCTCCGAGTCCGTAATTCATCCCTTGCTTTCAATTTCTTCCCCTTATCTAACATTTCATTTTCATTCACTATCCCCTTCTCTCTTTCTCTCAAATCCATTGTTTCCTCCTGTTTCCGTTGTCTAGATTTCGCTAATGTGTCTCTCTGACTCCTTAATTCCTCCATTGCTTTCAATTTTATCTCTTTATCTATTCTTACTTTTTCCTTCCTTATCCTCTTTTCTACTTCCTTTTCTTTAGCTTCCATTGCTAATCGTTCCATTCTCAGTTTCTTTAATTCTCTCTCCGATATGTATTCTGCCATGATTTCACTTTCACTTTCAAATCATTAACATCAATATTCAATTCAGTTCAATTATTCAACAATTTAAATTTCCGACACCAGTTTTACACCGACATGAATATTTTACAAAGTATGTACACAATAGCATAGCAAACAAAAACACAATACGTATTACTATCAAAGTACACCGTTGTATGTGCAGAATATGCAAATAAGTTTATGATATCAACACAAAGTACGTTCTTGTATTGATAATAGCATACCCTATTATACATAGTAGAACACTGCAGTCAATATCAAGAAGTAAAAAAACAACAAATAAATATACCAAGTCTTGAAATTTTAATAATGAAGAAATAAAAAAATAGGAACAAAATGTCCACCGTCAACTGGGGTTGAACCTATATAAAGCGGGACAATTGTATACCGTGGTCCAACACGTTAACCACAGAGCTATCTTTCCAATTGGTTTTATAAATGTACAAAACTACCTGTCGTTACCTTTATCCGATTATCGGATTTTGAAAGAGAGGATTAGTGACGTATTCTTTCAAAATCAATAATTTCGAATTGAACAAGTACCGTGAACGCGAAAATTCTGATCGATAGATAATGTATTTGAAAATCAATCGCTCTTCAAATAATACTACGTATATACGGATTACTATGATCGAGTGTCAAATTCAATTATATTGAACTTCACAATGCGTCCAAGCACGTGTAACGCGGAACGTGCACGCTGTGGAAAAAAGACTGTTGCTGGCCAAGCAATCCGACTCTTTTCACAACATGTATAAATATTGCGTTTATTAATATTTGAACTTTCAAATATAAACAACCTTCCTGATCTCGATATACCGATCTAACTCTCTTTGACAGGTTTACCTGTCCTAGAAAGAAATAATATGTTCGAAAATCTTTATTATACACAATAATAAAGACTTGTGTACTGTATAAACAAAGGGCAAAATAATGTCTGTCACACTCTATGGACGGATATCTGGGTCAATAATCTACTAATACACCTGTGTAGACTACATACACACTGATCAAGCTATATATACTTTATATGACCTACTGAAATAGAATACATACATACATACTACAATCGGACAACGATTAAATGGGTCGCTGGTCACTGGTCACTGCTGAAAGAGGATTAGTATGTACGACACGTGCAATGTTATGTGTATTGTGTTGTGTAGTCCTAGATGTTTACGCTGTGTCTTTATGTCAATACTGACTTATAGAAAAATCTATGAAATACAAAAATAGGACAATGATATACAATATAGATAAATAAATTTGATCTCACCACACCATCGTCAATGTGTCGTCCAATACGAATCACCCAAATAAGTCACACATTATTAATGTAACACTATATCACAATAACTGTTAGCAAGTCCATGCTCTTCACATCTAGAGACGAACGATCCTGATGCTGACGATTGTTGCTTGTTGATATATGTATAAATCCATGGGTCCAAGTAATCACTGATAAGCATAGTAAGTTAGCGTGCACACAATCAAAAACGTCGTACCCCGGGTATCCTAATCCGTGTAGATAATGATAAACATAATTACATGTATGTCCATTTAGGGATGTGATGCTGAGAGTATCTCATATAAAACATCTTCAAGTGCTGCGATTCCCTTGAGATGTGGTCTAGACGAGCTGAGACGAGGTCTAGAGGTGAAGTATAGAGGTGAAATCTAGATTCTAGAGGCGATATCTAGAGTCGAAGTATATAGTCGATTCTAGAAGAGAAGCATATAGTCGAGTCTAGGCGAGGCGCAGTTGATAAGTTGGGCGCCATTTGTCGCAGACCGCCGGCGAGCACTAAGGGTGTGGGGGTCGAGATCGACAAAGAAAGAGGAAAACTCTTTTATTAATGTCTACTGCACTTTATTCCTCGCAATATAGCCATCGTTTCTCTCTCCGTCTCTATCTATCCCTCTCTATCTCTCTATCTCTCTATCTCTATCTCTATCTCTATATCTCGATATCTCTATCTGCAACCAATATATACAAATATACAGTTTCATACTTATATACATCACATAATTAACAATCACATAAGTTATACTATATCATCAGACATATATAATGACGAGATTGCATTAACGAATTTAAGAATACAATATCGATGGTTTTAGTTAAGTTAGACAATGAAAATCAAGTCTTTACATCTGATCGATATTTCTCAAAAACTAACAGGTTATCAGTCAATGTACATGAATACTATATTATCGGGATGGTAGTCAAAAAGAGTAGCAATAGTTACCTGAAGGTATATATATATATATTCCTACATAATATGGTTTATTTGTAGCACATAATTAATGGCGTCTTGTTTATGTTTTGTGAAAATGGCGGATGTCTCATATGCATGCAGTGATTGGTTAGTAAAGAGCACGTGCTTAAATATTGTCATGTGTCAGGTCAAATGTACGTGTCACTTATGTTAATTATTGGTCAAAGGGAAATAACTATAACTATACTACACAGTACTACATATGCTACGTTACAAACTAACTGAAGGTGTTACAACGTTTTCAGCTCACTGCTTCAAATAGGGGCAAAAATGACAAGCGAATATATGTGTTCAAAGAGTTTGTATTTATTAACAACAATTGCACCCTATGATGCATCGTATTGATGAAGAAGAACATACCTTTAACGTTTGAGCTACATGTACATGTACCACCATTATAATATAGTCCAGTTCCCCATTGATTTCCTAGCCAGTTTAATATGAACTAAGGCATTGCCTCAAATTGGAATCGATCATCAACAGTTCATTTTAAACGCAATTATAATAGTACATTATATATGTATGTTCCATTAATGTTAACCATGCGAGAACATAGACATGTTTTCCTGGGATGTCTATCTATCGTCCTATACTGTCTAACCCCTCGCGGGGATGTAGATATGTTGTGCATCAAAAACCGCAAAGAAGTTAAAAGTATGAGTAGTTTAAAAACATAAATTAAGAAAGTAATGAAATATATGTTGGGTTAAGCGTTTAAAAGCAGCTGGGTAGAACAACCAGGGATGGCATGATCAATACAGCAAACTGTCGTATTGAATTACTGTATGGTAGGGAGATGTACATGTCAGGAAGGAGATGGTTCCAATCGTAGATTGTTCGTAGAAAATAAGAAAGCTTGTAGTAGTCTGTAGTTGCTGTAATTAACCTATAGCTTCAGGATTGGCAGTGGTGTGCAGGACTGGAGAGGGTAGCTAGTTATTTTTTTATGGGGATAGTAACCAGATCATTATGAATGTTATACATAAGGGATAACCTACTGTCAATACGCCGTTGATCTAGTCTGACTAGATTTATGGAATTTAACATGTCTGTAACACTAGAGGTACGATAGAAGTTAGCCTTTATCCAAGTGGATGCTCTTCGCTGGACACTTTCAATATGGTATATCAATGTGTGGGTATGGGACGACCAAATCTCAGAGCCATATTCCAGTTGGTGTCTCACTAGTGGCTGGTAAGCCATGGACATATGGGGTTCGGATTTGGCATGGATGTGCAGAAATCCTAATGCTTCCTTCTGGTGACGTGGTTAACTTGACATTTGGAGATGTCAAATTCCATGTCCCACACCAACTCCTACTCTTCTAATATCTTAAGATCGTTTTTGTGTGTGACCTACTCATTTGCAGATATCAATGATAGATAGACTGCAGTATCATCTGCAAAGATACGGACTTTGGAACTAATGTTTTGTGGGAGGTCGTTGATATAGACTAGGAATAGAATGGGTGTAAGTACGGATCCCTGTGGAACTCCAGAAGACACAGGAATGACTTCTGAACTAATACCATTAAGGACAACAGACTGGAGTCTATTATCTTGAAAACTCAATCCACATGACTGCTTGACTTCTGACTCCGTAATTATAATTAATATAACCTAATCCGTTAACCAGTAGTACTGTAGACTACTAAGCAATGTGTGTGATATTGGCTTGCTCAACGACACAACATACATGGCCTAACCGAGCATCGAATCTGGGATCGTTCTATTCCAAATCTGACGCCACGTGTCTTAGTATGCATTTCTTGTTAGATGATTAAGCGTCCGTTCGTTTGAATATTGCTAAAAATGAATCATATTTCATTTGCGTTAACTTATTTGCATTGTTATCTCCCTTATCATAATGACATCATTTGCACATTCATAAGTATATTTTATTTCTGATATGATTTTATGGTGACATATTTTTGTCATAATTCAAGACGAATTCCATTTTCATTAGTGAGAAATCACGTACATAGTTATCTCTCTTTTCGTACGCACACCATTTGCACAATAGTAGGTGGATTTTATTTCTCTTCCGGAATGTTATGGTGGTATGTATTTTAGAAATGAGTCTAGAAAATTAATTCTCAAAAATAAGTGGATAACAGGCACAATACACACTAATTGTTTTGTGCCCTAGGCCTAAGGTCGTTATCTTTTAATAGCAGTGTAAGGTGGCGTGTGTGTATGGTTGGTTTAACGTGCACTGGAGCCGTTACGATTGTGCCCTTAGGCAAGGCATTTAAAGTCCACATTGCCTCTTCTCTCTCCCTCGTGGCGATGGATTCCATCAGGAATGAGGTCTCGAGAGTGATTAATATAAGTTGAAATAACTTGTTTCGCAATCGATTTAAAATAAATTGGCATAGACTAACGTGCGCATAACAAAAACAACTGCGCATTCAATTATAAACAGAGCATGTAACGGCTGCAATGCACTATTGGAACCAGATACCTCGTGTATCTGTGTGGTTGGACGTCAAGTGAATATTTACATGAAAGTAGAACCTTTTTAGCTTTATTTATATTACACCGATTGCAAAACAAGCTTTAACAACTAATAGTAATAACTCTCGTTAGCATAGATGAAAGAGTAAATGTTGTCATTCGTGTGGGAGGAAACCAGAGTACCTGGAGAAACCCACCTGTCCGATCTGACAGCCATAGCACCATCTCACATATTCCCCGTCCGAGGTTCAAACCCGGGTTTCATTGGTGTGTAACGAGCGCGTTAACCATTGTGTTAATCGTACAGGCTAAATAATTAATGTTTAGAAGAAGAGAACAAATACTAGTTTTACATATCATTGAACTCTGTTTATAATTTAACACATCATTTGCTTTTGTACTGATCTAAGACACACATGCCTGCACTTGAATCATTTGTAAGTATATATACAGTCAAACCTGTCTTAAGCAGCCAGCCAAGGTAATCACAGAAAGTGGCTGTTTAGCACATGTGGCAGCTTAATAGAGATCAAATGTATAATGAATCACTATATTAGGAATCTGGAAACTGGCTGCTTAAAGCAGAGTGGCTGCTTAATGTAGTTGACCACTAACACAGGTTTAACTGTATTATAGTCATTGATGGTTGATGCGTTTACAACTACTCTATGTACTCTATGGCTTTAAGCTACTCTTTTAGTTTGTTTTAAATCGTGTTATACGCTGAGAATAATTTGTGAAGTTCACAATTCTCTTCCAAATCTGATATAATCTTCTACCTTGCATAATTACATCAAGTGAACATGGCATAATTACATCAAGTGAACATGGCATAATTACATCATGTGAACATGGCATAATTACATCAAGTGAACATGGCATAATTACATCAAGTGAACAAGGCATAATTACATCAAATGAACATGGCCTAATTACATCAAGTGAACATGGCATAATTACATGACATAATCATATCAAGTGAACATGGCATGATTACATCAAGTGAACATGGCATAATTACATCATGTGAACATGGCATACTTACATCAAGTGAACATGGCATACTTACATCAAGTGAACATGGCATAATTACATCAAGTGAACATGGCATACTTACATCAAGTGAACATGGCATAATTATATCAAGTGAACATGGCATAATTACATCAAGTGAACATGGCATAATTACATCATGCGAACATGGCATAATTACATCATGTGAACATGGCATAATTACATCAAGTGAACATGGCATAATTACATCATGTGAACATGGCATAATTATATCATATGAACATGGCATAATTACATCATGTGAACATGGCATAATTACATCAAGTGAACATGGCATAATTACCTCAAGTGAACATGGCATAATTTCATCAAGTGAACATGGCATAATTACATCAAGTGAACATGGCATAATTACATCATGTGAACATGGCATAATTACCTCAAGTGAACATGGCATAACTACATCATGTGAACATGGCATAACTACATCAAGTGAACATGGCATAACTTCATCATGTGAACATGTCTGATTTATCATGTGAATATCCAAATTGTTGAACATCCCTATAATACTGATGATGATGATGATGATGATGATGATGATGATGATGATGACGACAGTGGCATCATGACCAAACTAACACTCAATATAATAAGAGGTAGGAATGGACAACAATTACTAATTGAAATACTAGTTTGCATTTGTGAATTGTAAATATTTAATACGTTGTTTGCTTTCAGGAGATGGAACCTGCTGTTTACACATGAGTTCATGTGTTTAATTATTTGTACCATGAACAGAATCGTGTTCTTTCCATATGGATCATCACTTTTAGAAAAATATGAGCGGAAATATCATGTTCTCATTCTCTAGTTTAGCTACGAAATCCCTGGTGTGTGCTCTATTCACACTGTGAACTCGATATTGTGTAAGGACTGACGTACATTGTCAACTCATATACACATAGTGCAGAGAATACATATAACAACATAAGTATATAATTAAATAGTCTCACAATGTCTAGAAATATAAAGCAGGACATGACCATTCATTCCGGAGATCAATCTAAAATGACTAATATATCCAGGAGGCGTCGCTCGTATGTGCAACCGGTAGCGACGATGAATAAACGTAAAACACAAACACATTCCGGAGAACGGCATTCCAGCAGTTTAAAGATACACATGAGCATACATACCGGAGAACGACAGCACGAGTGTGAACTATGTAATAAGGCATTTAGTAGGTCTAGCCATTTAAAGAGTCATATGTTCGTACATACCGGAGAACGACAGCACGAGTGTGGACTATGTAATAAGGCATTTAGTAGGTCTAGCAATTTAAAGATACACATGCGCATACATACCGGAGAACGGCCACATGAGTGTGAACTATGCAATAAGGCATTTAGTAATTCTAGCAATTTAAAGCAGCATATGTTCATACATACCGGAGAACGACCGCACGAGTGTGGACTATGTAATAAGACATTTAATCAGTCTAGCTCTTTAAAGAGTCATCTGCTCATACATACCGGAGAACGACCGCACGAGTGTGGACTATGTAATAAGGCATTTAGTAAGTCTAGCAATTTAAAGAGGCACATGCTCAACCATACCGGAGAACGACCACATGAATATGTACTATGTAATAAGGATTTTAGTGTGGAGGGTACTTTGAAGGAGCACATGAGCATACATACCGGAGAACGGCCACAGAAGTGTGGAATATGTAATATGGATTTTAGTGCAGCGGGTACGTTGAAGGAGCACATGCGCATACATACCGGAGAACGGCCACATACGTGTGGAATATGTAATAAGGATTTTAGTAATTCTAGCAATTTAAAGAGTCATCTGCTCATACATACCGGAGAACGACCGCACGAGTGTGGACTGTGTAATAAGGCATTTAATAAGTCTGGCAATTTAAAGATGCACATGCGCATTCATACCGGAGAACGACCGCACAAGTGTGAACTGTGTAATAAGGATTTTAGTGAGGCGAGTAAGTTGAAGATACACATGCGCATACATACCGGAGAACGGCCACATGAGTGTGAACTATGCAATACAACATTTAGCCATTCTGCCAGTTTGAAGATGCACATGGTCAAGCATACCGGAGAACAACCGCACGAGTGTGGACTATGTAATAAGGCATTTAGTAATTCTAGCAATTTAAAGAGTCATCTGCTCATACATACCGGAGAACGACCGCACGAGTGTGGACTGTGTAATAAGGCATTTAATAAGTCTAGCCATTTAAAGAGGCACATGAGCATACATATCGGAGAACGACCGCACAAGTGTGAACTGTGTAATAAGGATTTTAGTGAGGCGAGTAAGTTGAAGATACACATGCGCATACAACCGGAGAACGACCGCACGAGTGTGGACTATGCAATACAACATTTAGCCATTCTGCCAGTTTGAATATGCACATCGTCAAGCATACTGGAGAACGAGCACATGCATGTAAAATATGTAATAAGGCTTTTAGAACAGCGGGTACTTTGAAGGGGCACATGCGCATACATACCGGATATATATATATACATGAGTGTCAAATATGTAATACGGCTTTCAATCATTCCAGCAGTTTAAAGAGTCATATGATCATGCACACGTGAGAACGGCCGCACGATTGTGAACTATGTCATAAGACATTTAGTAAGTCTAGCAATTTAAAGAGGCACATGCTCATACATACCGGAGAACGACACCACGAGTGTGAACTATGTAATAATGCTTTTAGTACAGTGGGTACTTTGAAGGAGCACATGCGCATACATACCGGAAAACGGCCACAGAAGTGGAATATGTAATCAGGCGTTCAGTCTTTCATAGATATCCTACAAAATTTCGAATGAGTAAAAAATCTGTAAGTTTATTCAATTAGCTGGTAACATGATTTGTATAAAATCACATCTATCATAACGCAACATCCGGTTAGGGAACAACAGTAAAAACAACGGATTCCGACTGAAAGGACCGCTATACATTTAGTGATAAATCGGACCGTGTCTGCCAAGGGAGGTACTGTAAATCCAGTGAGGTTCCTCATTAGATTTGCGTTATTGATTATCGGATGAGTTTTGATTTTAATTCTTTGTATGAGTATTCACTCCGTGGCCGAATGGTTAATGGCGTCGACTTTAAAACACTTTACAACCTTCTCCCAGCTGGCATGCGGTAGGTCGGTGGATCTACCCGGCTACCATCCTTGCCACCCGGGTTCCTCCTCAAGCAATACTAGCGGGAGATTCGCCATCTGATCTAAGATGTTGGTGCAACATTGGTCCTCACAAACAAACATACATGTTACAGGTTTGCACCGGCTGACATATTGGACTAAATTGGAGTTTCTGTTGTACATGCATACAAAGCAATGCAGTTAATTAAACATTAAACCTTGTTGGCTGCTACATTTTAACAGCTGTATGTGGAGAATAGTCTTAATAGTATTGTATATTCCAGATCGGGCAATACGCTGTCATGTGTATAAAATAATGATGTTAATATTATTGTATATTCCAGATCTGGAAATACGCTGTCATGTGTATACAACACTGATGTTAATAGTATGGTATATTCCAGATCTGGAAATACGCTGCCATGCGTATAAAATAATGATGTTAATATTATGGTATATTCCAGATCTGGCAATACGCTGTCATGTGTATAAAATACTGATGTTAATATTATGGTATATTCCAGATCTGGAAATACGCTGTCATATGTATAAAATAATGATGTTAATATTATGGTATATTCCAGATCTGGAAATACGCTGTCATGTGTATAAAATAATGATGTTAATATTATGGTATATTCCAGATCTGGAAATACGCTGTCATGTGTATAAATAATGATGTTAATATTATGGTATATTCCAGATCTGGAAATACGCTGTCATGTTTCCAGAGAATACTCCTAGTGTTATGTTTTATTCCAGGTGTAGTACAAACAGTGTTGTTGTGTCTGTAACTATTAATACATCAAGTTTCGATTATCCATTATGAATGCATTATAAACAAAACAGCTTTCGACGTTCCACTTTGGAAACCTGATATTGAAAACAGCTTTCGATGTTCCACTTTGAATACCTGATATTGAAAACAGCTTTCGACGTTCCACTTTGTATACATGATATTGAAAACAGCTTTTGACGTTCCACTTTGTATACCTGATATTGAAAACAGCTTGCGACGTTCCTCTTTGTATACATGATATTGAAAACAGCTTGCGATGTTCCACTTTGTATACCTGCTAAAGAGGACACATGCGTAGCGAAGGCCATTTGGATTTTAACTTTAAATCAACGCCACATGGATGAGGAGAGTTCGCATAGTTAATAAAGAGAAATAATAAATAAAGTCCACATTACCATTTCTATCCTTTAATGATGTCCACTGTTTTTAATTTAATTCCATGGTTACTAACGTTAAAGTGCTTGTGTCTCTCTTAGTTCTCTCCCAGTGAGTTTGGCTTTCACGTCCTATACATACTCACCAGGACCTCGTTATCCTCGTGAAGTATGCAAAGCACGTGAAAGCCATGCTATGTAAGTTTTAGTTACATAAGTGAAAAAACGGAGCAACTCCGTTCATTATTCATGAACTATAAAATATCGCCTAAATTCGCGACAACATGTTGACACTTCTTTGTGCATTCGAGCGAAAACAGTGTTCGACTATCTAATACACGTGTACACATCATCCACCATGAAAGAACTGTCGATACTTTCAGAGACCTCCATCTATTTCATCGCAATCCAATGCGCTTGGTGCTTCATTGATCTTATATACCGTTAATATCAATGCCACCAAATTACATTTAAACTATGTCTACCAAACGTCTTCGTGAATGTGAAATTTGTAGGAAGACTTTAAGTTCAGCTGCATATCTGCGGATACATCAACGCATTCATACAGGAGAGCGGCCGTATGCATGTCAAGTCTGCACAAAGGTTTTTAGTTCAACGGGACATCTACGAAGGCATCAGAAGATTCACACAGGAGAACGTCCTTATGAATGTCATATCTGCAAAACTGCTTTTATTTCAGCTGAGAGTCTTCGTCGGCACTCGAGCATTCATACTGGAGATCGCCCTTATGAGTGTGAATTGTGCAAAAAAACTTTTAGTCAAATTGGAAATCTTCGAAGGCATCAACTCATTCACACAGGAGAACGCTCGTATGAATGTGAAATCAGCAAAAAGACGTTTACAGTGCTTTTATTGTAGCTGGAAGTCTTCGGAAGCATCAGCGCATTCATACAGGGACAACGTAAATATTAATGTTAAATTTGCAAGCTGGCCTTTTGTGAGGCTGTACCTCTTCGAAGTCACCAGCGCATTCATACATGAGAACGCCCATATGAATGCGAATTCTGCAAAATGACTTTTTAGTGAGATTGGCTTCTTCGGAAACATCAGCTAATTCATACAGGGGAACGCCAATATGAAGGTTAAGCTGATTCTCTTCGAATGCACCAGCATTCATACTAGCGAAATTTCATATATAGATCATATCTGTATATAATGTTTTTGCTTAGCGGGATCTGTTCGAAGTCATCAGCTAATTCATACAAGGGAACGCCCATATGTATGTCAAATCTGCATGAGGCTTTTAGTTAAGTGGGATGTATCTGTATAATTATATTGTTTTAGTTCAGTGGGATCTGTTCGAAGTCATCAGCTAATTCATATAGGGGAATATCCTTATGAATGACAAGCCTGCACGAAGGCTTGTAGCTTAGCATGACCTATTTGGGGACATGTATACAGAAGCACGTCTTTATGGATGTCACGTCTGTATGGAGGCTTTTAGATTAACAGGATATCTTCTGTATGGAGGCTTTTAGATTAACAGGATATCTTCTGTATGGAGGCTTTTAGATTAACAGGATATCTTCTGTATGGACGCTTTTAGATTAACAGGATATCTTCTGTATGAATGCGAAATCTGCAAACAGGAATTTGCTCATGTTGGATGTCTTGGGATGTCTTAGAGTTAAATGGGCATGCAGTCACCAGCCTACTGCAGTTCAGATCGTCGTCACCTTCATTGTGTGTGCTTTATATCGATTTACTGACATTATGAATGTACTGTGCAAACATTATTGTTTTCAATCATTTGAAGTAATTTATATGTAGATTTTGTATATTTCTGTTATTGAATTTTTTTTAGCTAATGTCATGTTTACTACCTATTAAAATAATTAGACCAACGAAAGTCTTTCATTGCCATTTTCTATTATTAATCTATCCTTTGTATTAAAGAAGGTAACGTCACCTTTTTTAAAATGGAAAGCGTTTTGTACATTGTATTAATGACTGCTTACGTGAGTGATATTTTAATGTACTTGGATTTTTGTGAAAGTTATGAAATCGTATTTTTATTTAGGATTGTATTTCGGCTCTCTTAGTAACTCCATTAGCGATTAGCGCAGTGGTAAACACGCTCGCTTCTCACCAATGCAACCCGGGTTCGATCCTTGCACCGGAAAGTATTTGAGATGGTACGGTGGTCGTCAGATCGGACATGTGGGTTTTCTGCGGATAATCCTGTTTCCTCCCACAAGAATGGCCACATTTATGCTTTCAACCGCGCAAACGAGAGTGATTAATATAAGTTGTTAAATTTTTCGCAATCGTTGTAAAAAATAAATAAAGTTTATAGCAGCTCCAGTTTTTCATAACAAATAACAACAGCAATGGAATTAATGTGCGTACACCAGTTTTGCACAGAACACTCCTTGCAGACAATGCAATTTCATTTTTTGAACAGTAATGATATATCTTTAAAAATTAATCTTTATGTTCAATATTGTATGCATCGTATTGATGAAGAAGAACATACCTTTAATGTTTGAGCTACATGTACATGTACCACCATTATAATATAGTCCAGTTCCCCATTGTTTTCCCAGCCAGTTTAATATGAACTAAGGCATTGCCTCAATTTGGAATCGATCATCGACAGTTCATTTTAAACGCTATTATAATAGTACATTATGTATGTATGTTCCATTAATGTTAACCTTGCGAGGACATAGACATGTTTTCCTGGGATGTCTATCTATCGTCCTCTACTGTCGAACCCCTCGAGGGGATGTAGATATGTTACGCATCAAAAACCGCAAAGAAGTTGAAAGTATGAGTAGGTTAAAAACATTAATATAAGAAAGTAATGAAAATAGTTTGGGTTGAGAGTTTAAAAGCAGCTGGGTAGAACAACTAGGGATTGCATGATCAATAGAGCAAACTGTCGTATTGAATTACTGTATGGTAGGAAGATGGTTCCAAAGGTAGATTTTTCTTGGAAAATAAGAAAACTTGTAATAGTCTGTAGTTGCTGTAATTAACCTATTGCTTCAGGATTGGCAGTGGCGTGCGGTACTGGAGAGGGTAACTAGTTAATTGTGTATGGGGATATCAACCAGATCATTATGAATGTTATACATAAGAGATAACCTACTGTCAATACGCCGTTGATCTAGTCTGCGTAGATTTAGGGAATGTAACATGTCTGTAACACTACAGGTACGATAGAAGTTAGACCGTTGGTGTCTCACTAGTGGCTGGTAAGCCATGGATATATGGGGTTCGGATTTGACATGGATGTTTCTACGCAGAAATCCTAATGCTTCGTTCTGGCGACTTGGTTAACTTGACATTTGGAGATGTTAAATTCCATGTCCCTCACCAACTCCTACTCTTCTAAAATCGTAAGATCGTTTTTGTGTGTGACCGACTCATTTGCTGATATCAATGACAGATAGACTGCAGTATCATCTGCAAAAATACGGACTTTGGAACTAATGTTTTGTGGGGGGTCGTTTATATAGACTAGGAATAGAAGGGTTGCAAGTACGGATCCCTGTGGAACTCCAGAAGACACAGGAATGACTTCTGAACTAATACCATTAAGGACAACAGACTGGAGTCTATTATCTAGAAAACTCAATCCACATGAATGTTTGACTTCTGACTCCGTAATCATGCATTTTTAGTAGTACTTTCTCGTGATTGACCTTGTCGAAAGACTTACTGACGTGGTTAACTTGACATTTGGAGATGTTAAATTCCATGTCCCTCACCAACTCCTACTCTTCTAATATCGTAAGATCGTTTTTGTGTGTGACCGACTCATTTGCTGATATCGATGACAGATAGACTGCAGTATCATCTGCAAAAATACGGACTTTGGAACTAATGTTTTGTGGGGGATCGTTTATATAGACTAGGAATAGAAGGGGTGCAAGTACGGATCCCTGTGGAACTCCAGAAGACACAGGAATGACTTCTGAACTAATACCATTAAGGACAACAGACTGGAGTCTATTATCTAGAAAATTCAATCCACATGAATGTTTGACTTCTGACTCCGTAATCATACATTTTTAGTAGTACTTTCTCGTGATTGACCTTGTCGAAAGACTTTCTGACGTCTAACAGGATGAGATATCTATGATGATTATTGTAGACAGAGGTAACTCAGATGTAACGGCCGTCTTAGACAACCTAAGCCGTTAACCAGTAGTACTGTAGACTACTAAGCAATGTGTGTGATCAGGGCGTGTTCAATGACACAACATACATGGCCTGACCGAGTATCGAATCCGGTATCGTTCTATTGCAAATCTGACGCCACATGTCTTAGTATGCATTTCTTGTTAGATGATTAAGCGTCCGATCGTTTGAATATTGCTAAAAATGAATCATATTTCATTTGCGTTAACTTATTTGCATTGTTATCTCCCTTATCATAATGACATCATTTGCACATTCATAAGTATATTTTATTTCTGATATGATTTTTATGGTGACATATTGTTGTCATAATTCAAGAGGAATTCCATTTTCATTAGTGAGAACTCACGTACATAGTTATCTCTCCTTTCGTAAGCACACCATTTGCACAATAGTAGGTGGATTTTATTTCTCTTCCGGAATATTATGGTGGTATGTATTTTAGAAATGAGTCTAGACAATTAATTATCAGAAATAAGTGGATGACAGGCACAATACACACTAATTGTTTTGTGCCATAGGCCTAAGATCGTTATCTTTTAATAGCAGTGTAAGGTGGCGTGTGTGTATGGTTGGTGTAACGTGCACTGGAGCCGTTACGATTATTCCCTTAGGCAAGGCATTTAAATTCCACGTTACCTCTTATCTCTCCCTCGTGGCGATGGATTCCATCAGGAATGAGGTCTCGAGAGTGATTAATATAAGTTGAAATAACTTGTTTCGCAATCGAGCTAAAATAAATTTGTATAGACTAACGTGAGCATAACAAGAACAACTACGCATTCAATTACACACAGAGCATGTAACGGCTGCAATGCACTAGTGGGACCAGATACCGCGTGTATCTGTGCGGTTGGACGTCGTGAAATGCTCAAGTGAATATTTACATGAAAGCAGAACTTTTTTAGCTTTATTTATTTCACACCGATTGCAAAACAAGCTTTAACAACTTATAGTAATAACTCTCGTTGGCATAGATGAAAGCGTAAATGTTGTCATTCGTGTGGGAGGAATCCAGAGTACCTGGAGAAACCCACCTGTCCGATCTGACAGCCATAGCACCATCTCACATATTCCCCATCCGAGGTTCAAACCCGGGTTTCATTGGTGAGTAACGAGCGCGTTAACCATTGTGTTAATCGTACAGGCTAACTAATTAATGTTTAGAAGAAGAAAACAAATGCTAGCTTTGCATATCATTGAACTCTGTTTATAATTTAACACATCATTTGCTTTTGTACTGATCTAAGACACACATACCTGCAATTGAATCATTTGTAAATATATATACAGTCAAACCTGTCTTAAGCAGCCAGCCAATGTAATCACAGAAAGTGGCTGTTTAGCATGATAGAGATCAAATGTATTAATGGGTACGGGTACTCCGGTTTCCTCCCACATGACTGACCACATATACGCTTTCATCCGAGCCAAAGAGATTAATATAAGTTGTTAAAACTTGTAAAATAAATCAAGTATAACCAAATAAATGTATAATGAATCATTATTTTAGGAATCTGGAAACTGGCTGCTTAAAGCAGATTGGCTGCTTAATATAGTTGTATGTTCTATTAATGTCTAACCCCTTGCGGGGACCTAGACATGTTTTCCTGGGCAGGCTTAGCCGACCTAAGTAGTTAACCAGTACTAATCAATGTGTGTGAGGTGCCTTGCTCAATGACACTACATACGTGGCCTGACCGAGTATCGAACCCGAGACCGTTCCATTCCAAATCCGACGCGCTACCACTGCACCGCCACACACAAGTTGACCACTAACACAGGTTTAACTGTATTATAGTCATTGAAGGTTGATGTGTTTACAACTACTCTATGTACTCTATGGTTGTGCTTTAAGCTACTCTTTTATTTTGAGAATAATTTGTGACGTTCACAATTCTCTTCAAAATCTTCTACCTTGCATAATTACATCAAGTGAACATGGCATAATTACTTCAAGTGAACATGGCATAATTACATCAAGTGAACATGGCATAATTACATCATGTGAACATGGCATAATTACATCAAGTGAACCTGGCATAATTACATCATGTGAACATGGCATAGTTACATCATGTGAACATATCTGAGTTATCATGTGAATATCCCAATTGTTGAACATCCCTATAATACTGATGATGATGATGATGATGATGATGATGATGATGATGATGATGATTATGATGATGATGATGATGATGACGATGATGATGATGACAGTGGCATCATGACCAAACTAACACTCAATATAATAAGAGGTAGGAATGGACAACAATTACTGACTGAAATACTAGTTTGCACTTGTGAATTGCAAATATTTAATATGTTGTTTGCTTTCAGGAGATGGAAACTGCTGTGTACACGTACAGATCTAGATGAGGAATTTGTTTAATTATTTGTACCATGAACAGAATCGTGTTCTTTCCATACGGATCATCAATTTTATAAAAATATGACCGGAAATATCATGTTCTCATTCTCTAGTTTAGCTACGAAATCCCTCGTGTGTGCTCTATTCACATTGTGAACTCGATATTGTGCAAGGACTGACGTACATTGTCAACTCATATACACATAGTGCAGAGAATACATATAACAACATAAGTATATAATTAAATATTCTCACAATGTCTAGAAATATAAAGCAGGACATGACCATTCATTCCGGAGATCAATCTAAAATTACTAATATCTCCAGGAGGCGTCGCTCATATGTGCAACCGGTAGCGACGATAAATAAACGTAAAACACAAACACATTCCGGAGAACGGCATTCCAGCAGTTTAAAGATACACATGAGCATACATACCGGAGAACGACCGCACGAGTGTGAACTATGTAGTAAGGCATTTAGTAGGTCTAGCCATTTAAAGCAGCATATGTTCATACATACCGGAGAACGACCGCACGAGTGTGGACTATGTAATAAGGCATTTAGTAATTCTAGCAATTTAAAGCAGCATATGTTCATACATACCGGAGAACGACCGCACGAGTGTGGACTATGTAATAAGGCATTTAGTAATTCTAGCATTTTAAAGCAGCATATGTTCATACATACCGGAGAACGACCGCACGAGTGTGGACTATGTAATAAGGCATTTAATAAATCTAGCTCGTTAAAGAGTCATCTGCTCATACATACCGGAGAACGACTGCACGAGTGTGGACTGTGTAATAAGGCATTTAATAAGTCTGGCAATTTAAAGATGCACATGCGCATACATACCGGAGAACGACCGCACAAGTGTGAACTGTGTAATAAGGATTTTAGCGAGACGAGTATGTTGAAGATACACATGCGCATACATACCGGAGAACGGCCACATGAGTGTGAACTATGCAATACAACATTTAGCCGTTCTGCCAGTTTGAAGATGCACATGGTCAAGCATACTGGAGAACGAGCACATGAATGTGAAATTTGTAATAAGGCTTTTAGCGCGGCGGGTACTTTGATGGTGCACATGCGCATACATACCGGAGAACGGCCACATGAGTGTCAAATATGTAATAAGGCATTTAGTAATTCTACCAATTTAAAGAGTCATCTGCTCATACATACCGGAGAACGACCGCACGAGTGTGGACTGTGTAATAAGGCATTTAATAGATCTAGCTCGTTAAAGAGTCATCTGCTCATACATACCGGAGAACGACCGCACGAGTGTGGACTATGTAATAAGGCATTTAATAGATCTAGCTCGTTAAAGAGTCATCTGCTCATACATACCGGAGAACGACCGCACGAGTGTGGACTATGTAATAAGGCATTTAATCAGTCTAGCAATTTAAAGAGGCACATGCGCATACATACCGGAGAACGGCAGCACGAGTGTCAAATGTGTAATACGGCTTTCAATCATTCCAACAGTTTAAAGAATCATATGGTCATGCACACGTGAGAACGGCCGCATGATTGTGAACTATGTCATAAGGCATTTAGTAAGTCTAGCAATTTAAAGAGGCACATGCGCATACATACCGGAGAACGACCACATGCATGTCAAATGTGTAATACGGGTTTCAATCATTCCAACAGTTTAAAGAGTCATATGGTCATGCACACGTGAGAACGGCCGCACGATTGTGAACTATGTCATAAGGCATTTAGTAAGTCTATCAATTTAAAGAGGCACATGCTCATACATATCGGAGAACCGCAACACGAGAGTGGACTGTGTAATAAGGCATTTAATATGTCTAGCAATTTAAAGAGGCACATGCGCATACATACCGGAGAACGGCCGCACGAGTGTGAACTATGTAAAAAGGCATTTAATATGTCTAGCAATTTAAAGAGGCACATGTTCAAGCATACCGGAGAACGACCACATGAATGTGAAATATGTAATAAGGCTTTTAGTGCGGCGGGTACTTTGAAGGAGCACATGCGCATACATATCGGAGAACGGCCACAGAAGTGTGAAATATGTAATAAGGCGTTCAGTCTTTCACAGATATCCTACAATATTTCGAATGGGTAAAATATCTGTACATTTATACAATTAGCTAGTAACATGATTTGGATAAAATGACATCTATCATATCGCAACATCCGTACAACAGTAACAACAAAGGATTAGGACTGAAAGGACCTCTATACATTTAGTGATAAATCGGAATATGTCTGCCAAGGGAGGTAATGTAAAGCCAGTGAGGTTCCTCATTAGATTTGCGTTATTGATTATCGGATGAGTTTTGATTTTAATTCTTTGTATTAGTATTCACTCCGTGGCCGAATGGTTAAGGGCGTCGACTTTAAAACACTTGACAACCTTATCCCAGCTGGCATGCGGTAGGTCGGTGGATCTACCCGGCTACCATCCTTGCCACCCGGGTTCCTCCTCAAGCAATACTAGCGTTGGTACAACGTTGGTCCTCACAAACAAACATGCATGTTACAGGTGTGCACCGGCTGACATATTGGACTAAATTGGAGTTTCTGTTGTACATGCATACAAAGCAATGCAGTTAATTAAACATTAAATCTTGTTGGCTGCTACTGTTTAACAGCTGTATGTGGAGAATAGTCGTAATATTATGGTATATTCCAGATCGGGCAATAGGCTGTCATGTGTATAAAATAATGATGTTAATATTTTGGTATATTCCAGATCGGGCAATACGCTGTCATGTGTATAAAATAATGATGTTAATATTTTGGTATATTCCAAGATCTGGAAATACGCTGTCATGCGTATAAAATAATGATGTTAATATTATGGTATATTCCAGATCTGGAAATACGCTGCCATGTGTATAAAATAATGGTGTTAATATTATGGTATATTCCAGATCTGGAAATAAGCTGTCATATACTCCTAGTGTTATGATTTATTCCAGGTGTAGTACACACAGTGTTGTGTCTGTAACTACAAATATATCAAGTTTCGATGTTCCATTATGAATGCATTATAAACAAAACAGCTTTCGACGTTCCACTTTGTATACCTGATATTGAAAACAGTTTTCGACGTTCCTCTTTGTATACCTGATATTGAAAATAGCTTTCGATGTTCCATTTTGTATACCTGATATTGAAAACAGCTTTCGATGTTCCACTTTGTATACCTGGTATTGAAAACAGTTTTCGACGTTCCTCTTTGTATACCTGATATTGAAAACAGCTTTCTACGTTCCACTGTGTATACCTGCTAAAGAGGACACATGTGTAGCGAAGGCCTTTTGGATTTTAACTTTAAATCAACGCCACATGGATGAGGAGAGTTCGCATAGTTAATAAAGAGAAATAATAAATATTACCATTTCTATCCATTAATGATGTCCACTGTTTTTAATTTAATTCCATAGTCACTAACGTTAAAGTGCTTGTGTCTCTCTTAGTTCTCTCCCAGGGAGTTTGGCTTTCACGTCCTATACATACTCACCAGGACATCGTGATCGTCGTGAAGTATGCAAAGCACGTGAAAGCCATGCTATGTAAGTTTTAGTTACATAAGTGAAAAAACGGAGCAACTCCGTTCATTGTTCATAAACTATAATCCTACATGTATTTTCTTATTGTGATCATTATACTATGTAGAATTCATTGAAATAAAATATTGTTTAAACTAAACTATAAAATATCGCCTAAATTCGCGACACTCCGCCCAGGAGACAAAAGAACAATTTAAAAATTAAAGCACAATACAGTCATTAATTTGATGAAAAGGTTTGAGAAAAATACGAATGGATATCAAACCCATAGTTTCTTAACCGTTTTTTACATATCTAATATAGACCTTGATCAAACTGTATGAACATACAGTCAAATGAAAATTAACAACAGTTATGACATATATGTATATAATACATGTAACTTTAAAATAATGGATGACTGTATAGTGTAATAATACATGTAATACATGTGCATTTTCTTTCTTAACATAAGCTACATGCTTATGCACATTATAATACAATATAGACTATCTCGTGTGTAAATATTTCGACTCATTACTGACGTAAAAGATGAAAACATAAGAAAAACATTGGGGAGAAAAGAGAAATTCCTCAAAGTAAATGAGCAATGTTTCTTTCTCTCACAATAGTTTGTCGACATAAAGGAGACAATACTTTTGGCTATTTAAAACACACCAGATATATATAATGCTTCACTTTCGAAGAATTCCATTCTTACACACTAGATAAGTAGAAACATTACTATTTGTTGTAAAATTCCATATAGTCCTGTTCAACTGTTGTATAAACATATAACTCCTCACCGTCCTTGTACGATTTTCGTTTTATCACGGAAACAGTGAAGACTTCAGTTTTTGTATGAATTTCATTGTCTGGTAAATCGACATCATGTTCCTTCCCTTCATCATCGCTATCGGTGTTGACGTAAATAACATCTTCACTTGAACTGTGATTAGAATGATCCTGATAGTCATTACTTACATCACTGTTGACGGAATTGTTTTGGACTTTTGAGTCCACATTGTTCCCAAAGTAAGCTGGTTCGAAATCGTCAACAGCCTCTGTAAATCCAGTTATATCACTGAGAGTATCCAATTCGTTTAGAATGTCTAAATTGTCTTCATCAGAAGATATGTCTTCATAGTATGTGGTTGAAGTGTGTGATTGTTTCTGACTCTCCAAAGCTGCAAGTCTGGCATTTGTCCTATCAAAGTTATGTACTGTTGTCAAGTGTTTAGTTAGATAGCTCCCGCGGATGAATCTTGCCTCACAACCATCTTCAACACAAGTGAACAATTCACTCTGTATATGACTCTTTAACATGTCTGGATAAGTTACTTTTATATTTGTACGATTTCCTACAAATGTCACAAACATATTCTCCAGGCATTATGATGGTTTAAAGTAAATAAATCACGTCCACACACGTCTATGGTCACTGATGAAATGGACGACAAGAACATGTACTACGAAAAGAACGGGATGCACGTGGAACATGAATAGTACGCCCATGTTTACACAGGGCTACTCCGCCGGAGGAATAGTACACACAACAACGTCTCAATTTTGCGGATCGTACATTACCATCTTTACTAATGATGAGTTGTGTTATTCTGCCGATTTTCCACGAACCTCGAGGTACGGAATTCTTGATCAAAACAACGTCATTAACATGAGGTATAAGTTCTGATTGTATCCGCCCACTTTTGAGAGAAGATTGCATCATTTCGCGGAGACTGGCCAAATATTCGAATCTCCAGATACGCCAAAACTCACTTAATAACTTTTGACCCTTTTTCCATATTGTTAAAAGTCTATCACTGGAACTTTCGTATGGATCAAAGTCTGTATCACTACTTTCTAATTCAATGATATGAACACCCGTATGTGGATTTAAGGTGAGGAAATGACTTGGTGTTAGGGTTATCTTCGAATTGATATCATCGTCCAGGTATATGAGTGGTCTTGAGTTTACAATTGCAGTCTGGAGCTGAATGAGCGTTAACATTTTACGCCCGAGCGATTTTCGTAAAGCTCTCTTCACCAGGCCCTTTCATAGAAACCACCCATCCAAGGCGCGACCTCTACAATGAATTTCCAGCTAATTCCGGAATTGGAAAAATACCATTGGACGTCTTCACTGTTCACTGTCTTAGAGACCTTTCTCACCTGCTACTTTGAATTGAGAAGCAGTGTCACTAAGTATTTCGACTGGCATACCTCTCTGTGATACAAATCGTTTGAAAGCAAGTAGAAATAGTTCAGTTGTCATGTCTGAAAGTAGTTCCAAATGAATAGCTCTGGTCACCATACACGTAAATAGACATATCCACATCTTTTTACTCTCTTCTGAAGTTTTAATGTATAATGGTCCAGGATAATCCAGTCCTGTCCTTGTAAAAGGTTATGATTCTCGCACTCTAGATATAGGCAACGGAGCCAAATTTTGTATGGACCATCATGATGACGTCGACATACGCTGCATGAACACAAAACCATTCTGACAACAGCACGTCCCTTTGGGATCCAGAATCGAAATCTGACGTGGGCTAAAGTCTGTGATATACCACTATGTAGACATTCCTTGTGAATCTTCTCGATTATTAACACGGTCAACTTGTCGTTCTTTGGCAGAAGAATTGGTTGCCGTGCTGCTTCACTGAGATCTGAATGTTCTAGTCTACCTCTACAGCGTATACTTCCATCTTTGTCCAAGAAAAGTCCTGGTTGACGTTGAAGGTTAGTGGATTTATTTGTATCCACTCCATCAATTATGTCGGCATAATTCTTTCTCTGAATAACACTAATCCACATAGTTTTACTATTCTGTAACTCTGAAGCTGTAATTGGACCTTTCGCACACACTTGTTTTCGGGATATTTTGATATATCTGTGAGCAAGGGAAGTTACGCGTAGTAATTTAGTCACAGAAGTGTAATCGATATCGAACGGAGTTCTAATGGTTTGTATCTTTTTGTTGTCAAAAACACTGAACACATTTGTATTATCGATTACATTCTCTTGTTCCTTTTCAGGTTGAACTTCCAAGTCGTTGTTGTATCTAGAAAACCATTGTTCAATGGGATCCTTTAGCCACGAATGTCCGTGCCATCACAAATTGTCCTTGTGTATGTCATCTAATGTTGTTCCACGGGTAGCAATGTCTGCTGGATTATCTTTTCTGTTGACATAAGATAAATGAATGTGATCCTGTTGTCTGATCTCCTGAACACGGATTCTGACAAATACTGGTAATGTCTTTTCTGAACTAAGCCACCCTAGCACACACATTGAGTCAGTCCAGAGATAAACGTGTTCAATTCTCACTTGAATTTGCTCCTGTATAAACTTAATACATCGTACTCCGATCAATACAGCCATTAGTTCCAGTCTTGGAATGGTCATGCTTTTGATAGGAGCCACACGAAACTTGGCAAATATCAGGTCGGTCGTACTTTTCCCATATGTTGTATGGTGATGATACACAGCTGCTGCATATGAAGTGGCTGAAGCATCACAAATGCACAGTAGTAACTTGTACGTGTTTTTCCCGTCATTTCTCTTTGAAATACATCTTTGGATCTTGTACTCTGATATCTTTTGGATGTCAAAATGAATCGATGACCACGTTCCCTTGATTGTGTTATCATCAACAATATCATCCCAATCCAGATTTCTGCTCCATGGTAGTTGGAGTGGAAGCTTCCCCCTCAACAAAACGGGATTGAAGAGTCCAAGAGGGTCAAAACTGACGCTATCATCTTTAACATCGAACGTTTCGTTAATTCCGCTTGATGTGCATCTAGTTTTGGTTGTTTGATTGTCAATGTGTCTTAATGGTGGTTCCACACATGTCCAAGAACACTACATATTTCTGAATCCGCTCGATCATTATCAGGTATAAGGAGTTTCACCATCTCACTGTTTGATACCCATTCTCTCACATTCATTGATGCTTCGTTAAACATTGTCCTGACTATTCCGTACATGTCTAATGCTTCTGTTTCGGTATCAGTACCAGTGATGACATTATCGACATAGATGTCATTTTTATCTGTTCAGCTATTTCAGTTGTATAACTTTACAAATGTGCTTCAACTGTAGCTCCTAATAAAAACGGGCTTGATATTACACCAAATGGAACACGACAGAATCTGTATTCTTGATCATTATTTTGGTCAGTGGATGGATTCATACAAGACTTCAACCATAGAAATCTGGTCACATCTCTTTCACTTTTCTGTAATCCAATATGAAGGAATGCTTTCTCTATATCAGCGACTAAGGCAATAGGGTACAATCTGAATCATAACAGAAGTCCACAAAGATCATGTAACATAACTGGTCCTCTAAGTAAACACTCATTCAAACTTTTGTGTTCTTGTTTTGTTTTTGCGGATGCATCATACACTACCCGAAGCTTTGTAGTTGTTTTCAAGGGGGTAACGACAGCATGGTGTGGTATATAGTGTATGGGCCCATCTTTCATTGAATCATCAACTGATTCAATCACGCCTTTAAGTAGTTGGTCCTGAATAACGGCATTATACCTTTCAAGAATTTCAGATCTGTTTTTCATCTTTTGAATACATGATTTCAGGCGACCATAAGCGAGTGATCTATTTTTTGGTAATTCACTATGTTCACGTTTCCACGGCCAGGTCACTTGATATCTCCCGTCTTCAAATTTTAATGTATCTTTGAATTGATCCGTTGCTTCTTCGTCTGCTGAAGTTGTTTGTTTGTCAATAATTCCAATTGCTTCTGTATTCCAGAAATCTGCGAGATCTGGTTTTTGTGAAACACAACTATCAACACTTTGAAACACACTTTCTTTTGTAACGTCATTCCCATATGTTAGTACAAGCATACTTGTATAATGTTTGTTTTCATCACAGTCATGTGTTCGACCAGTTAATATCCACCGTAATTTGGATGCAAGGAGGTATAATCCAGGCTGAAGATCTATTCTTTGCGAAAGAATTAGGTCGAGGTAAAAATCATTTCCTATCGGAAGGTCAACCGAGGAATATTCATTGTCGGTAGGAATGGAATCAGCAAGTCCCACACTATTGATCAAGTGGTCTAAGTTGTTGATGGACGATACGTTAAAACGTCTCCTATGAATATTTCCACTTATCACTGGAACTATGTTTGCACTAATATCCATTGTACTTCCGTCCTTTAATTTCAGGGGAAATGTTGTTGAATCTGTCAAAATTGCCTTTGTGTTTCTGCTCCCAAAGGTGGACAATATTATGTTTTCCTCCTTTTCTTTTTTCAAGCCTTGTTTGTTAGCTAATCTTTGAGTGATGTATCTTCTTTGTGAACCACAGTCTAACAAAAGTCTAACACTAGTAGATCTTGTATCTTTTCCATTTGCTATTTTAGTTCTAGCTGTTTGCATTAGCACCATTTCTCCAGAGGATACCATCACATTATCTTTCAACACATTACATCCTGTTAACTTTGGATTTGTTTCAGAAATACTGGCACTGGACGTTTCTAAAATTGGCTTCATTTTAAACCGTTTCGGACAAAGGCTCCTGTGATGTACATTATATTCTTTACAATGAACACACTGTTTACTTGTTTTACAATCACTAGCCAAATGTCCCTCTTTTAAACATCTAAAACAGCTGCCTTTAATACGACGTTTTCTGTCTTCAATGGTTTGATAAGTTTAACATTAATCACTCCAATGTTGATTCTGACAATATCTACAAAAGTTTGAGTAAGAACTTCTTTTCTTGTTCTTTGAACTTGTACTTGTATTAGCTAGAAGCGACTCCGCTGATGTTGATGTTAACGGAGAAGCCGTATTTGAACTGACTTGGGTCTGTTGCTTTGGTTTTGAGGTTTGATCCATCTTTGCTCCTTCTGCTTTTTCACATGCACACACGTACTCTTGTAATTGTTCTCTGAGACTTTTGATTGTCCACTCCGTGTTGGACCCTTTGGTGAAACTCTATGTGTCAAGACATCTTCCGGCAGTTTCGACCGTATTAGCGAGACAAACACATGCTGGTTAATGTTTTCTTCAGGAACTTCTAAGCTTCGTAGATTTCTTTCTACAATATCAACAAATGCACGTAGGCTTTGGACCTTGTTAGATGGTGAAGAAATATTCACCAACGTTTTGTAGTGTAGATCTACCACTTCCTGTTTGCTACCAAAACGTTCATGTAGAATATTTATAGCTACATCATAATTGTCGTTCAATAAGGCTAGTCCATCTACCGCGCGTTTTGCATCGTCCTTGAGTTTACTAAGTAGGTAACTGAACTTTTCGACTTTCATTTTTAAGCACGGTACACTCAAAAGCATCCCAAAATGTTGTCCACCGGAGCTTATCTCTGTTGAAGAAACACAATTTCAACTGCGGTAACTTGACTGTATTTGGTTGCTTTCTTTCACTTTCATGTCTCAAGAAGAAATCCTGTTGTTGGTCCATTTTTGTGACCATGAAACGTTGCATTTGCTCTTGAAAACGTAATAATCTGTCAGTTTGAATTTGCTCCGACATCACATGCTTAGAGTCGATGTCTTTATCAGAAAGTTCAATGAATTGTTCCAACTCCAGATAATTTTGTTCTGAATCAAGAACTAATTGACAATCATCATCAATTACCTGTTGTGTAAAATCTTTATCACTGTCACCAACTGCATCCGCTAACACCTTTTACTTTTCTTCCAATTTTCCACAATACGATTTGAGTATTTTAGAACACAGTTTAGCACTTTTCACTATTTCACTTTTATCATGTTTATGGGAATCACCACACAATATGTTCATTGCTTTGTCTAGCTCTCTCGTAAGAGTATTTCGGAATCTAGTCCGAACTCCTTTGATGTAAGTCACGTTAGCCATCTTGAATTTGTTTCACGAGACACTAATACACAAATACACACTGTTCCGGTGCCAAACAATGTAGCGAAGGCCTTTTTGATTTTAACTTTAAATCAACGCCACATGGATGAGGATAGTTCGCATAGGTAATAAAGAGAAATAATAAATAAAGTGCACATTACCATTTCTATCCTTTAATGATGTCCACTGTTTTTAATTTAATTCCATAGTCACTAACATCAAAGTGCTTGTGTCTCTCTTAGTTCTCTTCCAGGGAGTTTGGCTTTCACGTCCTATACATACTCGCCAGGACCTCATGATCCTCGTGAAGTATGCAAAGCACGTGAAAGCCATGCTATGTAAGTTTTAGTTACATACGTGAAAAAACGGAGCAACTCCGTTCATTGTTCATGAATTATAAAATATCGTCTAAATTCGCGACAACATGTTGACATTTCTTTGTGCATTCGAGGGAAAACAGTGTTCGACTATCTAATACTCCTGTACACAACATCCACCGTGAAAGAACTGTCGATGATTTCAGAGACCTCCATCTATTTCATCGCAATCCAATGCTCTTGGTGCTTCATTGATCTTATATACCGTTACTATCAATGCCACCAAATTACATTATAAACTATGTCTACCAAACGTCTTCGTGAATGTGAAATTTGTAGGAAGACTTTAAGTTCAGCTGCATATCTGCGGATACATCAACGCATTCATACAGGAGAGCGGCCGTATGCATGTCAAGTCTGCACAAAGGTTTTTAGTTCAACGGGACATCTACGAAGGCATCAGAAGATTCACACAGGAGAACGTCCTTATGAATGTCATATCTGCAAAACTGCTTTTATTTCAGCTGAGAGTCTTCGCCGGCACTCGAGCTTACATACTGGAGATCGCCCTTATGAGTGTGAATTGTGCAAAAAGTCTTTTAATCAAATTTGAAATCTTCGAAGGCATCAACTCATTCACACAGGAGAACGCTCGTATGAATGTGAAATCTGCAAAAAGACGTTTAGTCAGGATGGATATCTTCAAATTCATCAGCGCATTCATACTGGCGAGCGCCCATATGAGTGCGATATATGCAACAGTGCTTTTATTGTAACTGGAAGTCTTCGGAAGCATCAGCGCATTCATACAGGAGAACGTAAATATTAATGTTAAATTTACAAGATGGCCTTTTGTTGGGCTGTATCTCTTCGAAGTCACCAGCGCATTCATACATGAGAACGCCCATATGAATGCGAATTCTGCAAAATGACTATTTAGTGAGATTGTTGTCTTCGGAAACATCAGCTAATTCATACAGACCCATATGAAAGTTAAGCTGATTCTCTTCGAATGCACCAGCATTCATACTAACGAAATTTCTTATATAGATCATATCTGTATATATTGTTTTAGTTCAGTGGGATCTGTTCGAAGTCATCAGCTAATTCATACAGGGGAATATCCTTATGAATGACAAGCCTGCACGAAGGCTTGTAGTTTAGCGTGATCTATTTGGGGACATGTATACAGAAGCACGTCTGTATGGATGTCACGTCTGATGGAGGCTTTTAGATTAACAGGATATCTTCTGTATGAATGCGAAATCTGCAAACAGGAATGTGCTCATGTTGGATGTCTTGGGATGTCTTAGAGTTAAATGGGCATGCAGTCACCAGCCTACTGCAGTTCAGATCGTCGTCACCTTCATTGTGTGTGCTTTATATTGATTTACTGACATTATGAATGTACTGTGCAAACATTATTGTTTTCAATCATTTGAAGTAATTTATATGTAGATTTTGTATTTCTGTTATTGAATTTTTTTTTAGCTAATGTCATGTTTACTACCTATTAAAATAATTAGGCCAACGAAAGTCTTTCATTGCTATTTTCTATTATTAATCTATCCTTTGTATTAAAGAAGGTAACGTCACCTTTTTTAAAATGGAAAGCGTTTTGTACATTGTATTAATGACTTTGCTTACGTGATATTTTAATGTACTTGGACTTTTTGTGAAAGTTATGAAATCTTATTTTGATTTAGGATTGTATTTCGGCTCTCTAAGTAACTCCATTAGCGATTAGCGCAGTGGTAGACACGCTCGCTTCTCACCAATGTACACATGGTTCGATCCTTGGACCGGAAGGTATTTGAGATAGTACGGAGGTCGCCAGATCGGACATGTGGGTTTTCGGCGGATAATTCTGTTTCCTCCCACACGAATGATCACATTTATGCTTTCAACCGCGCAAACGATAGTGATTAATGTAAGTTGTTAAATCTTGTTTCGCAATCGTTGTAAAAAATAAATAAAGTTTATAATAGCTCCTGTTCTCCACAACAAATAACAACAGCAATAGCATTAATGTGCATACACCAGTTTTACACAACAAATAACAACAGCAATATAATTAATGTGCGTACACCAGTTTTACACAACAAATAACAACAGCAATAGCATTAATGTGCGTACACCAGTTTTACACAACAAATAACAACAGCAATATAATTAATGTGCGTACACCAGTTTTACACAACAAATAACAACAGCAATATAATTAATGTGCGTACACCAGTTTTACACAACAAATAACAACAGCAATATAATTAATGTGCGTACACCAGTTTTACACAACAAATAACAACAGCAAATAATTAATGTGCGTACACCAGTTTTACACAACAAATAACAACAGCAATAGAATTAATGTGCGTACACCAGTTTTACACAACAAATAACAACAGCAATAGAATTAATGTGCGTACACCAGTTTTACACAACAAATAACAACAGCAATAGAATTAATGTGCGTACACCAGTTTTACACAACAAATAACAACAGCAATATAATTAATGTGCGTACACCAGTTTTACACAACAAATAACAACAGCAATAGAATTAATGTGCGTACACCAGTTTTACACAACAAATAACAACAGCAATATAATTAATGTGCGTACACCAGTTTTACACAACAAATAACAACAGCAATAGAATTAATGTGCGTACACCAGTTTTAGACGGAACACTCCTCGCTCACAATGCAATTTCATGTTTGAATAACAGTAATGATATATCTTTAAAAATTAATCTTTATGTTCAATAATGTATGCATCGTATTGATGAAGAAGAACATACCTTTAATGTTTGAGCTACATGTACATGTACCACCATTATAATATAGTCCAGTTCCCCATTGTTTTCCCAGCCAGTTTAATATGAACTAAGGCATTGTCTCAAATTGGAATCGATCATCGACAGTTCATTTTAAGCGCTATTATAATAGTTCATTATGTATGTATGTTCCATTAATGTTAACCTTGCGAGGACATAGACATGTTTTCCTGGGCAGTATATCTATCGTCCTCTACTGTCGAACCCCTCGCGGGGATGTAGATATGTTGCGCATCAAAAACCGCAAAGAAGTTAAATGTATGAGTAGTTTAAAAACATAAATATTGGAAAGAAATGAAAAATATGTTGGGTTGAGAGTTTAAAAGCAGCTGGGTAGAACAACCAGGGATGGCATGATCAATACAGCAAACTGTCGTATTGAATTAGTGTATGGTAGGGAGATGTACATGTCAGGAGGGAGGTGGTTCCAATTGTAGATTGTTCGTAGAAAATATGAAAGCTTGTAATAGTTTGTAGTTGCTGTAATTAACCTATAGCTTCAGGATTGGCAGTGGCGAGCGGGACTGGACTAGTTAATTTTGTTTGGGGATAGTAACCAGATCTTTATGAATTTTATACATAAGGGATAACCTACTGTCAATACGCCGTTGATCTAATCTGCCTAGATTTAGGGAATGTAACATGTCTGTAACACTAGAGGTACGATAGAAGTTAGCCTTTATCCAACTGGCTGCTCTTCGCTGGACACTTTCAATTTGGTCTATCAATGTTTGGGTATGGGGCGACCAAATCTCAGAGCCATATTCCAGTTGGTGTCTCACTAGTGGCTGGTAAGCCATGGACATATGGGGTTCGGATTTGGCATGGATGTGCAGAAATCCTAATGCTTCCTTCTGGTGACGTGGTTAACTTGACATTTGGAGATGTTAAATTCCATGTCCCACACCAACTCCTACTCTTCTAATATCTTAAGATCGTTTTTGTGTGTGACCGACTCATTTGCAGATATCAATGACAGATAGACTGCAGTATCATCTGCAAAAATACGGACTTTGGAACTAATGTTTTGTGGGGGGTCGTTTAATATAGACTAGGAATAGAAGGGGTGCAAGTACGGATCCCTGTGGAACTCCAGAAGACACAGGAATGACTTCTGAACTAATACCATTAAGGACAACAGACTGGAGTCTATTATCTAGAAAACTCAATCCACATGACTGCTTGACTTCTGACTCCGTAATCATGCATTATTATAATTAATATAGCCTAAGCCGTTAACCAGTAGTACTGTAGACTACTAAGCAATGTGTGTGATCAGGGCTTGTTCAATGACACAACATACATGGCCTGACCTAGTATCGAATCCGGGATATTTCTATTCCAAATCTGACGCCACATGTCTTAGTATGCATTTCTTGTTAGATGATTAAGCTTCCGATCGTTTGAATATTGCTAAAAATGAATCATATTTCATTTGCGTTAACTTATTTGCATTGTTATCTCCCTTATCATAATGACATCATTTGCACATTCATAAGTATATTTTATTTCTGATATGATTTTTATGGTGACATATTTTTGTCATAATTCAAGACGAATTCCATTTTCATTAGTGAGAACTCACATACATAGTTATCTCTCTTTTCGTACGCACACCATTTGCACAATAGTAGGCCTCGGTGTATTTTATTTCTCTTCCGGAATGTTATGGTGGTATGTATTTTAGAAATTATTCTAGAAAATTAATTCTCAGAAATAAGTGGATAACAGGCACAATACACACTAATTGTTTTGTGCCCTAGGCCTAAGGTCGTTATCTTTTAATAGCAATGTAAGGTGGCGTGTGTGTATGGTTGGTGTAACATGCACTGGAGCCGTTACGATTGTGCCCTTAGGCAATGCATTTACCATGTTGCCTCTTCTCTCTCCCTCCTGGCGATGGATTCCATCAGGAATGAGGTCTCGAGAGTGATTAATATAAGTTGAAATAACTTGTTTTGCAATCGAGCTAAAATAAATTTGTATAGACTAACAAGAACAACTACGCATTTAATTATAAACAGAGCATGTAACGGCTGCAATGCACTAGTGGGACCAGATACCTCGTGTATCTGTGTGGTTGGACGTCGTGAAATGCTCAAGTGAATATTTACATGAAAGCAGAACTTTTTTAGCTTTATTTATTTCACACCGATTGCAAAACAACCTTTAACAACTTATAGTAATAACTCTCGTTGGCATAGATGAAAGCGTAAATGTTGTCATTCGTGTGGGAGGATACCGGAGTACTTGGAGAAACCCACATGTCCGATCTGACAGCCATAGCACCATCTCACATATTCCCTATCCGAGGTTCAAACCCGGGTTTCATTGGTGAGAAACGAGCGCGTTAACCATTGTGCTAATCGTACAGGCTAAATAATTAATGTTTAGAAGAAGAAAACAAATGCTAGCTCATATCATTGAACTCTGTTTATAATTTAACACATCATTTGCTTTTGTACTGACCTAAGACACACATACCTGCAATTGAATCATTTGTAAATATATATACAGTCAAACCTGTCTTAAGCAGCCAGCCAAGGTAATCACAGAAAGTGGCTGTTTAGCACATGTGGCAGCTTAATAGAGATCAAATGTATAATGGGTACGGGTACTCCGGTTTCCTCCCACATGACTGACCACATATACGCTTTCATTCGAGCCAAAGAGATTAATATAAGTTGTTAAAACTTGTAAACTAAATAAAGTATAACCAAAAACATGTATAATGAATCACTATTTTAGGAATCTGGAAACTGGCTGCTTAAAGCAGATTGGCTGCTTAATAGAGGTGTATGTTCTATTAATGTCTAACCCCTTGCGGGGACCTAGACATATTTTCCTGGGCAGGCTTAGCCGACCTAAGTGGTTAACCAGTACTAAGCAATGTGTGTGAGGTGCCTTGCTCAATGACACTACATACGTGGCCTGACCGAGTATCGAACCCGAGACCGTTCGATTCCAAATCCGACGCGCTACCACTGCACCGCCACACACAAGTTGACCACTAACACATGTTTAACTTTATTATTGTCATTGAAGGTTGATGCGTTTACAACTACTCTATGCACTCTATGGTTGTGCTTTAAGCTACTCTTTTATTTTGATTTAAATCGTATTATATGCTCAGAATAATTTGTGACGTTCACAATTCTCTTCAAAATCTTCTACCTTGCATAATTACATCACGTGAACATGGCATAATTACATCAAGTGAACATGGCATAATTACATTAAGTGAACATGGCATAATTACTAACACAAACCAAAACACAAACCAAGTGAACATGGCATAATTACATCAAGTGAACATGGCATAATTACATCAAGTGAACATGGCATAATTACATCAAGTGAACATGGCATAATTACATCAAGTGAACATGGCATAATTACATCAAGTGAACATGGCATAATTACATCAAGTGAACATGGCATAATTACTTCAAGTGAACATGGCATAATTACATCAAGTGAACATGGCATAATTACCTCAAGTGAACCTGGCATAATTACATCATGTGAACATGGCATAATTACATCATGTGAACATGTCTGATTTATCATGTGAATATCCCAATTTTTGAACATCCCTATAAAACATATGATGATGATGATGATGACAGTGACATCATGACCAAACTAACACTCAATATAATAAGAGGTAGGAATGGACAACAATTACTAATTGAAATACTAGTTTGCATTTGTGAATTGTAAATATTTAATACATTGTTTGCTTTCAGGAGTTGGAACCTGCTGTTTACACGTACTGATCTACATGAGTTCATGTGTTTAATTATTTGTACCATGAACAGAATCGTGTTCTTTCCATACGGGTCATCAATTTTAGAAAAATATGAGCGGAAATGAACGGTCTTACGAGCATTCCAGCAGTTTAAAGATACACATGCGAATACATACCGGAGAACGGCCACATGAGTGTGAACTATGTAATAAGGCATTTAGTAATTCTAGCAATTTAAAGCAGCATATGTTCATACATACCGGAGAACGACCGCACGAGTGTGGACTATGTAATAAGGCATTTAATCAGTCTAGCTCTTTAAAGAGTCATCTGCTCATACATACCGGAGAACGACCGCACAAGTGTGAACTATGTAATAAGGCATTTAGTAAATATAGCAATTTAAAGCAGCATATGTTCATACATACCGGAGAACGACCGCACGAGTGTGGACTATGTAATAAGGCATTTAATAAATCTAGCTCTTTAAAGAGTCATCTGCTCATACATACCGGAGAACGACCACACGAGTGTGGAATATGTAATAAGGCATTTAATAAATCTAGCTCTTTAAAGAGTCATCTGCTCATACATACCGGAGAACGTCCGCACGCGTGTGGACTGTGTAATAAGGCATTTAGTGAGGCGAGTAAGTTGAAGATACACATGCGCATACATACTGGAGAACGGCCACATGAGTGTGAACTATGCAATACAACATTTAGCCATTCTGCCAGTTTGAAGATGCACATGGTCAAGCATACTGGAGAACGAGCACATGCATGTGAAATATGTAATAAGGCTTTTAGCGCGGCGGGTACTTTGAAGAGGCACATGCGCATACATACCGGAGAACGGCCACATGAGTGTCAAATGTGTAATAAGGCTTTTAGCGCGGCGGGTACTTTGAAGGGGCACATGTGCATACATACCGGAGAACGACCACATGAGTGTCAAATATGCAATACCGCTTTCAATCATTCCAACAGTTTAAAGAGTCATATGGTCATGCACACGTGAGAACGGCCGCACGAGTGTGAACTATGTAATAAGGCATTTAGTAAGGCTAGCAATTTAAAGAGGCACATGCGCATACATACCGGAGAACGGCCGCACGAATGTGGACTATGTAATAAGGCATTTACTATGTCTAGCAATTTAAAGAAGTACATGCGCATACATACCGGAGAACCGCCGCACGAGTGTGAACTATGTAATAAGGCATTTAATATGTCTAGCAATTTAAAGAGGCACATGCTCAAGCATACCGGAGAACGACCACATGAATGTCAAATATGTAATAAGGCTTTTAGTGCGGCGGGTACTTTGAAGGAGCACATGCGCATACATACCGGAGAAAGGACACAGAAGTGTGAAATATGTAATAAGGTGTTCAGTCTTTCACAGATATCCTACAATATTTCGATTGGGTAAAACATCTGTACGTTTATAAAATTAGCTAGTAACATGATTTGGATAAAATCACATCTATCATAACGCAACATCCGGTTAGGGAACAACAGTAAAAACAAAGGATTAGGACTGAAAGGACCGCTATACATTTAGTGATTAATCGGACCATGTCTGCCAAGGGAGGTAATGTAAAGCCAGTGAGATTCCTCATTAGATTTGCGTTATTGATTATCGGATGAGTTTTGATTTTAATTCTTTGTATTAGTATTCACTCCGTGGCCGAATGGTTAATGGCGTCGACTTTAAAACACTTGACAACCTTCTCCCAGCTGGCATGCGGTAGGTCGGTGGATCTACCCGGCTACCATCCTTGCCACCCGGGTTCCTCCTCAAGCAATACTAGCGGGAGATTCGCCATCTGATCTAAGCTGTTGGTGCAACGTTGGTCCTCACAAACAAACATACATGTTACAGGTGTGCACCGGCTGACATATTGGACTAAATTGGAGTTTCTGTTGTACATGCATACAAAGCAATGCAGTTAATTAAACATTAAACCTTGTTGGCTGCTACTGTTTAACAGCTATATGTGGAGAATAGTCTTAATATGGTATATTCCAGATCTGGCAATACGCTGTCATGTGTATAAAATACTGATGTTAATATTATGGTATATTCCAGATCAGGCAATAGTGATAGCAATACTCGCCGCAATACGCTGTCATATGTATAAAATACTGCTGTTAATATTATGGTATATTCCAGATCTGGCAATACGCTGTCATTTGTATAAAATACTGATGTTAATAGTATGGTATAGTCCAGATCTGGTGATACGCTGTCATGCGTATAAAATAATGATGTTAATATTATGGTATAGTCCAGATCTGGAAATACGCTGTCATGTGTATAAAATACTGATTTTAATAGTATGGTATATTCCAGATCTGGAAATAAGCTGTCATGTGTATAAAATACTGATGTTAATATTATGGTATATTCCAGATCTGGAAATACGCTGTCATGTGTATAAAATAATGATGTTAATATTATGGTATATTCCAGATCTGGAAATACGCTGTCATGTTTCCAGAGAATACTCCTAGTGTTATGTTTTATTCCAGGTGTAGTACACATAGTGTTGTTGTGTCTGTAACTATAAATACATCAAGTTTCGATGTTCCATTATGAATGCATTATAAACAAAACAGCTTTCGACGTTCCACTTTGTATACCTGATATTGAAAACAGCTTTCGATGTTCCACTTTGTATACCTGATATTGAAAACAGCTTTCGACGTTCCACTTTGTATACCTGATATTGAAAACAGCTTTCGATGTTCCACTTTGTATACCTGATATTGAAAACAGCTTTCGACGTTCCACTGTGTATACCTGATATTGAAAACAGCTTTCGATGTTCCAGTTTGTATACCTGATATTGAAAACAGCTTTCGATGTTCCACTGTGTATACCTGATATTAAAAACAGCCTTTGACGTTCCAGTTTGTATACCTGATATTAAAAACAGCTTTCGACGTTCCACTTTGTATACCTGATATTAAAAACAGCCTTTGACGTTCCAGTTTGTATACCTGATATTAAAAACAGCTTTCTACGTTCCGCTTTGTATAAAATATATTGAAAACAGCTTTCGATGTTCCACTGTGTATACCTGATATTGAAAACAGCTTTCGACGTTCCACTTTGTATACCTGCTAAAGAGGACACATGTGTAGCGAAGGCCTTTTGGATTTTAACTTTAAATCAACGCCACATGGATGAGGAGAGTTCGCATAGGTAATAAAGAGAAATAATAAATAAAGTCCACATTACCATTTCTATCCGTTAATGATGTCCACTGTTTTTAATTTAATTCTATAGTTACTAACGTTAAAGCGCTCGTGTCTCTCTTAATTCTCTCCCAGGGAGTTTGGCCTTTACGTCCTATACATACTCACCAGGACCTCGTGATCCTCGAGATGTATGCAAAGCACGTGAAAGCCATGCTATGTAAGTTTTAGTTACATAAGTGAAAAAACGGAGCAACTCCGTTCATTGTTCAAGAACTATAAAATATCGTCTAAATTCGCGACAACATGTTGACATTTCTTTGTACATTCGAGGGAAAACAGTGTTCGACTATCTAATACACGTGTACACAACATCCACCGTGAAAGAACTGTCGATGCTTTCAGAGACCTCCATCTATTCCATCGCAATCCAATGCGCTTGGTGCTTCATTGGTCTTATATACCGTTAATATCAATGCCACCAAATTACATTCTAAACTATGTCTACCAAACGTCTTCGTGAATGTGAAATTTGTAGGAAGACTAAGTTCAGCTGCATATCTGCGGATACATCAACGCATTCATACAGGAGAGCGGCCGTATGCATGTCAAGTCTACACAAATGTTTTTAGTTCAACGGGACATCTACGAAGGGATCAGAATATTCACACAGGAGAACGTCCTTATGAATGTCATATCTGCAAAGCTGCTTTTATTTCAGCTGAGAGTCTTCATCGGCACTCGAGCATACATACTGGAGATCGCCCTTATGAGTGTGAATTGTGCAAAAATACTTTTAGTCAAATTGGAAATCTTCGAAAGCATCAACTCATTCACACAGGAGAACACTCGTATGCATGTGAAATCTGCAAAAAGACGTTTAGTCAGGATGGATATCTTCAAATTCATCAGCGCATTCATACTGGCGAGCGCCCATATGGGTGCGATATATGCAACAGTGCTTTTATTGTAGCTGGAAGTCTTCGGAAGCATCAGCGCATTCATACTGGCGAGCGCCCATATGAATGCGATATATGCAACAGTGCTTTTATTGTAGCGGGAAGTCTTCGGAAGCATCAGCCGCATTCATACAGGGACAACGTAAATATTAATGTTAGCTTTGCAAGATATCCTTTTGTGAGGCTGGATCTCTTCGAAGTCGCCAACGCATTCATACAGGAGAACGTTGATATTAATGTTAAATTTACAAGATGACTTTTAATGAGATTAACGTCTTCGGAAACATCAGTTAATTCATACAGGCCCATATGAAGGTTAAGCTGATTCTCTTCGAATGCACCAGCATTCATACTAACGAAATGTCTGATATAGATCATATCTGTATATATTGTTTTTGTTTAGCGGGATCTGTTCGAAGTCATCAGCTAATTCATATAGGGGAACGTACATAAGCATGTCAAATCTGCATGAGGCTTTTAGTTAAGCGGGATCTATTTGGGGACATGTATACAGAAGCACGTCTTTATGGATGTCACGTCTGTATGGAGGCTTTTAGATTAACAGGATATCTTCTGTATGGAGGCTTTTAGATTAACAGGATATCTTCTGTATGTATGCGAAATCTGCAAACAGGAATGTGCTCATGTTGGATGTCTTGGGATGTCTTAGGGTTAAATGGGCATGCAGTCACCAGCCTACTGCAGTTCAGATCGTCGTCACCTTCATTGTGTGTGCTTTATATTGATTTACTGACATTATGAATGTACTGTGCAAACATTATTGTTTTCAATCATTTGAAGTAATTTATATGTAGATTTTGTGTTTCTATTATTGATTATTTTTTAGCCAATGTCATGTTTACTACCTATTAAAATAATTAGACCAACGAAAGTCGTTCATTACTATTTTCTATTATTAATCTATCCTTTGTATTAAAGAAGGTAACGTCACCTTTTTTAAAATGGAAAGCGTTTTGTACATTGTATTAATGACTTTGCTTACGTGATATTTTAATGTACCTGGACTTTTGTGAGTCGAGTGGTTAAGGTCGCTGACTTGTCTACCACTGTAACCTATCATCACTGATGGTCACGGGTTCGAGCCCCGCTCAGACCGTGTCTCATTTATATGAAAAGGTTGGCAGTTTCTTACGGAGGTTGCTGCACCCAAGTAATGGCTAACCGCTGGAGCCTGCCCTGGAAAGGTGTTGTTAGGTAAACTGCCCGCCGGCGATATAGCCCAACATGTTACTGATGCAGGCGTAAAACCCGAAATCTTATTTTGATTTAGGATTGTATTTCGGCTCTCTTAGTAACTCCATTAGCGATTAGCGCAGTGGTAAACACGCTCGCTTCTCACCAATGTACACATGGTTCGATCCTTGGACCGGAAAGTATTTGAGATGGTACGGAGGTCGCCAGATCAGACATGTGGGTTTTCAGCGGTTAATCCTGTTTCCTCCCACAGTTATGCTTTCAACCGCCCAAACGAGAGTGATTAATGTAAGTTGTTAAATCTTGTTTCGCAATCGTTGTAAAAAATAAATAACGTTTATAGTAGCTCCAGTTCTCCACAACTAATAACAACAGCAATGGAATTAATGTGCGTACACCAGTTTTAGACGGAACACTCCTCGCAGATGGGGTTCGGATTTGACATGGATGTTTCTACACAGAAATCCTAATGCTTCCTTCTGATGATGTGGTTAACTTGACATTTGGAGATGTCAAATTCCATGTCCCTCACCAACTCCCACTCCTCTAATATCTTAAGATCGTTTTTGTGTGTGACCGACTCATTTGCAGATATCAATGATAGATAGACTGCAGTATCATCTGCAAAAATACGGACTTTGGAAATAATGTTTTGTGGGAGGTCATTTATATAGACTATGAATAGAAGGGGTGTAAGTACGGATCCCTGTGGAACTCCATAAGACACAGGAATGACTTCTGAACTAATACCATTAAAGACAACAGACTGGAGTCTATTATCTAGAAAACTCAATCCACATGACTGTTTGACTTCTGACTCCGTAGTCATGCATTATTAGTATTATTAATATAACCTAAGCGGTTAACCAGTAGTACTGTAGACTACTAAGTAATGTGTGTGATATGGGCTTGTTCAATGCCACAACATACATGGCCTGACCTGGTATCGAATCCGGGATATTTCTATTCCAAATCTGACGCCACATGTCTTAGTATGCATTTCTTGTTAGATGAGTAAGCTTCCGATCATTTGAATATTGCTAAAAATAAATCATATTTCATTTGCGTTAACTTATTTGCATTGTTATCTCCCTTATCATAATGACACCATTTGCACATTCATAAGTATATTTTATTTCTGATATGATTTTTATGGTGACATATTTTTGTCATAATTCAAGACGAATTCCATTTTCATTAGTGAGAAATCACGTACATAGTTATCTCTCTTGTCGTACGCACACCATTTGCACAATAGTAGGTGGATTTTATTTCTCTACCGGAATGTTATGGTGGTATGTATTTTAGAAATGAGTCTAGAAAATTAATTCTCAGAAATAAGTGGATAACAGGCACAATACACACTAATTGTGTTGTGCCCTAGGCCTAAGGTCGTTATCTTTTAATACCAGTGTAAGGTTGCGTGTGTGTATGGTTGGTGTAACGTGCACTGGAGCCGTTACGAGTGTGCCCTTAGGCAAGGCATTTAAATTCCACGTTGCCTCTTCTCTATCCCTCGTGGCGATGGATTCCATCTGGAATGAGGTCTCGAGAGTGATTAATATAAGTTGAAATAACTTGTTTCGCAATCGAGCTAAAACAAATTTGTATTGACTAACGTGCGCATAACAAGAACAACTACGCATTCAATTATAAACAGAGCATGTAACGGCTGCAATGCACTAGTGGGACCAGATACCTCGTGTATCTGTGTGGTTGGACGTCGTGAAATGCTCAAGTGAATATTTACATGAAAGCAGAACTTTTTTAGCTTTATTTATTTCACACAGATTGCAAAACAACCTTTAACAACTTATAGTAATAACTCTCGTTGGCATAGATGAAAGCGTAAATGTTGTCATTCGTGTGGGAGGAAACCGGAGTACTTGGAGAAACCCACCTGTCCGATCTGACAGCCATAGTACCATCTCACATATTCCTCATCCGAGGTTCAAACCCGGGTTTCACTGGTGAGTAACGACCGCATTGACCATTGTGTTAATCGTACAGGCTAAATAATTAAAGTTTAGAGGAAGAAAACAAATGCTAGCTTTACATATCATTGAACTCTGTTTATAATTTAACACATCATTTGCTTTTGTACTGATCTAAGACACACATACCTGCACTTGAATCATTTGTAAGTATATATACAGTGAAACCTGTCTTAAGCAGCCAGCCAATGTAATCACAGAAAGTGGCTGTTTAGCACATGTGGCAGTTTAATAGAGATCAAATGTATAATGAATAACTACATTAGGAATCTCGAAACTGGCTGCTTAAAGCAGAGTGGCTGCTTAATGTAGTTGACGACTAACACAGGTCTAACTGTATTATAGTCATTGAATGTTGATGCGTTTACAACTACTCTATGTACTCTATGGTTGTGCTTTAAGCTACTCTTTTATTTTGTTTTAAATCGTGTTATACGCTGAGAATACTTTGAGAAGTTCACAATTCTCTTCCAAATCTGATATAATCTTCTACGTTGAATAATTACATCAAGTGAACATGGCATAATTACATCAAGTGAACATGGCATAATTACATCAAGTGAACATGGCATAATTACATCAAGTGAACATGGCATAATTACTTCAAGTGAACATGGCATAATTACATCAACTGAACATGGCATAATTACATCAAGTGAACGTGGCATAATTACATCAAGTGAACATGGCATAATTACCTCAAGTGAACATGGCATAATTACAGCATGTGAACATGGCATAATTACCTCAAGTGAACATGGCACAATTACATCAAGTGAACATGGCATAATTACCTCAAGTGAACATGGCATAATTACATCAAGTGAACATGGCATAACTACATCATGTGAACATGTCTGATTTATCATGTGAATATCCAAATTGTTGAACATCCCTATAATACTGATGATGATGATGATGATGATGATGATGACGACAGTGGCATCATGACCAAACTAACACTCAATATAATAAGAGGTAGGAATGGACAACAATTACTAATTGAAATACTAGTTTGCATTTGTGAATTGTAAATATTTAATACGTTGTTTGCTTTCAGGAGATGGAACCTGCTGTTTACACATGAGTTCATGTGTTTAATTATTTGTACCATGAACAGAATCGTGTTCTTTCCATATGGATCATCAATTTTAGAAAAATATGAGCGGAAATATCATGTTCTCATTCTCTAGTTTAGCTACGAAATCCCTGGTGTGTGCTCTATTCACACTGTGAACTCGATATTGTGTAAGGACTGACGTACATTGTCAACTCATATACACATAGTGCAGAGAATACATATAACAACATAAGTATATAATTAAATAGTCTCACAATGTCTAGAAATATAAAGCAGGACATGACCATTCATTCCGGAGATCAATCTAAAATGACTAATATATCCAGGAGGCGTCGCTCGTATGTGCAACCGGTAGCGACGATGATTAAACGTAAAACACAAACACATTCCGGAGAACGGCATTCCAGCAGTTTAAAGATACACATGAGCATACATACCGGAGAACGACAGCACGAGTGTGAACTATGTAATAAGACATTTAGTAGGTCTAGCCATTTAAAGAGTCATATGTTCGTACATACCGGAGAACGACAGCACGAGTGTGGACTATGTAATAAGGCATTTAGTAGGTCTAGCAATTTAAAGATACACATGCGCATACATACCGGAGAACGGCCACATGAGTGTGGACTATGTAATAAGGCATTTAATCAGTCTAGCTCTTTAAAGAGTCATCTGCTCATACATACCGGAGAACGGCCACATGAGTGTGAACTATGCAATAAGGCATTTAGTAATTCTAGCAATTTAAAGCAGCATATGTTCATACATACCGGAGAACGACCGCACGAGTGTGGACTATGTAATAAGACATTTAATCAGTCTAGCTCTTTAAAGAGTCATCTGCTCATACATACCGGAGAACGACCGCACGAGTGTGGACTATGTAATAAGGCATTTAGTAAGTCTAGCAATTTAAAGAGGCACATGCTCAACCATACCGGAGAACGACCACATGAATATGTACTATGTAATAAGGATTTTAGTGTGGAGGGTACTTTGAAGGAGCACATGAGCATACATACCGGAGAACGGCCACAGAAGTGTGGAATATGTAATATGGATTTTAGTGCGGTGGGTACGTTGAAGGAGCACATGCGCATACATACCGGAGAACGGCCACATACGTGTGGAATATGTAATAAGGATTTTAGTAATTCTAGCAATTTAAAGAGTCATCTGCTCATACATACCGGAGAACGACCGCACGAGTGTGGACTGTGTAATAAGGCATTTAATAAGTCTGGCAATTTAAAGATGCACATGCGCATTCATACCGGAGAACGACCGCACAAGTGTGAACTGTGTAATAAGGATTTTAGTGAGGCGAGTAAGTTGAAGATACACATGCGCATACATACCGGAGAACGACCACATGAGTGTGAACTATGCAATACAACATTTAGCCATTCTGCCAGTTTGAAGATGCATATGGTCAAGCATACCGGAGAACAACCGCACGAGTGTGGACTATGTAATAAGGCATTTAGTAATTCTAGCAATTTAAAGAGTCATCTGCTCATACATACCGGAGAACGACCGCACGAGTGTGGACTGTGTAATAAGGCATTTAATAAGTCTAGCCATTTAAAGAGGCACATGAGCATACATATCGGAGAACGACCGCACAAGTGTGAACTGTGTAATAAGGATTTTAGTGAGGCGAGTAAGTTGAAGATACACATGCGCATACAACCGGAGAACGACCGCACGAGTGTGGACTATGCAATACAACATTTAGCCATTCTGCCAGTTTGAATATGCACATGGTCAAGCATACTGGAGAACGAGCACATGCATGTAAAATATGTAATAAGGCTTTTAGAACAGCGGGTACTTTGAAGGGGCACATGCGCATACATACCGGATATATATATATACATGAGTGTCAAATATGTAATACGGCTTTCAATCATTCCAGCAGTTTAAAGAGTCATATGATCATGCACACGTGAGAACGGCCGCACGATTGTGAACTATGTCATAAGACATTTAGTAAGTCTAGCAATTTAAAGAGGCACATGCTCATACATACCGGAGAACGACACCACGAGTGTGAACTATGTAATAATGCTTTTAGTGCAGTGGGTACTTTGAAGGAGCACATGCGCATACATACCGGAGAACGGCCACAGAAGTGGAATATGTAATCAGGCGTTCAGTCTTTCATAGATATCCTACAATATTTCGAATGAGTAAAAAATCTGTAAGTTTATTCAATTAGCTGGTAACATGATTTGTATAAAATCACATCTATCATAACGCAACATCCGGTTAGGGAACAACAGTAAAAACAACGGATTCCGACTGAAAGGACCGCTATACATTTAGTGATAAATCGGACCGTGTCTGCCAAGGGAGGTAATGTAAATCCAGTGAGGTTCCTCATTAGATTTGCGTTATTGATTATCGGATGAGTTTTGATTTTAATTCTTTGTATGAGTATTCACTCCGTGGCCGAATGGTTAATGGCGTCGACTTTAAAACACTTTACAACCTTCTCCCAGCTGGCATGCGGTAGGTCGGTGGATCTACCCGGCTACCATCCTTGCCACCCGGGGTCCTCCTCAAGCAATACTAGCGGGAGATTCGCCATCTGATCTAAGATGTTGGTGCAACATTGGTCCTCACAAACAAACATACATGTTACAGGTTTGCACCGGCTGACATATTGGACTAAATTGGAGTTTCTGTTGTACATGCATACAAAGCAATGCAGTTAATTAAACATTAAACCTTGTTGGCTGCTACATTTTAACAGCTGTATGTGGAGAATAGTCTTAATAGTATTGTATATTCCAGATCGGGCAATACGCTGTCATGTGTATAAAATAATGATGTTAATATTATTGTATATTCCAGATCTGGAAATACGCTGTCATGTGTATACAACACTGATGTTAATAGTATGGTATATTCCAGATCTGGAAATACGCTGTCATGCGTATAAAATAATGATGTTAATATTATTGTATATTCCAGATCTGGAAATACGCTGTCATGTTTCCAGAGAATACTCCTAGTGTTATGTTTTATTCCAGGTGTAGTACAAACAGTGTTGTTGTGTCTGTAACTATTAATACATCAAGTTTCGATTATCCATTATGAATGCATTATAAACAAAACAGCTTTCGACGTTCCACTTTGGAAACCTGATATTGAAAACAGCTTTCGATGTTCCACTTTGAATACCTGATATTGAAAACAGCTTTCGACGTTCCACTTTGTATACATGATATTGAAAACAGCTTTTGACGTTCCACTTTGTATACCTGATATTGAAAACAGCTTTTGACGTTCCACTTTGTATACCTGATATTGAAAACAGCTTGCGACGTTCCTCTTTGTATACCTGATATTGAAAACAGCTTGCGACGTTCCTCTTTGTATACATGATATTGAAAACAGCTTTCGACGTTCCATTGTGTATACCTGATATTAAAAAAAGCTTTCGACGTTCCACTGTGTATACTTGATATTAAATACAGCTTTCGACATTCCACTTTGTATACCTGATATTACAAACAGCTTGCAACGTTCCACTTTGTATACCTGATATTACAAACAGCTTGCGACGTTCCACTTTGTATACCTGCTAAAGAGGACACATGTGTAGCGAAGGCCTTTTTGATTTTAACTTTAAATCAACGCCACATGGATGAGGAGAGTTCGCATAGTTAATAAAGAGAAATAATAAATAAAGTCCACATTACCATTTATATCCTTTAATGATGTCCACTGTTTTTAATTTAATTCCATAGTTACTAACGTTAAAGTGTTTGTGTCTCTCTTAGTTCTCTCCCAGGGAGTTTGGCTTTCACGTCCTATACATACTCACCAGGACCTCGTGGTCCTCGTGAAGTATGCAAAGCAAGTGAAAGCCATGCTATGTAAGTTTTAGTTACATAAGTGAAAAATCGGAGCAACACCGTTCATTGTTCATGAACTATAAAATATCGCCTAAATTCGCGACAACATGTTGACATTTCTTTGTGCATTCGAGGGAAAACAGTGTTCGACTATCTAATACACGTGTACACAACATCCACCGTGAAAGAACTGTCGATGCTTTCAGAGACCTCCATCTATTCCATCGCAATCCAATGCGCTTGGTGCTTCATTGGTCTTATATACCGTTAATATCAATGCCACCAAATTACATTCTAAACTATGTCTACCAAACGTCTTCGTGAATGTGAAATTTGTAGGAAGACTTTAAGTTCAGCTGCATATCTGCGGATACATCAACGCATTCATACAGGAGAGCGGCCGTATGCATGTCAAGTCTGCACAAGGGTTTTTAGTTCAAAGGGACATCTACGAAGGCATCAGAAGATTCACACAGGAGAACGTCCTTATGAATGTCATATCTGCAAAACTGCTTTTATTTCAGCTGAGAGTCTTCGTCGGCACTCGAGCATTCATACTGGAGATCGCCCTTATGAGTGTGAATTGTGCAAAAAGACTTTTAGTCAAATTGGAAATCTTCGAAGTCATCGTCATTCACACAGGAGAACGCTCGTATGAATGTGAACTCTGCAAAAAGACGTTTAGTCAGGATGGATATCTTCAAATTCATCAGCGCATTCATACTTGCGAGCGCCCATATGAGTGCGATATATGCAACAGTGCTTTTATTGTAGCTGGAAGTCTTCGAAGTCGCCAGCGCATTCATACAGGAGAACGTAGATATTAATGTTAAATTTACAAGATGACTTTTAATGAGATTGACGTCTTCGGAAACATCAGCTAATTCATACAGGCCAATATGAAGGTTAAGCTGATTCTCTTTGAATGCACCAGCATTCATACTAACGAAATTTCTAATATAGATCATATCTGTATATAATGTTTTAGTTTAGCGGGATCTATTCGAAGTCATCAGCTAATTCATACAAGGGAGCGCCCATATGTATGTCAAATCTGCATGAGGCATTTAGTTCAGTGGGATCTATTCGAAGTCATCAGCTAATTCATACAGGGGAATATCCTTATGAATGACAAGCCTGCACGAAGGCTTGTAGTTTAGCGTGATCTATTTGGGGACATGTATACAGAAGCACGTCTGTATGGATGTCACGTCTGATGGAGGCTTTTAGATTAACAGGATATCTTCTGTATGAATGCGAAATCTGCAAACAGGAATGTGCTCATGTTGGATGTCTTGGGATGTCTTAGAGTTAAATGTGCATGCAGTCACCAGCCTACTGCAGTTCAGATCGTCGTCACCTTCATTGTGTGTGCTTTATATTGATTTACTGACATTATGAATGTACTGTGCAAACATTATTGTTTTCAATCATTTGAAGTAATTTATATGTAGATTTTGTATTTCTGTTATTGAATTTTTTTTTAGCTAATGTCATGTTTACTACCTATTAAAATAATTAGGCCAACGAAAGTCTTTCATTGCTATTTTCTATTATTAATCTATCCTTTGTATTAAAGAAGGTAACGTCACCTTTTTTAAAATGGAAAGCGTTTTGTACATTGTATTAATGACTTTGCTTACGTGATATTTTAATGTACTTGGACTTTTTGTGAAAGTTATGAAATCTTATTTTGATTTAGGATTGTATTTCGGCTCTCTAAGTACCTCCATTAGCGATTAGCGCAGTGGTAGACACGCTCGCTTCTCACCAATGTACACATGGTTCGATCCTTGGACCGGAAAGTATTTGAGATGGTACGGAGGTCGCCAGATCGGACATGTGGGTTTTCGGCGGATCATTCTGTTTCCTCCCACACGAATGATCACATTTATGCTTTCAACCGCGCAAACGATAGTGATTAATGTAAGTTGTTAAATCTTGTTTCGCAATCGTTGTAAAAAATAAATAAAGTTATAATAGCTCCTGTTCTCCACAACAAATAACAACAGCAATGGAATTAATGTGCGTACACCAGTTTTAGACGGAACACTCCTCGCTCACAATGCAATTTCATGTTTGAATAACAGTAATGATATATCTTTAAAAATTAATCTTTATGTTCAATAATGTATGCATCGTATTGATGAAGAAGAACATACCTTTAATGTTTGAGCTACATGTACATGTACCACCATTATAATATAGTCCAGTTCCCCACTGTTTTCCCAGCCAGTTTAATATGACCTAAGGCATTGTCTCAAATTGGAATCGATCATCGACAGTTCATTTTAAGCGCTATTATAATAGTTCATTATGTATGTATGTTCCATTAATGTTAACCTTGCGAGGACATAGACATGTTTTCCTGGGATGTCTATCTATCGTCCTCTACTGTCGAACGCCTCGCGGGGATGTAGATATGTTGCACATCAAAAACCGCAAAGAAGTTAAATGTATGAGTAGTTTAAAAACATAAATATTGGAAAGAAATGAAAAATATGTTGGGTTGAGAGTTTAAAAGCAGCTGGGTAGAACAACCAGGGATGGCATGATCAATACAGCAAACTGTCGTATTGAATTACTGTATGGTAGGGAGATGTACATGTCAGGCGGGAGATGGTTCCAATCGTAGATTGTTCGTAGAAAATATGAAAACTTGTAGTAGTCTGTAGTTGCTGTAATTAACCTATAGCTTCAGGATTGGCAGTGGTGAGCGGGACTGGACTAGTTAATTTTGTTTGGGGATAGTAACCAGACCTTTATGAATTTTATACATAAGGGATAACCTACTGTCAATACGCCGTTGATCTAATCTGCCTAGATTTAGGGAATGTAACATGTCTGTAACACTAGAGGTACGATAGAAGTTAGCCTTTATCCAACTGGCTGCTCTTCGCTGGACACTTTCAATTTGGTCTATCAATGTTTGGGTATGGGGCGACCAAATCTCAGAGCCATATTCCAGTTGGTGTCTCACTAGTGGCTGGTAAGCCATGGACATATGGGGTTCGGATTTGGCATGGCTGCGCAGAAATCCTAATGCTGCCTTCTGGTGACGTGGTTAACTTGACATTTGGAGATGTTAAATTCCATGTCCCACAGCAACTCCTACTCTTCTAATATCTTAAGATCGTTTTTGTGTGTGACCGACTCATTTGCAGATGTCAGTGATAGATAGACTGCAGTATCATCTGCAAAGATACGGACTTTGGAACTAATGTTTTGTGGGAGGTCGTTTATATAGACTAGGAATAGAAGGGGTGTAAGTACGGATCCATGTGGAACTCCAGAAGACACAGGAATGACTTCTGAACTAATACCATTAAGGACAACAGACTGGAGTCTATTATCTATAAATACTTTCTCGTGATTGACCTTGTCGAAAGCCTTACTGACGTCTAATAGGATGAGATATCCATGATGGTTATTGTAGACAGAGGAAACTCAGATGTAATGGCCGTCTTAGCCAACAACCTAAGCTGTTAACCAGTAGTACTGTAGACTACTAAGAAATGTGTGTGATCTGGGCTTGTTCAATGACACAACATACACGGCCTGACCTAGTATCGAATCCGGGATATTTCTATTCCAAATCTGACACCACATGTCTTAGTATGCATTTCTTGTTAGATGATTAAGCCTTCGATCGTTTGAATATTGCTAAAAATGAATCATATTTCATTTGCGTTAACTTATTTGCATTGTTATCTCCCTTATCATAATGACATCATTTGCACATTCATAAGTATATTTTATTTCTTATATGATTTTTATGGTGACATATTTTTGTCATAATTCAAGACGAATTCCATTTGTGAGAAATCACGTTTCGTACGCACACCATTTGCACAATAGTAGGTGGATTTTTCTCTTCCGGAATGTTATGGTGGTAAGTATTTTAGAAATTATTCTAGAAAATTAATTCTCAGAAATAAGTGGATAACAGGCACAATACACACTAATTGTTTTGTGCCCTAGGCCTAAGGTCGTTATCTTTTAATAGCAATGTAAGGTGGCGTGTCTGTATGGTTGGTTTAACGTGCACTGGAGCCGTTACGATTGTGCCCTTAGGCAAGTCATTTAAATTCCACGTTGCCTCTTCTCTCTCCGTCGTGGCGATGGATTCCATCAGGAATGAGGTCTCGAGAGTGATTAATATAAGTTGAAATAACTTGTTTCGCAATCGAGCTAAAATAAATTTGTATAGACTAACGTGCGCATAACAAGAACAACTACGCATTCAATTATAAACAGAGCATGTAACGGCTGCAATGCACTAGTGGGACCAGATACCTCGTTTATCTGTGTGGTTGGACGTCGTGAAATGCTCAAGTGAATATTTACATGAAAGCAGAACTTTTTTAGCTTTATTTATTTTACACCGATTGCAAAACAAGCTTTAACAACTTATAGTTATAACCCTAACTCTCGTTGGCATAGATGAAAGCGTAAATGTTGTCATTCGTATGGGAGGAATCCAGAGTACCTGGAGAAACCCACCTGTCCGATCTGACAGCCATATCACCATCTCACATATTCCCCATCCGAGGTTCAAACCCGGGTTTCATTGTTGAGTAACGAACGCGTTAACCATTGTGTTAATCGTACATGCTAAATAATTAATGTTTAGAGGAAGAAAACAAATTCTAGCTTTACATATCATTGAACTCTGTTTATAATTTAACACATCATTTGCTTTTGTACTGATCTAAGACACACATACCTGCACTTTAATCATTTGTAAGTATATTTACAGTCAAACCTGTCTTAAGCAGCCAGCCAATGTAATCACAGAAAGTGGCTGATTAGCACATGTGGCAGCTTAATAGAGATCAAATGTATAATGAATCACTACATTAGGAATCTGGAAACTGGCTGCTTAAAGCAGAGTGGCTGCTTAATGTAGTTGACCACTTACACAGGTTTAACTGTATTATAGTAATTGTAGGTTGATGCGTTTACAACTACTCTATGTACTCTATGGTTGTGCTTTAAGCTACTCTTTTATTTTGTTTTAAATCGTGTTATACGCTGAGAATAATTTGAGAGGTTCACAATTCTCTTCCAAATCTGATATAATCTTCTACCTTGCATAAATACATCAAGTGAACATGGCATAATTACATCAATTGAACATGGCATAATTACATCAAGTGAACATGGCATAATTACATCATGTGAACATGGCATAATTACATCAAGTGAACATGGCATAATTACATCAAGTGAACATGGCATAATTACTTCATTTGAACAAGGCATAATTACATCAAGTGAACATGGCATAACTACATCATGTGAACATGGCATAATTACCTCAAGTGAACATGGCATAATTACATCAAGTGAACATAGTATAATTACTTCAAATGAACATGGCATAATTCCATCATGTGAACATGGCATAACTACATCATGTGAACATGGCATAATTACCTCAAGTGAACATGGCATAATTACATCAAGTGAATATGGCATAATTACCTCAAGTGAACATGGCATAATTACATCAAGTGAACATGGCATAATTACATCATGTGAACATGGCATAACTACATCATGTGAACATGGCATAATTACCTCAAGTGAACATGGCATAATTACATCAAGTGAACATAGTATAATTACTTCAAATGAACATGGCATAATTCCATCATGTGAACATGGCATAACTACATCATGTGAACATGGCATAATTACCTCAAGTGAACATGGCATAATTACATCAAGTGAATATGGCATAGTTACCTCAAGTGAACATGGCATAATTACATCAAGTGAACATGGCATAATTACATCATGTGAACCTGGCATAATTACATCAAGTGAACATGGCATAATTACATCAAGTGAACATGGCATAATTACATCAAGTGAACATGGCATAATTACTTCAAGTAAACATGGCATAATTGCATCAAGTGAACATGGCATAATTACATCAAGTGAACATGGCATAATTACATCTTGCGAACATGGTATAATTACATCAAGTGAACATGGCATAATTACATCAAGTGAACATGGCATAATTACATCAAGTGAACATGGCATAATTACATGGCCTAATTACATCAAGTGAACATGGCCTAATTACATCAAGTGAACATGGCATAATTACTTCAAGTAAACAATGCATAATTACTTCAAGTGAACATGGCATAATTACATGTCATAATCATATCAAGTGAACATGGCATAATTATTTCAACTGAACATGGCATAATTACCTCATGTGAACATGGCATAATTACATCAAGTGAACATGGCATAATTACATCATGTGAACATGGCATAATTACTTCAAGTGAACATGGCATAATTACATCAAGTGAACATGGCATAATTACCTCATGTGAACATGGCATAATTACATCATGTGAACATGGCATAATTACATCATGTGAACATGGCATAATTACATCATGTGAACATGGCATAATTACATCATGTGAACATGGCATAATTACCTCATGTGAACATGGCATAATTACATCATGTGAACATGGCATAATTACATCAATTGAACATGGCATAATTACATCATGTGAACATGGCATAACTACATCAAGTGAACATGTCTGATTTATCATGTGAATATCCCAATTGTTGAACATCCCTATAATACTGATGATGATGATGATGATGATGATGATGATTATGATGACAGTGACATCATGACCAAACTAACACTCAATATAATAAGAGGTAGGAATGGACAACAATTACTAATTGAAATATTAGTTTGCATTTGTGAATTGTAAATATTTAATACGTTGTTTGCTTTCAGGAGATGGGTTCCACGTACAGATCTACATGAGTTCATGTGTTTAATTATGTGTACCATGAACAGAATCGTGTTCTTTCCATACGGATCATCAATTTTAGAAAAATATGAGCGGAAATATCATGTTCTCATTCTCTAGTTTAGCTAGGAAATCCCTCGTGTGTGCTCTATTCACATTGTGAACTCGATATTGTGTAAGGACTGACGTACATTGCCAACTCATATACACATAGTGCAGAGAATACATCTAACAACATAAGTATATAATTAAATATTCTCACAATGTCTAAAAATATAAAGCAGGACATGACCATTCATTCCGGAGATCAATCTAAAATGACTAATATCTCCAGGAGGCGTCGCTCGTATGTGCAACCGGTAGCGACGATAAATAAACGTAAAACACCAACACATTCCGGAGAACGGCATTCCAACAGTTTAAAGATACACATGAGCATACATACCGGAGAACGACCGCATGAGTGTGAACTATGTAATAAGGCATTTAGTAATTCTAGCAATTTAAAGCAGCATATGTTCATACATACCGGAGAACGACCGCACGAGTGTGGACTATGTAATAAGGCAGTTAGTAATTCTATCAATTTAAAGAGTCATCTGCTCATACACACCGGAGAACGACCGCACGAATGTGGACTATGTAATAAAGCATTTAATAGATCTAGCGCTTTAAAGAGTCATCTGCTCATACATACAGGATAACGACCGCACGAGTGTGGACTGTGTAATAAGGCATTTAATAAGTCTGGCAATTTAAAGATGCACATGCGCATACATACCGGAGAACGGCCGCATGAGTGTGAACTGTGTAATAATGATTTTAGCGAGGTGAGTATGTTGAAGATACACATGCGCATACATACCGGAGAACGGCCACATGAGTGTGAACTATGCAATACAACATTTAGCCATTCTGCCAGTTTGAAGATGCACATGGTCAAGCATACTGAGAACGAGCACATGAATGTGAAATTTGTAATAAGGCTTTTAGAGCAGCGGATACTTTGAAGGGGCACATGCGCATACATACCGGAGAACGGCCACATGAGTGTCAAATATGTAATACGGCCTTCAATCATTCCAGCAGTTTAAAGAGTCATATGCTCATGCACACGTGAGAGAACGGCCGCACGATTGTGAACTATGTCATAAGGCATTTAGTAAGTCTAGCAATTTAAAGAGGCACATGCTCATACATACGGGAAAACGACATCACGAGTGTGAACTATGTAATAAGGATTTAAGTGTGGCGGGTACGTTGAAGGAGCACATGCGCATGCATACCGGAGAACGGCCATAGAAGTGTGGAATATGTAATAAGGCGTTCAGTCTTTCATAGATATCCTACAATATTTCGAATGGGTAAAAAATCTGTACGTTTATACAATTAGCTAGTAACATGATTTGGATAAAATCACATCTATCATAACGCAACATCCGGTTAGGGAACAACAGTAAAAACAAAGGATTAGGACTGAAAGGACCGCTATACATTTAGTGATAAATCGGACCGCGTCTGCCAAGGGAGGTAATGTAAAGCCAGTGAGGTTCCTCATTAGATTTGTGTTATTGATTATCGGATGAGTTTTGATTTTAATTCTTTGTATGAGTATTCACTCCGTGGCCGAATGGTTAATGGCGTCGACTTTAAAACACTTTACAACCTTCTCCCAGCTGGCATGCGGTAGGTCGGTGGATCTACCCGGCTACCATCCTTGCCACCCGGGTTCCTCCTCAAGCAATACTAGCTGGAGATTCGCCATCTGATCTAAGCTGTTGGTACAACGTTTGTCCTCACAAACAAACATGCATGTTACAGGTGTGCACCGGCTGACATATTGGACATGCATACAAAGCAATGCAGTTAATTAAACATTAAACCTTGTTGGCTGCTACTGTTTAACAGCTGTATGTGGAGAATAGTCTTAATATTATTGTATATTCCAGATCTGGAAATACGCTGTCATGTGTATAAAATAATGATGTTAATATTATGGTATATTCCAGATCTGGAAATACGCTGCCATGTGTATAAAATAATGGTGTTAATATTATGGTATATTCCAGATCTGGAAATAAGCTGCCATGTGTATAAAATAATGATGTTAATATTATGGTATATTCCAGATCTGGAAATAAGATGTCCTGTGCATAAAATAATGGTGTTAATATTATGGTACTGAAATCAGCTTTTGACGTTCCACTTTGTATACCTGATATTGAAAACAGCTTTCGACGTTCCACTTTGTATACCTGATATTGAAAACAGCTTTCGACGTTCCACTTTGTATACCTGATATTAAAAAGAGCTTTCGACGTTCCACTTTGTATACATGACATTGAAAACAGCTTTCGATGTTTCACTTTGAATACCTGATATTGAAAACAGCTTTCGACGTTCCACTTTGTATACCTGATATTGAAAACAGCCTTTGACGTTCCACTGTGTATACCTGCTAAATAGGACACATGTGTAGCGAAGGCCTTTTGGATTTTAACTTTAAATCAACGCCACATGGATGAGGAGAGTTCGCATAGTTAATAAAGAGAAATAATAAATAAAGTTCACATTACCATTTCTATCCTTTAATGATGTCCACTGCTTTTAATTTAATTCCATAGTCACTAACGTTAAAGTGCTCGTGTCTCTCTTAGTTCTCTCCCAGGGAGTTTCACGTCCTATACATACTCACCAGGACCTCATGATCCTCGTGAAGTATGCAACGCACGTGCAAGCCATGCTATGTAAGTTTTAGTTACATAAGTGAAAAAACGGAGCAACTCCGTTCATTGTTCATGAACTATAAAATATCGCCTAAAATCGCGACAACATGTTGACATTTCTTTGTGCATTCGAGGGAAATCAGTGTTCAACTATCTAATACTCCTGTACACAACATCCACCGTTAAAGAACTGTCGATGCTTTCAGAGACCTCCATCTATTTCATTGCAATCCAATGCCCTTGGTGCTTCATTGATCTTATATACCGTTAATATCAATGCCACCAAATTACATTCTAAACTATGTCTACCAAACGTCTTCGTGAATGTGAAATTTGTAGGAAGACTAAGTTCAGCTGCATATCTGCGGATACATCAACGCATTCATACAGGAGAGCGGCCGTATGCATGTCAAGTCTGCACAAAGGTTTTTAGTTCAATGGGACATCTACGAAGGCATCAGAAGATTCACACAGGAGAACGTCCTTATTAATGTCATATCTGCAAAACTGCTTTTATTTCAGCTGAGAGTCTTCGTCGGCACTCGAGCATTCATACTGGAGATCGCCCTTATGAGTGTGAATTGTGCAAAAAGACTTTTAGTCAAATTGGAAATCTTCGAAGGCATCAAGTCATTCACACAGGAGAACGCTCGTATGAATGTGAAATCTGCAAAAAGACGTTTAGTCAGGATGGATATCTTCAAATTCATCAGCGCATTCATACTGGCGAGCGCCCATATGAATGCCATATATGCAACAGTGCTTATATTGTAGCGGGATGTCTTCGGAAGCATCAGCCGCATTCATACAGGGACAACGTAAATATTAATGTTAACTTTGCAAGATATCCTTTTGTGAGGCTGGACCTCTTCGAATTCTGCAAAATGACTGTTAATGATATTGGCGTCTTCGGAAACATCATCTAATTCATACAGGAGAACGTAAATATTAATGTTAAATTTGCAAGATGGCCTTTTGTTAGGCTGGACATCCTCGAAGTCATCAGCGCATTCATACAGGAGAACGTAAATATTAATGTTAAATTTACAAGATGGCCTTTTGTTGGGCTGGACCTCTTCGAAGTCACAAGCGCATTCATACAGGAGAATACCCATATGAATGCGAATTCTGCAAAAGGACTTTTTAGTGAGATTGGCTTCTTCGGAAACATCAGCTAATTCATACAGGCCCATATGAAGGTTAAGCTGGTTCTCTTCGAATGCACCAGCATTCATACTAACGAAATGTCTGATATAGATCATATCTGTATATATTGTTTTAGTTTATAGGGATCTGTTCGAAGTCATCAGCTAATTCATATAGGGGAGCGCCCATATGTATGTCAAATCTGCATGAGGCTTTTAGTTCAGCGGGATCTATTTGGGGGCATGTATACAGAAGCACGTCTTTATGGATGTCACTTCAGTATGGATGCTTTTAGATTAACAGGATATCTTCTGTATGAATGCGAAATCTGCAAACAGGAATTTGCTCATGTTGGATGTCTTGTGATGTCTTAGGGTTAAATGGGCATGCAGTCACCAGCCTACTGCAGTTCAGATCGTCGTCACCTTCATTGTGTGTGCTTTATATTGATTTACTGACATTATGAATGTAGTGTGCAAACATTATTGTTTTCAATCATTTGAAGTAATTTATATGTAGATTTTGTATTTCTGTTATTGATTTTTTTTTAGCTAATGTCATGTTTACTACCTATTAAAATAATTAGGCCAACGAAAGTCTTTCATTGCTATTTTCTATTTTCTATTATTAATCTATCCTTTGTATTAAAGAAGGTAACGTCACCTTTTTTAAAATGGAAAGCGTTTTGTACATTGTATTAATGACTTTGCTTACGTGATATTTTAATGTACTTGGACTTTTATTTTGATTTAGGATTGTATTTCGGCTCTCTTAGTAACTCCATTAGCGATTAGCGCAGTGGTAAACACGCTCGCTTCTCACCAATGCAACCAGGGTTCGATCCTTGGACCGGAAAGTATTTGAGATGGTACGGAGATCGCCAGATCGGACATGTGTGTTTTCTGCGGATAATCCTGTTTCCTCCCACACATTTATGCTTTCAACCGCGCAAACGAGAGTGATTAATGTAAGTTATTTCGCAATCGTTGTAAAAAATAAATAAAGTTTATAGTAGCTCCAGTTCTCCACAACAAATAACAACAGCAATATAATTAATGTGCGTACACCAGTTTTAGAGGAACACTCCTCACAGACAATGCAATTTCATTTTTTGAACAGTAATGATATATCTTTAAATATTAATCTTTATGTTCAATAATGTATGCATCGTATTGATGAAGAAGAACATACCTTTAACGTTTGAGCTACATGTACATGTACCACCATTATAATATAGTCCAGTTCCCCATTGATTTCCTAGCCAGTTTAATATGAACTAAGGCATTGCCTCAAATTGGAATCGATCATCGACAGTTCATTTTAAACGCAATTATAATAGTACATTATATATGTATGTTCCATTAATGTTAACCTTGCGAGGACATAGACATGTTTTCCTGGGATGTATATCTATCGTCCTCTACTGTCGAACCCCTCGCGGGGATGTAGATATGTTGCGCATCAAAAACCGCAAAGAAGTTAAAAGTATGAGTAGTTTAAAAACATAAATATAAGAAAGTAATGAATAATATGTTGGGTTGAGAGTTTAAATGCAGCTGGATAGAACAACTAGGGATGGCATGATCAATAGAGCAAACTGTCGTATTGAATTACTGTATGGTAAGGAGATGGACAATGTCAGGAGGGAGATGGTTCCAATGGTTGATTGTTCTTGGAAAATAAGGAAACTTGTAGTAGTCTGTAGTTGCTGTAATTAACCTATAGCTTCAGGATTGGCAGTGGCGTGCGGGACTGGAGAGGGTAACTAGAAATATGGGGTTCGGATTTGACATGGATGTTTCTACGCAGAAATCCTAATGCTTCCTTCTGGTGACGTGGTTATCTTGACATTTGGAGATGTTAAATTCCATGTCCCACAGCTCCCACTCTTCTAATATCTTAAGATCGTTTTTGTGTGTGACCGACTCATTTGCAGATATCAGTGATAGATAGACTGCAGTATCATCTGCAAAAATACGGACTAGGAATAGAAGGGGTGCAAGTACGGATCCCTGTGGAACTCCAGAAGACACAGGAATGACTTCTGAACTAATACCATTAAGGACAACAGACTGGAGTATATTATCCAGAAAATCCACATGAATGTTTGACTTCTGACTCCGTAGTCATGCATTATTAGTATTATTAATATAACCTAAGCCGTTAACCAGTAGTACTGTAGACTACTAAGTAATGTGTGTGATATGGGCTTGTTCAATGACACAACATACATGGCCTGACCTAGTATCGAATCCGGGATCGTTCTATTCCAAATCTGACGCCATATGTCTTAGTATGCATTTCGTGTTAGATGATTAAGCGTCCGATCGTTTGAATATTGCTAAAAATGAATCATATTTCATTTGCGTTAACTTATTTGCATATTTCTGATATGATTTTTAATGGTGACATATTTTTGTCATAATTCAAGATGAATTCCATTTTCATTAGTGAGAAATCACCTACATAGTTATCTCTCTTTTCGTACGCACACCATTTGCACAATAGTAGGTGGATTTTATTTCTCTTCCGGAATGTTATGGTGGTATGTATTTTAGAAATGAGTCTAGAAAATTATTTCTCAGAAATAAGTGGATAACAGGCACAATACACACTAATTGTTTTGTGTCCTAGGCCTAAGGTCGTTATCTTTTAATAGCATAGATAGATAGATAGATATCTTTTATTCCACCATATGATGAGATACATTTACATAATAAACACAGACAATTGATAACAAAATGAACAGATGAAATGGAACATAGAACTTTTACACATATATGCACTATAATATATTATGTGTGTATATTTCTACATCTACACACATAACACACACATACACACAGATACACAATACATACACACAGATACACAATACATACATACCTACCTACATGCATATACACATATACATATATACATATATTTATATACATGTATACATATATACATATACACACATATACATACATACACCCATGTATATACACACAGATACACAATACATACATACCTACCTACATGCATATATCTATATACATGTATACATATATACATATACACACATATACATACATACACCCATGCATATACATACATATACACAGACATACAGACTACTGGATATGTCATTGAAATTAATATATGAACTATATTAACCATTTTATTAGCTATGTATACATATCTTTGTAGATCTGAGATCTTGTATTCATTACATTCAGTATATTCATTATATTCATGAATACTTTCATGAAGTATGTGTACGTTACTTAGGAAAAGGTTCGTCTTTTCAACTACAGAAAAGTCGTTGTTATTTCTAAGACCGACTCGAATTAATTCCAAAGCATGTCCAAAGTAGCAACCCTAAACGAAAACGAAAGCTTTAGGGAATCAGAATTGGACAATTTTAACTGTTTTCAAACCCAGTTTGTAAGGGTATATTACAATAATAAATAGTTTAAGCATTTTGCTAAATGATGCATATATCTTAACATTAATTTGAAACATTGCACTCTCTGTGACTCACTCATAATTAACGTTGAAAATCCGGATAACATTTCAATAATTTGATCTCTATAATACATATTAGTGAGGCTAGTATAGGTATCATGTCCCAGAGAGTTATGAAAACTATTCCACATATTTTGTCTGGTAGCGTCGTTTACTCGACAAAACAATACCAGATGGATTGCTATGGAGTCCGTTACGAGTTTACAGTTTGGACATATCATTGCATATGGTCTGCTAAACAGTTTACTAGCCATCAAAACAATTGTCCTACAATATGGTAAATAATTACGATATAGTTGGCTAAAACGCCATAGACTACATGGGATCAGCTCACCGTGTATACTTAAAAAGCTTTGTAATGTATCATCACTAATTAAATTTGTCCTGTATTGAAGGTTTGCATAATTGTATACATACTTGTTGACTATAGTTTTCCAGGTAACAACACTTGGAAATATAGCAGTGTTTATAAAATTGTAAAAATAACTTCCTAGACCATATTTCCCCAAAATACGATATAGGTCTGGTATATATCCCAATGTTTTACTAGGTTTAATTTTGAATTGCATAAGTCGAGTGGAAAATAAGACTTTAGCACTCTTTTTAACATCCATATTACATAATTGACCGAAAAATAAGAGCTTCCGCTTATCGATCTCTTGTTCAAGCGAGAGAGCACCAATACAACCTAACGCAATATCCGTCCGTGTACATCGTGGCATTGATTGCATGACTTTAATACATTGGCGATGCACTCTTTCAAGGGACTGTAATTGAGCTTCAGACATGTTACACCATAGTTCACACCCGAACAATGCCTTTGATAGAACAATTGATTGATACAGGTGTTTTATTGATAGCGGTGTGTGGCGTGTGTGTGTGGTTGGTTTAACATACACTGGAGCCGTTACGATTGTGCCCTTAGGCAAGGCATTTAAATTCCACGTTTGCTCTTCTCTCTCCGTCGTGGCGATGGATTCCATCAGGAATGAGGTCTCGAGAGTGATTAATATAAGTTGAAATAACTTGTTTCGCAATCGAGCTAAAATAAAGTTTTATTGACTAACGTGCACATAACAAGAACAACTACTCATTCAATTATAAACAGAGCATGTAGCGGCTGCAATGCATTAATGGGACCAGATACCTCGTGTATCTGTGCGGTTGGACGTCGTGAAATGCTCAAGTGAATATTTACATGAAAGCAGAACTTTTTAGCTTTATTTATTTTACACCGATTGCAAAACAACCTTTAACAACTAATAGTAATAACTCTCGTTGGCATAGATGAAAGCGTAAATGTTGACATTCGTGTGGGAGGAGACACCAGAGTACCTGGAGAAACCCACCTGTCCGTTCTGACAGCCATAGCACCATCTCACATATTCCCCATCCGAGGTTCAAACCCGGGTTTCATTGGTGAGAAGCGAGCGCGTTAACCATTGTGCTAATCGTACATGCTAAATAATTAATGTTTTGAAGAAGGGAACAAATGCTAGCTTTACATATCATTGAACTCTGTTTATAATTTAACACATCTTTTGTACTGATTTGTAAATATATATACAGTCAAACCTGTCTTAAGCAGCCAGCCAAGGTAATCACAGAAAGTGGCTGTTTAGCACATGTGGCAGCTTAATAGAGATCAAATGTATAATGAATCCTATATTAGGAATCTGGAAACTGGCTGCTTAATGCAGAGTGGCTGCTTAATGTAGTTGACCACTAACACAGGCTTAACTGTATTATAGTCATTGAAGGTTGATGCGTTTACAACTACTCTATGTACTCTATGGTTGTGCTTTAAGCTACTATTTTATTTAGTTTTAACTCGTGTTATACGCTGAGAATAGTTTGAGAAGTTCACACGTCTCTTCCAAATTTGATATAATCTTCTACCTTGCATAATTACATCAAGTGAACATGGCATACTTACATCAAGTGAACATGGCATAATTACATCAAGTGAACATGGCATAATTACATCAAGTGAACATGGCATAATTACATCAAGTGAACATGGCATAATTACATGGCATAATCATATCAAGTGAACATGGCATAATTACATCAAGTGAACATGGCATAAGTACATCAAGTGAACATGGCATAATTACATCAAGTGAACATGGCATAATTACATCAAGTGAACATGGCATAATTACATCAAGTGAACATGGCATTATTACATCATGTGAACATGGCATAATTACATCAAGTGAACATGGCATAATTACATCAAGTGAACATGGCATAATTACTTCAAGTGAACATGGCATAATTACATCAAGTGAACATGGCATAATTACATCAAGTGAACATGGCATAATTACATCAAGTGAACATGGCATAATTACATCAAGTGAACATGGCATAATTACATCAAGTGAACATGGCATAATTACATCAAGTGAACATGGCATAATTACATCAAGTGAACATGGCATAATTACATCAAGTGAACATGGCATAATTACATCAAGTGAACATGGCATAATTACATCAAGTGAACATGGCATAATTACATCAAGTGAACATGGCATAATTACATCAAGTGAACATGGCATAATTACATCAAGTGAACATGGCATAATTACATGGCATAATCATATCAAGTGAACATGGCATAATTACATCAAGTGAACATGGCATAATTACATCATGTGAACATGTCTGATTTATCATGTGAATATCCCAATTGTTGAACATGCCTATAATACTGATGATGATGATGATGATGATTATGATGATGATTATGATGACAGTGACATCATGACCAAACTAACACTCAATATAATAAGAGGTAGGAATGGACAACAATTACTAATTGAAATACTAGTTTGCATTTGTGAATTGTAAATATTTAATACGTTGTTTGCTTACAGGAGATGAAACCTGCTGTTTACACGTACAGATCTACATGAGTTCATGTGCTTAATTATGTGTACCATGAACAGAATCGTGTTCTTTCCATACGGATCATCAATTTTAGAAAAATATGAGCGGAAATATCATGTTCTCATTCTCTAGTTTAGCTACGAAATCCCTCGTGTGTGCTCTATTCACATTGTGAACTCGATATTGTGTAAGGACTGACGTACATTGTCAACTCATATACACATAGTGCAGAGAATACATATAGCAACATAAGTATATAATTAAATAGTCTCACAATGTCTAGAAATATAAAGCAGGACATGACCATTCATTCCGGAGATCAATCTAAAATTACTAATATCTCCAGGAGGCGTCGCTCATATGTGCAACCGGTAGCGTCGATAAATAACCGTAAAACACAAACACATTCCGGAGAACGGCCTTACGAGCATTCCAGCAGTTTAAAGATACACATGCGCATACATAACGGAGAACGACCGCATGAGTGTGAATTATGTAATAAGGCATTTAGTAAGTCTAGCAATTTAAAGCAGCATATGTTCATACATACCGGAGAACGACCGCACGAGTGTGGACTATGTAATAAGGCATTTAATCAGTCTAGCTCTTTAAAGAGTCATCTGTTCATACATACCGGAGAACGACCGCACGAGTGTGGACTATGTAATAAGGCATTTAATCAGGCTAGCTCTTTAAAGAGTCATCTGTTCATACATACCGGAGAACGACCGCACGAGTGTGGACTATGTAATAAGGCATTTAGTAATTCTACCAATTTAAAGAGTCATCTGCTCATACATACCGGAGAACGACCGCACGAGTGTGGACTGTGTAATAAGGCATTTAATCAGTCTGGCAATTTAAAGAGGCACATGCGCATACATGCCGGAGAACGGCCGCACGAGTGTGAACTGTGTAATAAGGATTTTAGCGAGGCAAGTAAGTTGAAGATACACATGCGCATACATACCGGAGAACGGCCACATGAGTGTGAACTATGCAATACAACATTTAGCCATTCTGCCAGTTTGAAGAGGCACATGGTCAAGCATACTGGAGAACGAGCACATGCATGTGAAATATGTAATAAGGCTTTTAGAGCAGCTGGTACTTTGAAGGGGCACATGCGCATACATACCGGAGAACGGCCACATGAGTGTGTAATCATTCCAACAGTTTAAAGAGTCATATGGTCATGCACACGTGAGAACGGCCGCACGAGTGTGGACTGTGTCATAAGGCATTTAGTAAGTCTAGCAATTTAAAGAGGCACATGCTCATACATATCGGAGAACGGAAACACGAGAGTGGACTGTGTAATAATGCATTTAATATGTCTAGCAATTTAAAGAGGCACATGCTCATACATATCGGGGGAACGGCAACACGAGAGTGGACTGTGTAATAATGCATTTAATATGTCTAGCAATTTAAAGAGGCACATGCTCATACATATCGGGGGAACGGCAGCACGAGAGTGGACTGTGTCATAAGGCATTTAGTAAGTCTAGCAATTTAAAGAGGCACATGCGCATACATATCGGGGAACGGCAGCACGAGAGTGGACTGTGTCATAAGGCATTTAGTAAGTCTAGCAATTTAAAGAGGCACATGCTCATACATATCGGAGAACGGAAACACGAGAGTGGACTGTGTAAGTAGGCATTTAGTAAGTCTAGCAATTTAAAGAGGCACATGCTCATACATATCGGGGGAACGGCAGCAAGAGAGTGGACTATGTAATAAGGCATTTAATAAGTCTAGACATTTAAAGAAGCACATGCACATACATACCGGAGAAGGGCCTCACGAGTGTGAAATATGTAATAAGGCATTCAGTCTTTCACAGATATCCTACAATATTTCGAATGGGTAAAAATCTGTACGTTTATACAATTAGCTAGTAACATGATTTGGATAAACTCACATCTATCATAACGCAACATCCGGTTAGGGAACAACAGTAAAAGTAAAGGATTCCGACTGAAAGGACCGCGATACATATAGTGATAAATCGGACCGTGTCTGCCAAGGGAGGTAATGTAAAGCCAGTGAGGTTCCTCATTAGATTTGCGTTATTGATTATCGGATGAGTTTTTATTTTAATTATTTGTACTAGTATTCACTCCGTGGCCGAATGGTTAAGGGCGTCGACTTTAAAACACTTGACAACCTTCTCCCAGCTGGCATGCGGTAGGTCGGTGGATCTACCCGGCTACCATCCTTGCCACCCGGGTTCCTCCTCAAGCACTACTAGCGGGAGATTCGCCATCTGATCTAAGCTGTTGGTGCAACGTTGGTCCTCACAAACAAACATACATGTTACAGGTGTGCACCGGCTGACATATTGGACTAAATTGGAGTTTCTGTTGTACATGCATACAAAGCAATGCAGTTAATTAAACATTAAACCTTGTTGGCTGCTACTGTTTAACAGCTGTATGTGGATAATAGTCTTAATATTACGGTATATTCCAGATCGGGCAATACGCTGTCATGTGTATAAAATAATGATGTTAATATTTTGGTATATTCCAGATCGGGCAATACGCTGTCATGTGTATAAAATACTGTTGTTAATATTATGGTATATTCCAGATCTGGAAATACGCTGTCATGCGTATAAAATACTAATGTTAATATTATGGTATATTCCAGATCTGGCAATGAGCTGTCTTGTGTATAAAATAATGGTGTTAATATTATGGTATATTCCAGATCTGGCAATACGCTGTCATGTGTATAAAATACTGATGTTAATATTATGGTATATTCCAGATCTGGAAATACGCTGTCATGTGTATAAAATACTGATGTTAATAATATGGTATATTCCAGATCTGGAAATACGCTGTCATGTGTTTAAAATAATGATGTTAATATTATGTTATATTCCAGATCTGGAAATACGCTGTCATGTGTATAAAATACTGATGTTAATATTATGGTATATTCCAGATCTGGAAATACGCTGTCATGTGTATAACATAATGATGTTAATATTATGGTATATTCCAGATCTGGAAATACGCTGTCATGTTTCCAGAGAATACTCCTAGTGTTATGTTTTATTCCAAGTGTAGTACACACAGTGTTGTTGTGTCTGTAACTATAAATACATCAAGTTTCGATGATCCATTATGAATGCATTATAAACAAAACAGCTTTCGACGTTCCACTTTGTATACCTGATATTGAAAACAGCTTGCGACGTTCCACTTTGTATACCTGATATTGAAAACAGCTTTCGACGTTCCACTTTGTATACCTGATATTGAAAACAGCTTTCGACGTTCCACTTTGTATACCAGAAATTGAAAACAGCTTTCGATGTTCCACTTTGTATACCTGATATTGAAAACAGCTTTTGACGTTCCACTGTGTATACCTGATATTGAAAACAGCTTTTGACGTTCCACTGTGTATACCTGATATTAATAAAAGCTTTCGACGTTCCACTGTGTATACCTGCTAAAGAGGACACATGTGTAGCGAAGGCCTTTTGGATTTTAACTTTAAATCAACGCCACATGGATGAGGAGAGTTCGCATAGTTAATAAAGAGAAATAATAAATATTACCATTTCTATCCTTTAATGATGTCCACTGTTTGTAATTTAATTCCATAGTTACTAACGTTAAAGTTCTTGTGTCTCTCTTAGTTCTCTTCCAGGGAGTTTGGCTTTCACGTCCTATACATACTCACGTTCATTGTTCATAAACTTTTATCCTACCTGTATTTTCTTATTGTGATCATTATACTATGTAGAATTCATTGAAATAAAATATTGTTTAAACTAAACTAGGTTTGAGAAAAATACGAATGGATATCAAACCCATAGTTTCTTAACCGTTTTTTACATATCTAATATAGACCTTGATCAAACTGTATGAACATAAAATCAAATGAAAATTAACAACAGTTATGACATATATGTATATAATACATGTAACTTTAAAATAATGGATGACTGTATAGTGTAATAATACATGTGCATTTTTTTTCTTAACATAAGCTACATGCTTATGCACATTATAATACAATATAGACTATCTGGTGTGTAAATATTTCGACTCATTACTAACGTAAAATATGAAATCATAAGAAAAACATTGGGGAGAAAAGAGAAATTCCTCAAAGTAAATGAGCAATGTTTCTTTCTCTCACAATACTTTTTCGACATATAGGAGACAATACTTTTTGTGGAGGTCGTGATAGCGCAGTGGATGCGCGTTCGCTTCAGGTGCGAAAGGTCTGGAGTTCGAGCCCCGCTGGAGTTGTTACGATTATGCCCTTAGGCAAGGCATTTAAATTCCACATTGCCTCTTCTCTCTCCCTCATGGCGATGGATTCCATCAGGAATGAGGTCTCGAGAGTGATAAATATAAGTTGTAATAACTTGTTTCACAATCGAGCTAAAATAAATTTGTATAAACTAATACTTTTTGTCTATTTAAAACACACCAGATATATATAATTCTTCACTTTCGAAGAATTCCATTCTTACACACTAGATAAGTAGAAACATTACTATTTGTTGTAAAATTCCATATAGTCCTGTTCAACTGTTGTTTAAACATATAACTTCTCACCGTCCTTGTACGATTTTCGTTTTATCACGGAAACAGTGAAGACTTCAGTTTTTGTATGAATTTCATTGTCTGGTAAATCGACATCATGTTCCTTCCCTTCATCATCGCTATCGGTGTTGACGTAAATAACATCTTCACTTGAACTGGGATTAGAATGATCATTACCTGGGACCATGCTGCTCCCAATTCAGTAGTGGGGCGACCATCCCCTACCCAGCGGGTCCTCAGGTGGCGGATAGGGGAACGGCCCTCAGATATGGGGGTTTGCTGTGAATTAAATAAGCAGTCCCGGACCATATGGCGGTGTACCTACCAGGACGGGGCAGGATAGCACATGGCAAAGCTACTCCTATTAAATACTCCACGTGTCCTACAACGGGTGCATCAGGCGAATGTATGGGCCGCCTTAAAAGTCCTAGCCTAAGGGTGAGGTAACCCCAACAGAAACTTCGAATGCTGAAGCCGGAAGTACTGGGCCGTACGGCTCATTCTAATAAACCACGGTATTACGCATCAACGCAAAATGAATCACAATGACAGAAAGAGTAAACCGAGATGGTGCTGGACCTGTGAAGACCCGCCAGGCAGGTACATGGCTGCCGGGAGGATCTGAGGAGGACGGCCCATTTCGTGTTTGCTGCCGGCTTGTCCATGTGATTCGCGAACGACAAGAAGAAGAAGAAGATAGTCATTACTTACATCACTGTTGACGGAATTGTTTTGGACTTTTGAGTCCACATTGTTCCCAAAGTAAGCTGGTTCGAAATCGTCAACAGCCTCTGTAAATCCAGTTATATCACTGAGATTATCCAATTCGTTTAGAATGTCTAAATTGTCTTCATCAGAAGATATGTCTTCATAGTATGTGGTTGAAGTGTGTGATTGTTTCTGACTCTCCAAAGCTGCAAGTCTGGCATTTGTCCTATCAAAGTTATGTACTGTTGTCAAGTGTTTAATTAGATAGCTCCCGCGGATGAAGTTTGCTTCACAACCATCTTCAACACAAGTGAACAATTCACTCTGTATATGACTTCCTTTAACATGTCTTGATAAGTTACTTTTATATTTGTACGATTTCCTACAATTGTCACAAACGTATTCTCCAGGCATTATGATGGTTTAAAGTAAATAAATCACGTCCACACACGTCTATGGTCACTAATGAAATGGACGACAAGAACATGTACTACGTAAAGAACAGGATGCACGTGGAACATGAATAGTACGCCCATGTTTACACAGGACTACTCCGCCGGAGGAATAGTACACAAAACAACGTCTCAATTTTGCGGATCGTATGCTATGAACACCCGTATGTGGATTTAAGGTGAGGAAATGACTTGGTGTTAGGGTTATCGTCGAATTGATATCATCGTCCAGGTATATGAGTGGTCTTGAGTTTACAATTGCTTCTACTTCTTTTACAACAGTCTGGAGCTGAATGAGTGTTAACATTGTACGCTCGAGCGATTTTCGTAAAGCTCTCTTCACCAGGCCCACTAGCCTTTCATAGAAACCAACCATCCAAGGCGCGACCTCTACAATGAATTTCAAGCTAATTCCGGAATTGGAAAAATACCATTGGACGTCTTCACTGTTCACTGTCTTAGAGACTTTTCGCAAAAATTCACCTGCAACTTTGAATTGCGAAGCATTGTCACTAAGTATTTCGACTGGCATGCCTCTCTGTGATACAAATCGTTTGAAAGCAAGTAGAAATTGTTCAGTTGTCATGTCTGAAAGTAGTTCCAAATGAATAGCTCTGGTCACCATACACGTAAATAGACATATCCACATATTTTTACTTTCTTCTGAAGTTTTAATGTATAATGGTCCAAGATAATCCAGTCCTGTCCTTGTAAAAGGTTATGATTCTCGCACTCTAGATATAGGCAACGGAGCCAAAGGAGGCATTTTGTATGGACCATCCTGATGACGTCGACATACGCTGCATGAACACAAAACCATTCTGACAACAGCACGTCCCTGTGGGATCAGGAATCGAAATCTGACGTGGGCTAATGTCTGTGATATACCACTATGTAGACATTCCTTGTGAATCTTCTCGATTATTAACAAGGTCAACTTGTCGTTCTTTGGCAGAAGAATTGGTTGCCGTGCTACTTCACTGAGATCTGAATGTTCTAGTCTACCTCTACAGCGTATAATTCCATCTTTGTCCAGGACAAGTCCTGGTTGACGTTGAAGGTTAGTGGATTTATTATTATACACTCCATCAATTATGTCGGCATAATTCTTTCTCTGAATAACACTAATCCACATATTTGTACTATTCTGTAACTCTGAAGCTGTAATTGGACCTTTCGCACACACTTGTTTTCGGGATATTTTGATATATCTGTGAGCAAGGGAAGTTACGCGTAGTAATTTAGTCACAGAAGTGTAATTGATATCGAACGGAGTTCTAACGGTTTGTATCTTTTTGTTGTCAAAAACACTGAACACATTTGTATTATCGATTACATTCTCTTGTTCCTTTTCAGGTTGAACTTCCAAGTCTTTGTTGTATCTAGAAAACCATTGTTCAATGGGATCATTTAGCCACGAAGGTCCGTGCCACCACAAATTGTCCTTGTGTATGTCATCTAATGTTGTTCCACGGGTAGCAATGTCTGCTGGATTATCTATTGTGTTGACATAACATAAATGAATGTGATCCTGTTGTCTGATCTCCTGAACACGATTTCTGACAAATACTGGTAATATCTTTTCAGACCTAAGACACCCTATCACACATATTGAGTCAGTCCAGAGATAAACGTTTTCAATTCACTTGAATTGGCTCCTGTACAAACTTAATACATCGCACTCCGATCAATACAGCCATTATTTCCAGTCTTGGAATTGTCATGCTTTTGATAGGAGCCACACGAAACTTGGCACATATCAGGTCGGTCGTACTTTTCCCATCTGTTGTATGGTGAAGATACACAGCTGCTGCATATGAAGTGGCTGAAGCATCACAAAAGTACAGTAACTTGTACGTGTTTTTCCCGTCATTTCTCTTTGAAATACATCTTTGGATCTTGTACTCCGATATCTTTTGGATGTCAAAATGAATAGATGACCACGTTCCCTTGATTGTGTTATCATCAACAATATCATCCCAATCCAGATTTCTGCTCCATGGTAGGTGGAGTTGAAGCTTCCCCCTCAACAAAACGGGATTGAAGAGTCCAAGAGGGTCAAAAACTGATGCTATCATCTTTAACATCGTACGTTTCGTTCATTCCGCTTGATGTGCATCTAGTGTTGGTTGTTTGATTGTCAATGTGTCTGAATGGTGGTTCCACACATGTACTACATATTTCTGAATCCGCTCGATCATTATCAGGTATACGGCCTTTTACCATCTCACTGTTTGATACTCATTCTCTCAAATTCATTGATGCTTCGTTAAACATTGTCCTGGCTCTTCCGTACATGTATAATGCTTCTGTTTCGGTCATTTTTATCTTTTCAGCTATTTCAGTTTTATAACTTTCCAAATGTGCTTCAACTGTAGCTCCTAAAAGGGGCTTGATATTACACCAAATGGAACACGACAGAATCTGTATTCTTGAACATTATTTTGGTCAGTGGATGGATTCATACAAGATTTCAACCATAGAAATCTGGTCACATCTCTTTCACCTTCCTGTAATCCAATATGAAGGAATGCTTTCTCTATATCAGCGACTAAGGCAATAGGGTACAATCTGAATCTTAGCAGAAGTCCACAAAGATCATGTAACATAACTGGTCCTCTAAGTAAACACTCATTCAAACTTTTGTTTTCTTGTATTGTTTTTGCGGATGCATCATACACTACACGAAGCTTTGTAGTTGTTTTCAATGGGGTAACGACAACATGGTGTGGTATATAGTGTATGGGCCCATCTTTCATTGAATCATCAACTGGTTCAATCACGCCTTTAAGTAGTTGGTCTTGAATTATACCTTTCAAGAATTTCAGGTCTGTTTTTCATCTTTTGAATACATGATTTCAGGCGACCATAAGCGAGTGCTCTATTTTTTTGTAATTCACTTTGTTCACGTTTCCACGGCCAGGTCACTTGATATCTCCCGTCTTCAAATGTTAATATATTCATTGCTTCTTCGTCTGCTGAAGTTGTTTGTTTGTTTGTCAACAATTCCAATTGCTTCTGTATTCCAGAAATCTGCGAGATCTGGTTTTTGTGAAACACAACTATCTACACTTTGAAACACACTTTCTTTTGTAACGTCATTCCCATATGTTAGTACAAGCATACTTGTATAATGTTTGTTTTCATCACAGTCATGTGTTCGACCAGTTAATATCCACCCTAATTTGGATTCAAGGAGGTATAATCCAGACTGAAGTTCTATTCTTTGCGAAAGAACTATGTCGAGGTAAAAATCATTTCCTATCAGAAATTCAACCTAGGAATATTCATTGTCGGTAGGAATGGAATCAGCAAATCCTACACTATTGATCAAGTGGTCTAAGTTGTTGATGGACGATACGTTAAAACATCTCCTATGAATATTTCCACTTATCACTGGAACTATGCTTGCACTAATATCCATTGTACTTCCGTCCTATAATTTCAGGGGAAATGTTGTTGAATCTGTCTTAATTGCCTTTCCCTCTTTTAAACATCTAAAACATCTGCCTTTAATACGACGTTTTTTGTCTTCAATGGTTTGATAAGTTAAACATTAATCACTCCAATGTTCATTCTGACAATATCTACAAAGGTTTGAGTAAGAACTTCTTTTCTTGTTGTTTGAACTTGTACTTTTATTAACTAGAAGCGACTCCGTTGATGTTAACGGAGAAGTCGTATTTGAACTGACTTGGATCTGTTGCTATGGTTTTGAGGTTTGATCCATCTTTGCTCCTGCTTTTGCACATGCACACACGTACTCTTGTAATTGGTCTCTGAGACTTTTGATTGTCCACTCCGTTTTGGACCCTTTGGTGAAACTCTAGGTGTCTCAAGACATCTTCCGGCAGTTTCGAACGTATTAGCGAGACAAGCACATGCTGGTTAATGTATTCTTCAAGAACTTCTAAGCTCCGTAGATTTCTTTCTACAATATCAACAAATGCACGTAGGCTTTGGACCTTGTTAGATGGTGAAGAAACATTCATCAACGTTTTGATGTGTAGATCTACCACGTCCTGTTTGTTATCAAAACGTTCATGTAGAATACTTATAGCTACATCATAAGTGTCGTTCGATAAGGCTAGTCCATCTACCGCGCGTCCTTGAGTTTACTAAGTAGGTAACTGAACTTTTCGAGTCTTTCATTGTTAAGCACGGTACACTCAAAGGCATCCCAAAATGTTGTCCACCGGAGCTTATCTCCGTTGAAGAAACCCAATTCCAACTGCGGTAACTTGACTGTATTTGGTTGGTTTCTTTCACTTTCATGTCTCAAGAAGAAATCCTGTTGTTGGTCCATTTGTGTGACCATGAAACGTTGCATTTGCTCTTGAAAACGTAATAATCTGTCAGTTTGAATTTGCTCCGACATCACATGCTTAGAGTCGATGTCTTTATCAGAAAGTTCAATGAATTGTTCCAACTCCAGATAATTTTGTTCTGAATCAAGAACTAATTGACAATCATCATCAATTACCTGTTGTGTAAAATCTTTATCACTGTCACCAACTGCATCCACTAACTCCTTTTACTTTTCTTCCAATTTTCCACAATACGATTTGAGTATTTTAGAACACAGTTTAACACTTTTCACTATTTCACTTTTATTATACTTATGTGAATCACCACACAATATGTTCATTGCTTTGTCTAGCTCTCTCGCAAGAGTATTTCGGAATCTAGTCCGAACTCCTTTGATGTAAGTCACGTTAGCCATCTTGAATTTGTTTAACGAGACACTAATACACAAATACACACGGTTCCGGTGCCAAACAATGTAGCGAAGGCCTTTTTGATTTTAACTTTAAATCAACGCCACATGGATGAGGAGAGTTCGCATAGTTAATAAAGAGAAATAATAAATAAAGTCCACATTACCATTTCTATCCTTTAATGATGTCCACTGTTTTTAATTTAATTCCATAGTTACTAACGTTAAAGTGCTTGTGCCTCTCTTAGTTCTCTCCCAGGGAGTTTGGATTTCACGTCCTATACATACTCACCAGGACCTCGTGATCCTCGTGAAGTATGCAAAGCACGTGAAAGTCATGCTATGTAGGTTTTAGTTATATAAGTGAAAAATGGAGCAACTCCGTTCATTGTTCATAAACTATAAAATATCGCCTAAATTCGCGACAACATGTTGACATTTCTTTGTACATTCGAGGGAAAACAGTGTTCGACTATCTAATACACGTGTACACAACATCCACCGTGAAAGAACTGTCGATGCTTTCAGAGACCTCCATCTATTTCATCGCAATCCAATGCGCTTGGTGCTTCATATATACAGTTAATATCAATGCCACCAAATTACATTCTAAACTATGTCTACCAAACGTCTTCGTGAATGTGAAATGTGTAGGAAGACTTTAAGTTCAGCTGCATAACTGCGGATACATCAACGCATTCATATAGGAGAGCGGCCGTATGCATGTCAAGTCTGCACAAAGGTTTTTAGTTCAACGGGACTTCTACGAAGGCATCAGAAGATTCACACAGGAGAACGTCCTTATGAATGTCATATCTGCAAAACTGCTTTTATTTCAGCTGAGAGTCTTCATCGGCACTCGAGCATTCATACTGGAGATCGCCCTTATGAGTGTGAATTGTGCAAACAGACTTTTAGTCAAATTGGAATTCTTCGAAGGCATCAACTCATTCACACAGGAGAACGCTCGTATGAATGTGAAATCTGCAAAAAGAAGTTTAGTCAGGATGGATATCTTCAAGTTCATCAGCGCATTCATACTGGCGAGCGCCCATATGAGTGCGATATATGCAACAGTGCTTTTATTGTAGCTGGAAGTCTTCGGAAGCATCAGCGCATTCATACAGGGAGAACGTAAATATTAATGTTAAATTTACAAGATGGCATTTTGTGAGGCTGGACCTCTTCGAAGTCACCAGTGCATTCATACAGGAGAATACCCATATGAGTGCGAATTCTGCAACATGACTTTTTAGTGAGATTGGCGTCTTCGGAAACATCAGCTAATTCATACACGGGGACGCCAATATGAAGGTTAAGCTGATTCTCTTCGAATGCACCAGCATTCATACTAACGAAAGTTCTTATATAGATCATATCTGTATATAATGTTTTAGTTTAGCGGGATCTGTTCGAAGTCATCAGCTAATTCATACAAGGGAACGCCCATATGTATGTCAAATCTGCATGATACTTTTAGTTAAGCGGGATCTGTTTGGGGACATGCATACAGAAGCACGTCTTTATGGATGTCACGTATGTATGGAGGCTTTTAGATTAACAGGATATCTTCTGTATGAATGCGAAATCTGCAAACAGGAATGTGCTCATGTTGGATGTCTTGGGATGTCTTAGGGTTAAATGGGCATGCAGTCACCAGCCTACTGCAGTTCAGATCGTCGTCACCTTCATTGTTTGTGCTTTATATTGATTTACTGACATTATGAATGTACTGTGCCAACATTATTGTTTTCAATCATTTGAAGTAATTTATTTGTAGATTTTGTATTTCTGTTATTGAATTTATTTTTAGCTAATGTCATGTTTACTACCTATTAAAATAATTAGGCCAACGAAAGTCTTTCATTGCTATTTTCTATTATTAATCTATCCTTTGTATTAAAGAAGGTAACGTCACCTGTTTTAAAATGGAAAGCGTGTTGTACATTGTATTAATGACTTTGCTTACGTGATATTTTAATGTACTTGGACTTTTTGTGAAAGTTATGAAATCTTATTTTGATTTAGGATTGTATTTCGGCTCTCTAAGTAACTCCATTAGCGATTAGCGCAGTGGTATTCACGCTCGCGTCTCACCAATGCAACCAGGGTTCGATCCTTGGACCGGAAAGTATTTGAGATGGTACGGAGGTCGCCAGATCGGACATGTGGGTTTTCTGCGGATAATTCTGTTTCCTCCCACACGAATGACCACATTTATGCTTTCAACCGCGCAAACGAGAGTGATTAATTTAAGTTGTTAAATCTTGTTTCGCAATCGTTGTAAAATAATAAATAAAGTTTATAATAGCTCCTGTTCTCCACAGCAAATAACAACAGCAATGGAATTAATGTGCGTACACCAGTTTTAGACGGAACACTCCTCGCAGACAATGCAATTTCATTTTTGAATAACAGTAATGATATATCTTTAAAAATTAATCTTTATGTTCAATAATGTATGCATCGTATTGATGATGAAGAACATACCTTTAATGTTTGAGCTACATGTACATGTTCCACCATTATAATATAGTCCAGTTCCCCATTGTTTTCACAGCCAGTTTAATATGAACTAAGGCATTGCCTCAAATTGGAATCGATCATCGACAGTTCATTTTAAGCGCTATTATAATAGTTCATTATGTATGTATGTTCCATTAATGTTAACCTTGCGAGGACATAGACATGTTTTCCTGGGATCTATCGTCCTCTACTGTCGAACCTCTCGGGAAGATGTAGATATGTTGCGCATCAAAAACCGCAAAGAAGTTAAAAGTATGAGTAGGTTAAAAACATAAATTAAGAAAGTAATGAAATATATGTTGGGTTAAGCGTTTAAAAGCAGCTGGGTAGAACAACTAGGGATGGCATGATCAATCCAGCAAACTGTCGTATTGAATTACTGTATGGTAGGGAGATGTACATGTCAGGAGGGAGGTGGTTCCAATCGTAGATTGTTCGTAGAAAATAAGAAAGCTTGTAGTAGTCTGTAGTTACTGTAATTAACCTATAGCTTCAGGATTGGCAGTGGTGTGCGGGACTGGAGAGGGTAGCTAGTTATTTTTTTATGGGGATAGTAACCAGATCTTTATGAATGTTATACATAAGGGATAACCTACTGTCAATACGCCGTTGATCTAGTCTGCCTAGATTTAGGGAATTTAACATGTCTTTAACACTAGAGGTACGATAGAAGTTAGCCTTTATCCAATTGGATGCTCTTCGCTGGACACTTTCAATATGGTATATCAATGTGTGTGTATGGGACGACCAAATCTCAGAGCCATATTCCAGTTGGTGTCTCACTAGTGGCTGGTAAGCCATGGACATATGGGGTTCGGATTTGACATGGATGTTTCTACGCAGAAATCCTAATGCTTCCTTCTGGTGACGTGGTTAACTTGACATTTGGAGATGTTAAATTCCATGTTCCACACCAACTCCTACTCTTCTAATATCTTAAGATCGTTTTTGTGTGTGACCGACTCATTTGCAGATAAGGATAGATAGACTGCAGTATCATCTGCAAAAATACGGACTTTGGAAATAATGTTTTGTGGGAGGTCTTTGATATAGACTAGGAATAGAAGGGGTGTAAGTACGGATCCCTGTGGAACTCCAGAAGACACAGGAATGACTTCTGAACTAATACCATTAAGGACAACAGACTGGAGTCTATTATCTATAAATACTTTCTCGTGATTGACCTTGTCGAAAGCCTTACTGACGTCTAATAGGATGAGATATCCATGATGGTTATTGTAGACAGAGGAAACTCAGATGTAATGGCCGTCTTAGCCAACAACCTAAGCTGTTAACCAGTAGTACTGTAGACTACTAAGAAATGTGTGTGATCAGGGCTTGTTCAATGACACAACATACACGGCCTGACCTAGTATCGAATCCGGGATATTTCTATTCCAAATCTGACACCACATGTCTTAGTATGCATTTCTTGTTAGATGATTAAGCCTTCGATCGTTTGAATATTGCTAAAAATGAATCATATTTCATTTGCGTTAACTTATTTGCATTGTTATCTCCCTTATCATAATGACATCATTTGCACATTCATAAGTATATTTTATTTCTTATATGATTTTTATGGTGACATATTTTTGTCATAATTCAAGACGAATTCCATTTGTGAGAAATCACGTTTCGTACGCACACCATTTGCACAATAGTAGGTGGATTTTTCTCTTCCGGAATGTTATGGTGGTAAGTATTTTAGAAATTATTCTAGAAAATTAATTCTCAGAAATAAGTGGATAACAGGCACAATACACACTAATTGTTTTGTGCCCTAGGCCTAAGGTCGTTATCTTTTAATAGCAATGTAAGGTGGCGTGTCTGTATGGTTGGTTTAACGTGCACTGGAGCCGTTACGATTGTGCCCTTAGGCAAGTCATTTAAATTCCACGTTGCCTCTTCTCTCTCCGTCGTGGCGATGGATTCCATCAGGAATGAGGTCTCGAGAGTGATTAATATAAGTTGAAATAACTTGTTTCGCAATCGAGCTAAAATAAATTTGTATAGACTAACGTGCGCATAACAAGAACAACTACGCATTCAATTATAAACAGAGCATGTAACGGCTGCAATGCACTAGTGGGACCAGATACCTCGTTTATCTGTGTGGTTGGACGTCGTGAAATGCTCAAGTGAATATTTACATGAAAGCAGAACTTTTTTAGCTTTATTTATTTTACACCGATTGCAAAACAAGCTTTAACAACTTATAGTTATAACCCTAACTCTCGTTGGCATAGATGAAAGCGTAAATGTTGTCATTCGTATGGGAGGAATCCAGAGTACCTGGAGAAACCCACCTGTCCGATCTGACAGCCATATCACCATCTCACATATTCCCCATCCGAGGTTCAAACCCGGGTTTCGTTGTTGAGTAACGAACGCGTTAACCATTGTGTTAATCGTACATGCTAAATAATTAATGTTTAGGGGAAGAAAACAAATTCTAGCTTTACATATCATTGAACTCTGTTTATAATTTAACACATCATTTGCTTTTGTACTGATCTAAGACACACATACCTGCACTTTAATCATTTGTAAGTATATTTACAGTCAAACCTGTCTTAAGCAGCCAGCCAATGTAATCACAGAAAGTGGCTGATTAGCACATGTGGCAGCTTAATAGAGATCAAATGTATAATGAATCACTACATTAGGAATCTGGAAACTGGCTGCTTAAAGCAGAGTGGCTGCTTAATGTAGTTGACCACTTACACAGGTTTAACTGTATTATAGTCATTGTAGGTTGATGCGTTTACAACTACTCTATGTACTCTATGGTTGTGCTTTAAGCTACTCTTTTATTTTGTTTTAAATCGTGTTATACGCTGAGAATAATTTGAGAGGTTCACAATTCTCTTCCAAATCTGATATAATCTTCTACCTTGCATAAATACATCAAGTGAACATGGCATAATTACATCAATTGAACATGGCATAATTACATCAAGTGAACATGGCATAATTACATCATGTGAACATGGCATAATTACATCAAGTGAACATGGCATAATTACATCAAGTGAACATGGCATAATTACATCATTTGAACAAGGCATAATTACATCAAGTGAACATGGCATAACTACATCATGTGAACATGGCATAATTACCTCAAGTGAACATGGCATAATTACATCAAGTGAACATAGTATAATTACTTCAAATGAACATGGCATAATTCCATCATGTGAACATGGCATAACTACATCATGTGAACATGGCATAATTACCTCAAGTGAACATGGCATAATTACATCAAGTGAATATGGCATAATTACCTCAAGTGAACATGGCATAATTACATCAAGTGAACATGGCATAATTACATCATGTGAACATGGCATAACTACATCATGTGAACATGGCATAATTACCTCAAGTGAACATGGCATAATTACATCAAGTGAACATAGTATAATTACTTCAAATGAACATGGCATAATTCCATCATGTGAACATGGCATAACTACATCATGTGAACATGGCATAATTACCTCAAGTGAACATGGCATAATTACATCAAGTGAACATGGCATAATTACATCAAGTGAACATGGCATAATTACATCAAGTGAACATGGCATAATTACATCATGTGAACATGGCATAATTACATCAAGTGAACATGGCATAATTACATCAAGTGAACATGGCATAATTACATCAAGTGAACATGGCATAATTACTTCAAGTAAACATGGCATAATTGCATCAAGTGAACATGGCTAATTACATCAAGTGAACATGGCATAATTACATCAAGTGAACATGGCATAATTACATCAAGTGAACATGGCATAATTACATCAAGTGAACATGGCATAATTACATCAAGTGAACATGGCATAATTACATCATGTGAACATGGCATAATTACATCAAGTGAACATGGCATAATTACATTAAGTGAACATGGCATAATTACATCAAGTGAACATGGCATAATTACTTCAAGTGAACATGGCATAATTACCTCATGTGAACATGGCTAATTCATCAAGTGAACATGGCATAATTAATGTCATAATTACATCAAGTGAACATGGCATAATTACTTCAGTGAACATGGCATAATTACATCAAGTGAACATGGCATAATTACATCAAGTGAACATGGCATAATTACATCATGTGAACATGGCATAATTACATCATGTGAACATGGCATAATTACATCATGTGAACATGGCATAATTACATCATGTGAACATGGCATAATTACCTCATGTGAACATGGCATAATTACATCATGTGAACATGGCATAATTACATCAAGTGAACATGGCATAATTACATCATGTGAACATGGCATAACTACATCAAGTGAACATGTCTGATTTATCATGTGAATATCCCAATTGTTGAACATCCCTATAATACATGATGATGATGATGATGATGACAGTGGCATTATGACCAAACTAACACTCAATATAATAAGAGGTAGGAATGGACAACAATTACTAATTGAAATACTAGTTTGCATTTGTGAATTGTAAATATTTAATACGTTGTTTGCTTTCAGGAGATGGAACCTGCTGTTTACACGTACAGATCTACATGAGTTCATGTGTTTAATTATGTGTACCATGAACAGAATCGTGTTCTTTCCATACGGATCATCAATTTTAGAAAAATATGAGCGGAAATATCATGTTCTCATTCTCTAGTTTAGCTACGAAATCCCTCGTGTGTGCTCTATTCACATTGTGAACTCGATATTGTGTAAGGACTGACGTACATTGCCAACTCATATACACATAGTGCAGAGAATACATCTAACAACATAAGTATATAATTAAATATTCTCACAATGTCTAAAAATATAAAGCAGGACATGACCATTCATTCCGGAGATCAATCTAAAATGACTAATATATCCAGGAGGCGTCGCTCGTATGTGCAACCGGTAGCGACGATAAATAAACGTAAAACACCAACACATTCCGGAGAACGGCATTCCAACAGTTTAAAGATACACATGAGCATACATACCGGAGAACGACCGCATGAGTGTGAACTATGTAATAAGGCATTTAGTAATTCTAGCAATTTAAAGCAGCATATGTTCATACATACCGGAGAACGACCGCACGAGTGTGGACTATGTAATAAGGCAGTTAGTAATTCTACCAATTTAAAGAGTCATCTGCTCATACATACCGGAGAACGACCGCACGAATGTGGACTATGTAATAAAGCATTTAATAGATCTAGCGCTTTAAAGAGTCATCTGTTCATACATACAGGATAACGACCGCACGAGTGTGGACTGTGTAATAAGGCATTTAATAAGTCTGGCAATTTAAAGATGCACATGCGCATACATACCGGAGAACGGCCGCATGAGTGTGAACTGTGTAATAATGATTTTAGCGAGGTGAGTATGTTGAAGATACACATGCGCATACATACCGGAGAACGGCCACATGAGTGTGAACTATGCAATACAACATTTAGCCATTCTGCCAGTTTGAAGATGCACATGGTCAAGCATACTGAGAACGAGCACATGAATGTGAAATTTGTAATAAGGCTTTTAGAGCAGTGGATACTTTGAAGGGGCACATGCGCATACATACCGGAGAACGGCCACATGAGTGTCAAATATGTAATACGGCCTTCAATCATTCCAGCAGTTTAAAGAGTCATATGCTCATGCACACGTGAGAGAACGGCCGCACGATTGTGAACTATGTCATAAGGCATTTAGTAAGTCTAGCAATTTAAAGAGGCACATGCTCATACATACCGGAAAACGACATCACGAGTGTGAACTATGTAATAAGGATTTAAGTGCGGCGGGTACGTTGAAGGAGCACATGCGCATGCATACCGGAGAACGGCCATAGAAGTGTGGAATATGTAATAAGGCGTTCAGTCTTTCATAGATATCCTACAATATTTCGAATGGGTAAAATATCTGTACATTTATACAATTAGCTAGTAACATGATTTGGATAAAATCACATCTATCATAACGCAACATCCGGTTAGGGAACAACAGTAAAAACAAAGGATTAGGACTGAAAGGACCGCTATACATTTAGTGATAAATCGGACCGCGTCTGCCAAGGGAGGTAATGTAAAGCCAGTGAGGTTCCTCATTAGATTTGTGTTATTGATTATCGGATGAGTTTTGATTTTAATTCTTTGTATGAGTATTCACTCCGTGGCCGAATGGTTAATGGCGTCGACTTTAAAACACTTTACAACCTTCTCCCAGCTGGCATGCGGTAGGTCGGTGGATCTACCCGGCTACCATCCTTGCCACCCGGGTTCCTCCTCAAGCAATACTAGCTGGAGATTCGCCATCTGATCTAAGCTGTTGGTACAACGTTGGTCCTCACAAACAAACATGCATGTTACAGGTGTGCACCGGCTGACATATTGGACTAAATTGGAGTTTCTGTTGTACATGCATACAAAGCAATGCAGTTAATTAAACATTAAACCTTGTTGGCTGCTACTGTTTAACAGCTGTATGTGGAGAATAGTCTTAATATTATTGTATATTCCAGATCTGGAAATACGCTGCCATGTGTATAAAATAATGGTGTTAATATTATGGTATATTCCAGATCTGGAAATACGCTGCCATGTGTATAAAATAATGGTGTTAATATTATGGTATATTCCAGATCTGGAAATAAGCTGCCATGTGTATAAAATAATGATGTTAATATTATGGTATATTCCAGATCTGGAAATAAGATGTCCTGTGCATAAAATAATGGTGTTAATATTATGGTATTGAAATCAGCTTTTGACGTTCCACTTTGTATACCTGATATTGAAAACAGCTTTCGACGTTCCACTTTGTATACCTGATATTGAAAACAGCTTTCGACGTTCCACTTTGTATACCTGATATTAAAAAGAGCTTTCGACGTTCCACTTTGTATACATGACATTGAAAACAGCTTTCGATGTTTCACTTTGAATACCTGATATTGAAAACAGCTTTCGACGTTCCACTTTGTATACCTGATATTGAAAACAGCCTTTGACGTTCCACTGTGTATACCTGCTAAAGAGGACACATGTGTAGCGAAGGCCTTTTGGATTTTAACTTTAAATCAACGCCACATGGATGAGGAGAGTTCGCATAGTTAATAAAGAGAAATAATAAATATTACCATTTCTATCCGTTAATGATGTCCACTGTTTTTAATTTAATTCCATAGTCACTAACGTTAAAGTGCTCGTGTCTCTCTTAGTTCTCTCCCAGGGAGTTTAACGTCCTATACATACTCACCAGGACCTCATGATCCTCGTGAAGTATGCAACGCACGTGCAAGCCATGCTATGTAAGTTTTAGTTACATAAGTGAAAAAACGGAGCAACTCCGTTCATTGTTCATGAACTATAAAATATCGCCTAAAATCGCGACAACATGTTGACATTTCTTTGTGCATTCGAGGGAAATCAGTGTTCAACTATCTAATACTCCTGTACACAACATCCACCGTTAAAGAACTGTCGATGCTTTCAGAGACCTCCATCTATTTCATCGCAATCCAATGCGCTTGGTGCTTCATTGATCTTATATACCGTTAATATCAATGCCACCAAATTACATTCTAAATTATGTCTACCAAATGTCTTCGTGATTGTGAAATTTGTAGGAAGACTAAGTTCAGCTGCATATCTGCGGATACATCAACGCATTCATACAGGAGAGCGGTCGTATGCATGTCAAGTCTGCACAAAGGTTTTTAGTTCAACGGGACATCTACGAAGGCATCAGAAGATTCACACAGGAGAACGTCCTTATGAATGTCGTATCTGCAAAACTGCTTTTATTTCAGCTGAGAGTCTTCGTCTCGGCACTCGAGCATTCATACTGGAGATCGCCCTTATGAGTGTGAATTGTGCAAAAAGACTTTTAGTCAAATTGGAAATCTTCGAAGTCATCGTCATTCACACAGGAGAACGCTCGTATGAATGTGAAATCTGCAAAAAGACGTTTAGTCAGGATGGATATCTTCAAATTCATCAGCACATTCATACCTGCGAGCGCCCATATGAGTGCGATATATGCAACAGTGCTTTTATTGTAGCTGGAAGTCTTCGGAAGCACCAGCGCATTCATACAGGAGAACGTAGATATTAATGTTAAATTTACAAGATGGCCTTTTGTTGGGCTGGACCACTTCGAAGTCACCAGCGCATTCATACAGGAGAACGCCCATATGAATGCGAATTCTGCAAAATGACTATTTAGTGAGATTGTTGTCTTCGGAAACATCAGCTAATTCATACAGGCCCATATGAAGGTTAAGCTGATTCTCTTCGAATGCACCAGCATTCATACTAACGAAATTTCTTATATAGATCATATCTGTATATATTGTTTTTGTTCAGCGGGATCTGTTCGAAGTCATCTGCTAATTCATACAATGGAACGCCCATAGACGCGCATGAGGCTTTTTGTTTAGTGGGATCTGTTCGAGGTCATCAGCTAATTCATACAGGGGAATATCCTTATGAATGACAAGCCTGCACGAAGGCTTGTAGTTTAGCGTGATCTATTTGGGGACATGTATACAGAAGCACGTCTTTATGGATGTCACGTCTGTATGGAGGCTTTTAGATTAACAGGATATCTTCTGTATGAATGCGAAATCTGCAAACAGGAATTTGCTCATGTTGGCTGTCTTGGGATGTCTTAGGGTTAAATGGGCATGCAGTAACCAGCCTACTGCAGTTCAGATCGTTGTCACCTTCATTGTATGTGCTTTATATTGATTTACTGACATTATGAATGTAGTGTGCAAACATTATTGTTTTCAATCATTTGAAGTAATTTATATGTAGATTTTGTATTTCTGTTATTGAATTATTTTAGCTAATGTCATGTTTACTACCTATTACAATAAATAGACCAACGAAAGTCTTTCATTGCTATTTTCTATTATTAATCTATCCTTTGTATTAAAGAAGGTAACGTCACCTCTTTTAAATTTTGTACATTGTATTAATGACTTTGCTTACGTGATATTTTAATGTACTTGCACTTTTTGTGAAAGTTATGAAATCTTATTTTGATTTAGGATTGTATTTCGGCTCTCTTAGTAACTCCATTAGCGATTAGCGCAGTGGTAAACACGCTCGCTTCTCACCAATGTAACCAGGGTTCGATCCTTGGACCGGAAAGTATTTGAGATGGTACGGAGGTCGCCAGATCGGACATGTGGGTTTTCTGCGGATAATCCTGTTTCCTCCCACACGAATGAACACATTTATGCTTTCAACCGCGCAAACGAGAGTGATTAATGTAAGTTATTTCGCAATCGTTGTAAAAAATATATAAAGTTTATAGTAGCTCCAGTTCTCCACAACAAATAACAACAGCAATATAATTAATGTGCGTACACCAGTTTTAGACTGAACACTCCTCGCTCACAATGCAATTTCATTTTTTGAACAGTAATGATATATCTTTAAAAATTAATCTTTATGTTCAATAATGTATGCATCGTATTGATGAAGAAGAACATACCTTTAACGTTTGAGCTACATGTACATGTACCACCATTATAATATAGTCCAGTTCCCCATTGATTTCCTAGCCAGTTTAATATGAACTAAGGCATTGCCTCAAATTGGAATCGATCATCAACAGTTCATTTTAAACGCAATTATAATAGTACATTATATATGTATGTTCCATTAATGTTAACCTTGCGAGGACATAGACATGTCCTGGGATGTATATCTATCGTCCTCTACTGTCGAACCCCTCGCGGGGATGTAGATATGTTGTGCATCAAAAACCGCAAAGAAGTTAAAAGTATGAGTAGTTTAAAAACATAAATTAAGAAAGTAATGAAAATATTTTGGGTTAAGAGTTTAAAAGCAGCTGGGTTGAACAACTAGGGATGGCATGATCAATACAGCAAACTGTCGTATTGAATTACTGTATGGTAGGGAGATGTACATGTCAGGAGGGAGGTGGTTCCAATCGTAGATTGTTCGTAGAAAATAGGAAAACTTGTAATAGTCTGTAGTTGCTGTAATTAACCTATAGCTTCAGGGTTGGCAGTGGCGTGCGGGACTGTAGAGGGTAGCTAGTTATTTTTGTATGGGGATAGTAACCAGATCTTTATGAATTTTATACATAAGGGATAACCTACTGTCAATACGCCGTTGATCTAGTTTGCCTAGATTTAGGGAATGTAACATGTCTGTAGCACTAGAGGTACGATAGAAGTTAGCCTTTATCCAACTGGCTGCTCTTCGCTGGACACCATCAATTTGGTCTATCAATGTTTGGGTATGGGGCGACCAAATCTCAGAGCCATATTCCAGTTGGTGTCTCACTAGTGGCTGGTAAGCCATGGACATATGGGGTTCGGATTTGACATGGATGTTTCTACGCAGAAATCCTAATGCTTCCTTCTGGTGACGTGGTTAACCTGACATTTGGAGATGTTAAATTCCATGTCCCTCACCAACTCCTACTCTTCTAATATCTTAAGATCGTTTGTGTGTGTGACCGACTCATTTGCAGATAAGGATAGATACACTGCAGTATCATCTGCAAAAATACGGACTTTGGAACTAATGTTTTGTGGGAGGTCGTTTATATATACTATGAATAGAAGGTGTGCAAGTACGGATCCCTGTGGAACTCCAGAAGACACAGGAATTGCTCAATGGCACAACATACATGGCCTGACCGAGCATCGAATCCGGGGTCGTTCTATTCCAAATCTGACGCCACATGTGTTAGTATGCATTTCTTGTTAGATGATTAAGCCTCCGATCGTTTGAATATTGCATAAAAATGAATCATATTTCATTTGCGTTAACTTATTTGCATTGTTATCTCCCTTATCATAATGACACCATTTGAACATTCATAAGTATATTTTATTTCTGATTTTTATGGTAACATATTTTTGTCATAATTCAAGACGAATTCCATTTTCATTAGTGAGAAATCACGTACATAGTTATCTCTCTTTTCGTACGCACACCATTTGAACAATAGTAGGCCTAGGTGTATTTTATTTCTCTTCCGGAATGTTATGGTGGTATGTATTTTAGAAATTAGTCTAGAAAATTAATTCTCAGCAGAAATAAGTGGATAACAGGCACAATACACACTAATTGTTTTTGTGCCCTAGGCCTACGGTCGTTATCTTTTAATAGCAGTGTAAGGTGGCGTGTGTGTGTATGGTTGGTTTAACGTGCACTGGAGCCGTTACGATTGTGCCCTTAGGCAAGGCATTTAAAGTCCACGTTGCCTCTTCTCTCTCCCTCGTGGCGATTGATTCCATCAGGAATGAGGTCTCGAGAGTGATTAATATAAGTTGAAATAACTTGTTTCGCAATCGAGCTAAAATAAAGTTGTATTGACTAACGTGCGCATAACAAGAACAACTACGCATTCATTTATAAACAGAGCATTTAACGGCTGCAATGCACTAGTGGGACCAGATACCTCGTGTATCTGTGCGGTTGGACGTCGAGAAATGCTCCAGTGAATATTTACATGAAAGCAGAACTTTTTTAGCTTTATTTATTTCACACCGATTGCAAAACAAGCTTTAACAACTTATAGTAATAACTCTCGTTGGCATAGATGGAAGCGTAAATGTTGTCATTCGTGTGGGAGGAATCCAGATCGATCTGGCTGTCCGATCTGACAGCCATAGCACCATCTCACATATTCCCCATCCGAGGTTCAAACCCGGGTTTCATTGGTGAGTAACGAGCGCGTTAACCATTGTGTTAATCGTACAGGCTAACTAATTAATGTTTAGAAGAAGAAAACAAATGCTAGCTTTGCATATCATTGAACTCTGTTTATAATTTAACACATCATTTGCTTTTGTACTGATCTAAGACACACATACCTGCAATTGAATCATTTGTAAATATATATACAGTCAAACCTGTCTTAAGCAGCCAGCCAATGTAATCACAGAAAGTGGCTGTTTAGCATGTGTGGCAGCTTAATAGAGATCAAATGTATTAATGGGTACGGGTACTCCGGTTTCCTCCCACATGACTGACCACATATACGCTTTCATCCGAGCCAAAGAGAGTGATTAATATAAGTTGTTAAAACTTGTAAAATAAATCAAGTATAACCAAAAAAATGTATAATGAATAACTATTTTAGGAATCTGGAAACTGGCTGCTTAAAGCAGATTGGCTGCTTAATATAGTTGTATGTTCTATTAATGTCTAACCCCTTGCGGGGACCTAGACATGTTTTCCTGGGCAGGCTTAGCCGACCTAAGTAGTTAACCAGTACTAATCAATGTGTGTGAGGTGCCTTGCTCAATGACACTACATACGTGGCCTGACCGAGTATCGAACCCGAGACCGTTCGATTCCAAATCCGACGCGCTACCACTGCACCACCACACACATGTTGACCACTAACACAGGTTTAACTGTATTATAGTCATTGAAGGTTGATGTGTTTACAACTACTCTATGTACTCTATGGTTGTACTTTAAGCTACTCTTTTATTTTGAGAATAATTTGTGACGTTCACAATTCTCTTCAAAATCTTCTACCTTGCATAATTACATCAAGTGAACATGGCATAATTACATCATGTGAACATGGTATCATTACTTCAAGTGAACATGGCATAATTACATCATGTGAACATGGCATAATTACATCAAGTGAACATGGCATAATTACATCAAGTGAACATGGCAGTATTACTTCAAGTGAACATGGCATAATTACATCAAGTGAACATGGCATAATTACATCATGTGAACATGGCATAATTACATCAAGTGAACCTGGCATAATTACATCATGTGAACATGGCATAGTTACATCATGTGAACATATCTGAGTTATCATGTGAATATCCCAATTGTTGAACATCCCTATAATACTGATGATGATGATGATGATGATGATTATGATGATGATGATGATGATGATGATGATGATGATGATGATGACAGTGGCATCATGACCAAACTAACACTCAATATAATAAGAGGTAGGAATGGACAACAATTACTGACTGAAATACTAGTTTGCACTTGTGAATTGCAAATATTTAATATGTTGTTTGCTTTCAGGAGATGGAACCTGCTGTTTACACGTACAGATCTAGATGAGGAATTTGTTTAATTATTTGTACCATGAACAGAATCGTGTTCTTTCCATACGGATCATCAATTTTAGAAAAATATGACCGGAAATATCATGTTCTCATTCTATAGTTTAGCTACGAAATCCCTCGTGTGTGCTCTATTCACATTGTGAACTCGATATTGTGTAAGGACTGACGTACATTGTCAACTCATATACACATAGTGCAGAGAATACATATAACAACATAAGTATATAATTAAATATTCTCACAATGTCTAGAAATATAAAGCAGGACATGACCATTCATTCCGGGGATCAATCTAAAATGACTAATATCTCCAGGAGGCGTCGCTCATATGTGCAACCGGTAGCGACGATAAATAAACGTAAAACACAAACACATTCCGGTGAACAGCATTCCAGCAGTTTAAAGATACACATGAGCATACATACCGGAGAACGACCGCACGAGTGTGAACTATGTAAAAAGGCATTTAGTAGGTCTAGCCATTTAAAGCAGCATATGTTCATACATACCGGAGAACGACCGCACGAATGTGGACTATGTAATAAGGCATTTAGTAATTCTAGCAATTTAAAGCAGCATATGTTCATACATACCGGAGAACGACCGCACGAGTGTGGACTATGTAATAAGGCATTTAGTAATTCTAGCATTTTAAAGCAGCATATGTTCATACATACCGGAGAACGACCGCACGAGTGTGGACTATGTAATAAGGCATTTAATAAATCTAGCTCGTTAAAGAGTCATATGCTCATACATACCGGAGAACGACTGCACAAGTGTGGACTGTGTAATAAGGCATTTAATAAGTCTGGCAATTTAAAGATGCACATGCGCATACATACCGGAGAACGACCGCACAAGTGTGAACTGTGTAATAAGGATTTTAGCGAGGCGAGTATGTTGAAGATACACATGCGCATACATACCGGAGAACGGCCACATGAGTGTGAACTATGCAATACAACATTTAGCCATTCTGCCAGTTTGAAGATGCACATGGTCAAGCATACTGGAGAACGAGCACATGAATGTGAAATTTGAAATAAGGCTTTTAGCGCGGCGGGTACTTTGATGGTGCACATGCGCATACATACCGGAGAACGGCCACATGAATGTCAAATATGTAATAAGGCATTTAGTAATTCTACCAATTTAAAGAGTCATCTGCTCATACATACCGGAGAACGACCGCACGAGTGTGGACTATGTAATAAGGCATTTAGTAAGTCTAGCATTTTAAAGAGTCATCTGCTCATACATACCGGAGAACGACCGCACGAGTGTGGACTATGTAATAAGGCATTTAATAGATCTAGCTCGTTAAAGAGTCATCTGCTCATACATACCGGAGAACGACCGCACGAGTGTGGACTATGTAATAAGGCATTTAATCAGTCTAGCAATTTAAAGAGGCACATGCGCATACATACCGGAGAACGGCAGCACGAGTGTCAAATGTGTAATACGGCTTTCAATCATTCCAACAGTTTAAAGAATCATATGGTCATGCACACGTGAGAACGGCCGCATGATTGTGAACTATGTCATAAGGCATTTAGTAAGTCTAGCAATTTAAAGAGGCACATGCGCATACATACCGGAGAACGACCACATGCATGTCAAATGTGTAATACGGGTTTCAATCATTCCAACAGTTTAAAGAGTCATATGGTCATGCACACGTGAGAACGGCCGCACGATTGTGAACTATGTCATAAGGCATTTAGTAAGTCTAGCAATTTAAAGAGGCACATGCTCATACATATCGGAGAACCGCAACACGAGAGTGGACTGTATAATAAGGCATTTAATATGTCTAGCAATTTAAAGAGGCACATGTTCAAGCATACCGGAGAACGACCACATGAATGTGAAATATGTAATAAGGCTTTTAGTGCGGCGGGTACTTTGAAGGAGCACATGCGCATACATATCGGAGAACGGCCACAGAAGTGTGAAATATGTAATAAGGCGTTCAGTCTTTCACAGATATCCTACAATATTTCGAATGGGTAAAATATCTGTACATTTATACAATTAGCTAGTAACATGATTTGGATAAAATGACATCTATCATATCGCAACATCCGTACAACAGTAAAAACAAAGGATTAGGACTGAAAGGACCTCTATACATTTAGTGATAAATCGGAATATGTCTGCCATGGGAGGTAATGTAAAGCCAGTGAGGTTCCTCATTAGATTTGCGTTATTGATTATCGGATGAGTTTTGATTTTAATTCTTTGTATTAGTATTCACTCCGTGGCCGAATGGTTAAGGGCGTCGACTTTAAAACACTTGACAACCTTCTCCCAGCTGGCATGCGGTAGGTCGGTGGATCTACCCGGCTACCATCCTTGCCACCCGGGTTCCTCCTCAAGCAATACTAGCGTTGGTACAACGTTGGTCCTCACAAACAAACATGCATGTTACAGGTGTGCACCGGCTGACATATTGGACTAAATTGGAGTTTCTGTTGTACATGTATACAAATATGCTGGTATATTCCAGATCGGGCAATAGGCTGTCATGTGTATAAAATAATGATGTTAATATTTTGGTATATTCCAGATCGGGCAATACGCTGTCATGTGTATAAAATAATGATGTTAATATTTTGGTATATTCCAGATCTGGCAATACGCTGTCATGTGTATAAAATACTGATGTTAATATTATGGTATATTCCAGATCGGGCAATACGCTGTCATGTGTATAAAATAATGATGTTAATAGTATGGTATCTTCCAGATCTGGAAATACGCTGCCATGTGTATAAAATAATGGTGTTAATATTATGGTATATTCCAGATCTGGAAATAAGCTGTCATATACTCCTAGTGTTATGATTTATTCCAGGTGTAGTACACACAGTGTTGTGTCTGTAACTATAAATACATCAAGTTTCGATGTTCCATTATGAATGCATTATAAACAAAACAGCTTTCGACGTTCCACTTTGTATACCTGATATTGAAAACAGTTTTCGACGTTCCTCTTTGTATACCTGATATTGAAAACAGCTTTCGACGTTCCATTTTGTATACCTGATATTGAAAACAGCTTTCGATGTTCCACTTTGTATACCTGGTATTGAAAACAGTTTTCGACGTTCCTCTTTGTATACCTGATATTGAAAACAGCTTTCTACGTTCCACTGTGTATACCTGCTAAAGAGGACACATGTGTAGCGAAGGCCTTTTGGATTTTAACTTTAAATCAACGCCACATGGATGCGGAGAGTTCGCATAGTTAATAAAGAGAAATAATAAATATTACCATTTCTATCCATTAATGATGTCCACTGTTCTTAATTTAATTCCATAGTCACTAACGTTAAAGTGCTTGTGTCTCTCTTAGTTCTCTCCCAGGGAGTTTGGCTTTCACGTCCTATACATACTCACCAGGACATCGTGATCGTCGTGAAGTATGCAAAGCACGTGAAAGCCATGCTATGTATGTTTTAGTTACATAAGTGAAAAAACGGAGCAACTCCGTTCATTGTTCATAAACTATAATCATACATGTATTTTCTTATTGTGATCATTATACTATGTAGAATTCATTGAAATAAAATATTGTTTAAACAAAACTATAAAATATCGCCTAAATTCGAGACACTCGGCCCAGGAGACAAAAGAACCATTTAAAAATTAAAGCACAATACAGTCATTAATTTGATGAAAAGGTTTGAGAAAAATACGAATGGATATCAAACCCATAGTTTCTTAACCGTTTTTTACATATCTAATATAGACCTTGATCAAACTGTATGAACATAAAGTCAAATGAAAATTAACAACAGTTATGACATATATGTATATAATACATGTAACTTTAAAATAATGGATGACTGTATAGTGTAATAATACATGAAATATATGTGCATTTTTTTTCTTAACATAAGCTACATGCTTATGCACATTATAATACAATATAGACTATTTGGTGTGTAAATATGTCGACTCATTACTAACGTAAAAGATGAAAACATAAGAAAAACATTGGGGAGAAAAGAGAAATTCCTCAAAGTAAATGAGCAATGTTTCTTTCTCTCACAATAGTTGTTCGACATAAAGGAGACAATACTTTTTGTCTATTTAAAACACACCAGATATATATAATTCTTCACTTTCGAAGAATTCCATTCTTACACACTAGATAAGTAGAAACATTACTATTTGTTGTAAAATTCCATATAGTCCTGTTCAACTGTTGTATAAACATATAACTCCTCACCGTCCTTGTACGATTTTCGTTTTATCACGGAAACAGTGAAGACTTCAGTTTTTGTATGAATTTCATTGTCTGGTAAATCGACATCATGTTCCTTCCCTTCATCATCGCTATCGGTGTTGACGTAAATAACATCTTCACTTGAACTGGGATTAGAATGATCCTGATAGTCATTACCTGGGACCATGCTGCTCCCAATTCAGTAGTGGGGCGACCATCCCCTACCCAGCGGGTCCTCAGGTGGCGGATAGGGGAACAGCCCTCAGATATGGGGGTTTGCTGTGAATTAAATAAGCAGTCCCGGACCATATGGCGGTGTACCTACCAGGACGGGGCAGGATAGCACATGGCAAAGCTACTCCTATTAAATACTCCACGTGTCCTACAACGGGTGCATCAGGCGAATGTATGGGCCGCCTTAAAAGTCCTAGCCTAAGGGTGAGGTAACCCCAACAGAAACTTCGAATGCTGAAGCCGGAAGTACTGGGCCGTACGGAGCATTCTAATAAACCACGGTACTAAGCATAACGCAAAATGAATCACAATGACAGAAAGAGTAAACCGAGATGGTGCTGGACCTGTGAGGACCCGCCAGGCAGGTACATGGCTGCCGGGAGGATCTGAGGACGGCCCATTTCGTGTTTGCTGCCGGCTTGTCCATGTGATTCGCGAACGACAAGAAGAAGAAGAAGATAGTCATTACTTACATCACTGTTGACGGAATTGTTTTGGACTTTTGAGTCCACATTGTTCCCAAAGTAAGCTGGTTCGAAATCGTCAACAGCCTCTGTAAATCCAGTTATATCACTGAGATTATCCAATTCATTTAGAATGTCTAAATTGTCTTCATCAGAAGATATGTCTTCATAGTATGTGGTTGAAGTGTGTGATTGTTTCTGACTCTCCAAAGCTGCAAGTCTGGCATTTGTCCTATCAAAGTTATGTACTGTTGTCAAGTGTTTAGTTAGATAGCTCCCGTGGATGAATCTTGCATCACAACCATCTTCAACACAAGTGAACAATTCACTCTGTATATGACTTTCTTTAACATGTCTGGATAAGTTACTTTTATATTTGTACGATTTCCTACAAATGTCACAAACGTATTCTCCAGGCATTATGATGGTTTAAAGTAAATAAATCACGTCCACACACGTCTATGGTCACTGATGAAATGGACGACAAGAACATGTACTACGAAAAGAACGGGATGCACGTGGAACATGAATAGTACGCCCATGTTTACACAGGGCTACTCCGCCGGAGGAATAGTACACACAACAACGTCTCAATTTTGCGGATCGTACATTACCATCTTTACTAATGACGAGTTGTGTTATTCTGCCGATTTTCCACGAACCTCGAGATACGGAATTCTTGATCAATACAACGTCATTAACATGAGGTATAAGTTCTGATTGTATCCGCCCACTTCTGAGAGAAGATTGCATCCTTTCGCGGAGACTGGCCAAATATTCGAATCTCCAGATACGCCAAAACTCACTTAATAACTGTTTACCCTTTTTCCATATTGTTAAAAGTCTATCACTGGAACTTTCGTATGGATCAAAGTCTGTATCACTACTTTCTAATTCAATGTTATGAACACCCGTATGTGGATTTAAGGTGAGGAAATGACTTGGTGTTAGGGTTATCGTCGAACTGATATCATCGTCCAGGTATATGAGTGGTCTTGAGTTTACAATTGTTTCTACTTCTTTTACAACAGTCTGGAACTGAATGAGCGTTAACATTTTACGCCCGAGCGATTTTCGTAAAGCTCTCTTCACCAGGCCCACTAGCCTTTCATAGAAACCACCCATCCAAGGCGTGTGAATTTCCAGCTAATTCCGGAATTGGAAAAATACGATTGGACCTCTTCACTGTTCACTGTCTTAGAGACTAGAAATTGTTCAGTTGTCATGTCTGAAAGTAGTTCCAAATGAATAGATCTGGTCACCATACACGTAAATAGACATATCCACATCTTTTTACTTTCTTCTGAAGTTGTAATGTATAATGGTCCAAGATAATCCAGTCCTGTCCTTGTAAAAGGTTGTGATTCTCGCACTCTAGATATAGGCAACGGATGCAGTTTGTATGGACCATCCTGATGACGTCGACATACGCTGCATGAACGCAAAACCATTCTGACAACAGCACGTCCCTGTGGGATCCAGAATCGAAATCTGACGTGGGCTAAAGTCTGTGATATACCACTATGTAGACATTCCTTGTGAATCTTCTCGATTATTAACAAGGTCAACTTGTCGTTCTTTGGCAGAAGAATTGGTTGCCGTACTGCTTCACTGATATCTGAATGTTCTAGTCTACCTCTACAGCGTATAATTCCATCTTTGTCCAGGAAAAGTCCTGGTTGACGTTGAAGGTTAGTGGATTTATTTTTATCTAATCCATCAATTATGTCGGCATAATTCTTTCTCTGAATAACACTAATCCACATATTTTTACTATTCTGTAACTCTGAAGCTGTAATTGAACCGTTCGCACACACGTGTATTCGGGATATTTTGACATATCTGTGATCAAGGGAAGTTACGCGTAGTAATTTAGTCACAGAAGAGTACTTTGTTTAATCGATATAGGACGGAGTTCTAACGGTTTGTATCTTTTTGTTGTCAAAAACACTGAACACATTTGTATTATCGGTTTCCATTCTCTTGTTCCTTTTCAGGTTGAACATCCAAGTCTTTGTTGTATCTAGAAAACCATTGTTCAATAAACCTACACGTTAGTGGAAACACATTTTATTGATAATGTTATTCACAGTTAAAAGTCTCCCGTCGAAGATTTTTTTTGTTGCTGACAGAACCCGTGTCCTAGTATGGAAATGTGACCTGCTATGGCCAATGTTTGTGGCAATTGTTTGCAAAGTATACATGCATGCAGCTTAAAGTTGTGTTTTATTTGAAGAACAATATAAAGACTCGGGATAGGCGTTATATTTGGACAGCTTTGTACAAAATTGTTTCAGATAGGGCCATTTTACTGATCGATGCGAAATCTGACATCCCACAGAGTAGAATCCCTGTACTTAAATATATATACTAGTACCCGCAAACGTGCCGAATCCCTGTGGATTATTGTAGACAGAGGTAACTCAGATGTAACGGCCGTCTTAGACAACCTAAGCCGTTAACCAGTAGTACTGTAGACTACTAAGCAATGTGTGTGATCAGGGCTTGTTCAATGACACAACATACATGGCCTGACCTAGTATCGAATCCGGGATATTTCTATTCCAAATCTGACGCCACATGTCTTAGTATGCATTTCTTGTTAGATGATTAAGCGTCCGATCGTTTGAATATTGCTAAAAATGAATCATATTTCATTTGCGTTAACTTATTTGCATTGTTATCTCCCTTATCATAATGACATCATTTGCACATTCATAAGTATATTTTATTTCTGATATGATTTTTATGGTGACATATTTTTGTCATAATTCAAGACGAATTCCATTTTCATTAGTGAGAACTCACATACATAGTTATCTCTCTTTTCGTACGCACACCATTTGCACAATAGTAGGCCTCGGTGTATTTTATTTCTCTTCCGGAATGTTATGGTGGTATGTATTTTAGAAATTATTCTAGAAAATTAATTCTCAGAAATAAGTGGATAACAGGCACAATACACACTAATTGTTTTGTGCCCTAGGCCTAAGGTCGTTATCTTTTAATAGCAATGTAAGGTGGCGTATGGTTGGTGTAACATGCACTGGAGCCGTTACGATTGTGCCCTTAGGCAATGCATTTACCATGTTGCCTCTTCTCTCTCCCTCCTGGCGATGGATTCCATCAGGAATGAGGTCTCAAGAGTGATTAATATAAGTTGAAATAACTTGTTTTGCAATCGAGCTAAAATAAATTTGTATAGACTAACAAGAACAACTACGCATTTAATTATAAACAGAGCATGTAACGGCTGCAATCCACTAGTGGGACCAGATACCTCGTGTATCTGTGTGGTTGGACGTCGTGAAATGCTCAAGTGAATATTTACATGAAAGCAGAACTTTTTTAGCTTTATTTATTTCACACCGATTGCAAAACAACCTTTAACAACTTATAGTAATAACTCTCATTGGCATAGATGAAAGCGTAAATGTTGTCATTCGTGTGGGAGGATACCGGAGTACTTGGAGAAACCCACACGTCCGATCTGACAGCCATAGCACCATCTCACATATTCCCTATCCGAGGTTCAAACCCGGGTTTCATTGGTGAGAAACGAGCGCGTTAACCATTGTGCTAATCGTACAGGCTAAATAATTAATGTTTAGAAGAAGAAAACAAATGCTAGCTTTGCATATCATTGAACTCTGTTTATAATTTAACACATCATTTGCTTTTGTACTGATCTAAGACACACATACCTGCAATTGAATCATTTGTAAATATATATACAGTCAAACCTGTCTTAAGCAGCTAGCCAAGGTAATCACAGAAAGTGGCTGTTTAGCACATGTGGCAGCTTAATAGAGATCAAATGTATAATGGGTACGGGTACTCCTGTTTCCTCCCACATGACTGACCACATATACGCTTTCATTCGAGCCAAAGAGATTAATATAAGTTGTTAAAACTTGTAAACTAAATAAAGTATAACCAAAAACATGTATAATGAATCACTATTTTAGGAATCTGGAAACTGACTGCTTAAAGCAGATTGGCTGCTTAATAGAGGTGTATGTTCTATTAATGTCTAACCCCTTGCGGGGACCTAGACATATTTTCCTGGGCAGGCTTAGCCGACCTAAGTGGTTAACCAGTACTAAGCAATGTGTGTTAGGTGCCTTGCTCAATGACACTACATACGTGGCCTGACCGAGTATCGAACCCGAGACCGTTCGATTCCAAATCCGACGCGCTACCACTGCACCGCCACACACAAGTTGACCACTAACACATGTTTAACTTTATTATTGTCATTGAAGGTTGATGCGTTTACAACTACTCTATGCACTCTATGGTTGTGCTTTAAGCTACTCTTTTATTTTGATTTAAATCGTATTATATGCTCAGAATAATTTGTGACGTTCACAATTCTCTTCAAAATCTTCTACCTTGCATAATTACATCACGTGAACATGGCATAATTACATCAAGTGAACATGGCATAATTACATCAAGTGAACATGGCATAATTACATCAAGTGAACATGGCATAATTACATCAAGTGAACATGGCATAATTACATCAAGTGAACATGGCATAATTACATCAAGTGAACATGGCATAATTACATCAAGTGAACATGGCATAATTACATCAAGTGAACATGGCATAATTACATCAAGTGAACATGGCATAATTACATCAAGTGAACATGGCATAATTACTTCAAGTGAACATGGCATAATTACATCAAGTGAATATGGCATAATTACCTCAAGTGAACCTGGCATAATTACATCATGTGAACATGGCATAATTACATCATGTGAACATGTCTGATTTATCATGTGAATATCCCAATTTTTGAACATCCCTATAAAACATATGATGATGATGATGATGACAGTGACATCATGACCAAACTAACACTCAATATAATAAGAGGTAGGAATGGACAACAATTACTAATTGAAATACTAGTTTGCATTTGTGAATTGTAAATATTTAATACATTGTTTGCTTTCAGGAGTTGGAACCTGCTGTTTACACGTACTGATCTACATGAGTTCATGTGTTTAATTATTTGTACCATGAACAGTCATCAATTTTAGAAAAATATGAGCGGAAATGAACGGTCTTACGAGCATTCCAGCAGTCTAAAGATACACATGCGAATACATACCGGAGAACGGCCACATGAGTGTGAACTATGTAATAAGGCATTTAGTAATTCTAGCAATTTAAAGCAGCATATGTTCATACATACCGGAGAACGACCGCACGAGTGTGGACTATGTAATAAGGCATTTAATCAGTCTAGCTCTTTAAAGAGTCATCTGCTCATACATACCGGAGAACGACCGCACAAGTGTGAACTATGTAATAAGGCATTTAGTAAATATAGCAATTTAAAGCAGCATATGTTCATACATACCGGAGAACGACCGCACGAGTGTGGACTATGTAATAAGGCATTTAATAAATCTAGCTCTTTAAAGAGTCATCTGCTCATACATACCGGAGAACGACCACACGAGTGTGGAATATGTAATAAGGCATTTAATAAATCTAGCTCTTTAAAGAGTCATCTGCTCATACATACCGGAGAACGTCCGCACGCGTGTGGACTGTGTAATAAGGCATTTAGTGAGGCGAGTAAGTTGAAGATACACATGCGCATACATACTGGAGAACGGCCACATGAGTGTGAACTATGCAATACAACATTTAGCCATTCTGCCAGTTTGAAGATGCACATGGTCAAGCATACTGGAGAACGAGCACATGCATGTGAAATATGTAATAAGGCTTTTAGCGCGGCGGGTACTTTGAAGAGGCACATGCGCATACATACCGGAGAACGGCCACATGAGTGTCAAATGTGTAATAAGGCTTTTAGCGCGGCGGGTACTTTGAAGGGGCACATGTGTATACATACCCGAGAACGGCCACATGAGTGTCAAATGTGTAATAAAGCTTTTAGAGCAGTGGGTACTTTGAAGGAGCACATGCGCATACATACCGGAGAACGACCACATGAGTGTCAAATATGCAATACCGCTTTCAATCATTCCAACAGTTTAAAGAGTCATATGGTCATGCACACGTGAGAACGGCCGCACGAGTGTGAACTATGTAATAAGGCATTTAATAAGTCTAGCAATTTAAAGATGCACATGCGCATACATACCGGAGAACGGCCACACGAGTGTGAACTATGTAATAAGGCATTTAATAAGTCTAGCAATTTAAAGATGCACATGCGCATACATACCGGAGAACGGCCACACGAGTGTGGACTGTGTAATAAGGCATTTACTATGTCTAGCAATTTAAAGAAGTACATGCGCATACATACCGGAGAACCGCAGCACGAGTGTGAACTATGTAATAAGGCATTTAATATGTCTAGCAATTTAAAGAGGTACATGCTCAAGCATACCGGAGAACGACCACATGAATGTCAAATATGTAATAAGGCTTTTAGTGCGGCGGGTACTTTGAAGGAGCACATGCGCATACATACCGGAGAAAGGACACAGAAGTATGAAATATGTAATAAGGCGTTCAGTCTTTCACAGATATCCTACAATATTTCGATTGGGTAAAAAATCTGTACGTTTATAAAATTAGCTGGTAACATGATTTGGATAAAATCACATCTATCATAACGCAACATCCGGTTAGGGAACAACAGTAAAAACAAAGGATTAGGACTGAAAGGACCGCTATACATTTAGTGATTAATCGGACCATGTCTGCCAAGGGAGGTAATGTAAAGCCAGTGAGATTCCTCATTAGATTTGCGTTATTGATTATCGGATGAGTTTTGATTTTAATTCTTTGTATTAGTATTCACTCCGTGGCCGAATGGTTAATGGAGTCGACTTTAAAACACTTGACAACCTTCTCCCAGCTGGCATGCGGTAGGTCGGTGGATCTACCCGGCTACCATCCTTGCCACCCGGGTTCCTCCTCAAGCAATACTAGCGGGAGATTCGCCATCTGATCTAAGCTGTTGGTGCAACGTTGGTCCTCACAAACAAACATACATGTTACAGGTGTGCACCGGCTGACATATTGGACTAAATTGGAGTTTCTGTTGTACATGCATACAAAGCAATGCAGTTAATTAAACATTAAACCTTGTTGGCTGCTACTGTTTAACAGCTATATGTGGAGAATAGTCTTAATATGGTATATTCCAGATCTGACAATACGCTGTCATGTGTATAAAATACTGCTGTTAATATTATGGTATATTCCAGATCTGGCAATACGCTGTCATTTGTATAAAATACTGATGTTAATAGTATGGTATAGTCCAGATCTGGTGATACGCTGCCATGTGTATAAAACACTGATTTTAATAGTATGGTATATTCTAGATCTGGAAATACGCTGTCATGCGTATACAATAATGATGTTAATATTATGGTATATTCCAGATCTGGAAATAAGCTGTCTTGTGTATAAAATAATGGTGTTAATATTATGGTATATTCCAGATCTGGAAATACGCTGTCATGTGTATAAAGTAATGATGTTAATATTATGGTATAGTCCAGATCTGGTGATACGCTGCCATGTGTATAAAACACTGATTTTAATAGTATGGTATATTCCAGATCTGGAAATACGCTGTCATGCGTATAAAATAATGATGTTAATATTATGGTATATTCCAGATCTGGAAATACGCTGTCATGTTTCCAGAGAATACTCATAGTGTTATGTTTTATTCCAGGTGTAGTACACATAGTGTTGTTGTGTCTGTAACTATAAATACATCAAGTTTCGATGTTCCATTATGAATGCATTATAAACAAAACAGCTTTCGACGTTCCACTTTGTATACAAGATATTGAAAACAGCTTTCGATGTTCCACTTTGTATACCTGATATTGAAAACAGCTTTCGACGTTCCACTTTGTATACCTGATATTGAAAACAGCTTTCGATGTTCCACTTTGTATACCTGATATTGAAAACAGCTTTCGACGTTCCACTTTGTATACCTGATATTGAAAACAGCTTTCGATGTACCACTTTGTATACCTGATATTGAAAACAGCTTTCGACGTTCCAGTTTGTATACCTGATATTGAAAACAGCTGTCGACGTTCCACTGTGTATACCTGATATTGAAAACAGCATTCGATGTTCCAGTTTGTATACCTGATATTGAAAACAGCTTTCGATGTTCCACTTTGTATACCTGATATTGAAAACAGCTTTCGATGTTCCACTGTGTATACCTGATATTAAAAACAGCCTTTGACGTTCCAGTTTGTATACCTGATATTAAAAACAGCTTTCTACGTTCCACTTTGTATACCTGATATTAAAAATAGCTTTCTACGTTCCACTTTGTATACCTGATATTAAAAACAGCTTTCGACGTTCCACTTTGTATACCTGATATTAAAAACAGCCTTTGACGTTCCAGTTTGTATACCTGATATTAAAAACAGCTTTCTACGTTCCACTTTGTATACCTGATATTAAAAACAGCTTTCGACGTTCCACTTTGTATACCTGCTAAAGAGGACACATGTGTAGCGAAGGCCTTTTGGATTTTAACTTTAAATCAACGCCACATGGATGAGGAGAGTTCGCATAGGTAATAAAGAGAAATAATAAATAAAGTCCACATTACCATTTCTATCCGTTAATGATGTCCACTGTTTTTAATTTAATTCCTTAGTTACTAACGTTAAAGCGCTCGTGTCTCTCTTAATTCTCTCCCAGGGAGTTTGGCTTTAAACGTCCTATACATACTCACCAGGACCTCATGATCCTCGTGAAGTATGCAAAGCACATGAAAGCCATGCTATGTAGGTTTTAGTTATATAAGTGAAAAACGGAGCAACTCCGTTCATTGTGCATGAACTATAAAATATCGCCTAAATTAGCGACAACATGTTGACATTTCTTTGTACATTCGAGGGAAAACAGTGTTCGACTATCTAATACACGTGTACACAACACCAACCATGAAAGAACTGTCGATGCTTTCAGAGACCTCCATCTATTTCATCGCAATCCAATGCGCTTGGTGCTTCATATATACAGTTAATATCAATGCCACCAAATTACATTCTAAACTATGTCTACCAAACGTCTTCGTGAATGTGAAATGTGTAGGAAGACTTTAAGTTCAGCTGCATAACTGCGGATACATCAACGCATTCATATAGGACAGCGGCCGTATGCATGTCAAGTCTGCACAAAGGTTTTTAGTTCAACGGGACATCTACGAAGGCATCAGAAGATTCACACAGGAGAACGTCCTTATGAATGTCGTATCTGCAAAACTGCTTTTATTTCAGCTGAGAGTCTTCATCGGCACTCGAGCATTCATACTGGAGATCGCCCTTATGAGTGTGAATTGTGCAAAAAGACTTTTAGTCAAATTGGAAATCTTCGAAGTCATCGTCATTCACACAGGAGAACGCTCGTATGAATGTGAAATCTGCAAAAAGACGTTTAGTCAGGATGGATATCTTCAAATTCATCAGCGCATTCATACCTGCGAGCGCCCATATGAGTGCGATATATGCAACAGTGCTTTTATTGTAGCTGGAAGTCTTCGGAAGCACCAGCGCATTCATACAGGAGAACGTAGATATTAATGTTAAATTTACAAGATGGCCTTTTGTTGGGCTGGACCACTTCGAAGTCACCAGCGCATTCATACAGGAGAACGCCCATATGAATGCGAATTCTGCAAAATGACTATTTAGTGAGATTGTTGTCTTCGGAAACATCAGCTAATTCATACAGGCCCATATGAAGGTTAAGCTGATTCTCTTCGAATGCACCAGCATTCATACTAACGAAATTTCTTATATAGATCATATCTGTATATATTGTTTTTGTTCAGCGGGATCTGTTCGAAGTCATCTGCTAATTCATACAATGGAACGCCCATAGACGCGCATGAGGCTTTTTGTTTAGTGGGATCTGTTCGAGGTCATCAGCTAATTCATACAGGGGAATATCCTTATGAATGACAAGCCTGCACGAAGGCTTGTAGTTTAGCGTGATCTATTTGGGGACATGTATACAGAAGCACGTCTTTATGGATGTCACGTCTGTATGGAGGCTTTTAGATTAACAGGATATCTTCTGTATGAATGCGAAATCTGCAAACAGGAATTTGCTCATGTTGGCTGTCTTGGGATGTCTTAGGGTTAAATGGGCATGCAGTAACCAGCCTACTGCAGTTCAGATCGTTGTCACCTTCATTGTATGTGCTTTATATTGATTTACTGACATTATGAATGTAGTGTGCAAACATTATTGTTTTCAATCATTTGAAGTAATTTATATGTAGATTTTGTATTTCTGTTATTGAATTATTTTAGCTAATGTCATGTTTACTACCTATTACAATAAATAGACCAACGAAAGTCTTTCATTGCTATTTTCTATTATTAATCTATCCTTTGTATTAAAGAAGGTAACGTCACCTCTTTTAAATTTTGTACATTGTATTAATGACTTTGCTTACGTGATATTTTAATGTACTTGCACTTTTTGTGAAAGTTATGAAATCTTATTTTGATTTAGGATTGTATTTCGGCTCTCTTAGTAACTCCATTAGCGATTAGCGCAGTGGTAAACACGCTCGCTTCTCACCAATGCAACCAGGGTTCGATCCTTGGACCGGAAAGTATTTGAGATCGTACGGAGGTCGCCAGACCGGACATGTGGGTTTTCTGCGGATAATCCTGTTTCCTCCCACACGAATGAACACATTTATGCTTTCAACCGCGCAAACGAGAGTGATTAATATAAGTTATTTCGCAATCGTTGTAAACAATTAATAAAGTTTATAGTAGCTCCAGTTCTCCACAACAAATAACAACAGCAATAGAATTAATGTGCGTACACCAGTTTTAGACGGAACACTCCTCGCTCACAATGCAATTTCATTTTTTGAACAGTAATGATATATCTTTAAAAATTAATATTTATGTTCAATAATGTATGCATCGTATTGATGAAGAAGAACATACATTTAACGTTTGAGCTACATGTACATGTACCACCATTATAATATAGTCCAGTTCCCCATTGATTTCCTAGCCAGTTTAATATGAACTAAGGCATTGCCTCAAATTGGAATCGATCATCGTCAGTTCATTTTAAACGCAATTATAATAGTACATTATATATGTATGTTCCATTAATGTTAACCTTGCGAGGACATAGACATGTTTTCCTGGGATGTCTATCTATCGTCCTCTACTTTCGAACCCCTCACGGGGATGTAGATATGTTGCGCATCAAAAACCGCAAAGTAGTTAAAAGTATGAGTAGTTTAAAAACATAAATTAAGAAAGTAATGAAAATATTTTGGGTTAAGAGTTTAAAAGCAGCTGGGTAGAACAACTAGGGATGGCATGATCAATACAGCAAACTGTCGTATTGAATTACTGTATGGTAGGGAGATGTACATGTCAGGAGGGAGATGGTTCCAATCATAGATTGTTCGTAGAAAATAGGAACACTTGTAGTAGTCTGTAGTTGCTGTAATTAACCTATAGCTTCAGGATTGGCAGTGGCGTGCGGGACTGGAGAGGGTAGCTAGTTATTTTTTTATGGGGATAGTAACCAGATCTTTATGAATTTTATACATAAGGGATAACCTACTGTCAATACGCCGTTGATCTAATCTGCCTATATTTAGGGAATGTAACATGTCTGTAACACTAGAGGTACGATAGAAGTTAGCATTTATCCAACTGGCTGTTCTTCGCTGGACACTTTCAATTTGGTCTATCAATGTGTGGGTATGGGGCGACCAAATCTCAGAGCCATATTCCAGTTGGTGTCTCACTAGTGGCTGGTAAGCCATGGACATATGGGGTTCGGATTTGGCATGGCTACGCAGAAATCCTAATGCTGCCTTCTGGTGACGTGGTTAACTTGACATTTGGAGATGTTAAATTCCATGTCCCACACCAACTCCTACTCTTCTAATATCTTAAGATCGTTTTTGTGTGTGACCGACTCATTTGCAGATATCAATGATAGATAGACTGCAGTATCATCTGCAAAGATACGGACTTTGGAACTAATGTTTTGTGGGAGATCGTTTATATAGACTATGAATAAAAGGGGTGCAAGTACGGATCCCTGTGGAACTCCAGAAGACAAAGGAATGACTTCTGAACTAATACCATTAAGGACAACAGACTGGAGTCTATTATCTAGAAAACTCAATCCACATGACTGCTTGACTTCTGACTCCGTCATCATGCATTATTATAATTAATATAGCCTAAGCCGTTAACCAGTAGTACTGTAGACTACTAAGCAATGTGTGTGATCAGGGCTTGTTCAATGACACAACATACATGGCCTGACCGAGTATCGAATCCGGGGTCGTTCTATTCCAAATCTGACGCCACGTGTCCTAGTATGCATTTCTTGTTAGATGATTACACTTCCGATCGTTTGAATATTGCTAAAAATGAATCATATTTCATTTGCGTTAACTTAGTTGCATTGTTATCTCCCTTATCATAATGACATCATTTGCACATTCATAAGTATATTTTATTTCTGATATGATTTTTATTGTGACATATTTTTGTCATAATTCAAGACGAATTCCATTTGTGAGAAATCACTTACATAGTTATCTCTCCTTTCGTAAGCACACCATTTGCACAGTAGTAGGTGTATTTTATTTCTCTTCCGGAATGTTATGGTGGTATGTATTTTAGAAATGATTCTAGAAAATTAATTCTCAGAAATAAGTGGATAACAGGCACAATACACACTAATTGTTTTGTGCCCTGGGCCTAAGGTCGTTATCTTTTAATAGCAATGTAAGGTGGCGTGTGTGTATGGTTGGTGTAACATGCACTGGAGCCGTTACGATTGTGCCATTAGGCAATGCATTTAAAGTCCATGTTGCCTCTTCACTCTCCCTCGGGGCGATGGATTCCATCAGGAATGAGGTCTCGAGAGTGATTAATATAAGTTGAAATAACTTGTTTCGCAATCGAGCTAAAATAAATTTGTATAGACTAACAAGAACAACTACGCATTCAATTATAAACAGAGCATGTAACGGCTGCAATGCACTAGTGGGACCAGATAGCTCGTGTATCTGTGTGGTTGGACGTCGTGAAATGCTCAAGTGAATATTTACATGAAAGCAGAACATTTTTAGCTTTATTTATTTCACACCGATTGCAAAACAACCTTTAACAACTTATAGTAATAACTCTCGTTGGCATAGATGAAAGCGTAAATGTTGTCATTCGTGTGGGAGGAAACCGGAGTACTTGGAGAAACCCACCTGTCCTATCTGACAGCCATAGCACCATCTCACATATTCCCCACCCCAAGGTTCAAACCCGAGTTTCATTGGTGAGAAACGAGCGCGTTAACCATTGTGCTAATCGTACATGCTAAATAATTAATGTTTAGAAGAAGAGAACAAATGCTAGCTTTACATATCATTGAACTCTGTTTATATTTTAACACATCTTTTGTACTGATTTGTAAATATATATACAGTCAAACCTGTCTTAAGCAGCCAGCCAAGGTAATCACAGACAGTGGCTGTTTAGCACATGTGGCAGCTTAATAGAGATCAAATGTATAATGAATCCTATATTAGGAATCTGGAAACTGGCTGCTTAATGCAGAGTGGCTGCTTAATGTAGTTGACCACTAACACAGGCTTAACTGTATTATAGTCATTGAAGGTTAATGCATTTACAACTACTCTATGTACTCTATGGTTGTGCTTTAAGCTACTCTTTTATTTTGTTTTAACTCGTGTTATACGCTGATAATAATTTGAGAGGTTCACAAGTCCCTTCCAAATCTGATATAATCTTCTACCTTGCATAATTACATCAAGTGAACATGGCATAATTACTTCAAGTGAACATGGCATAATTACATCAAGTGAACATGGCATAATTACATCAAGTGAACATGGCATAATTACATCAAGTGAACATGGCATAATTACATCAAGTGAACATGGCATAATTACATCAAGTGAACATGGCATAATTACATCAAGTGAACATGGCATAATTACATCAAGTGAACATGGCATAATTACATCAAGTGAACATGCCATAATTACAATCAAGTGAACATGGCATAATTACATCAAGTGAACATGGCATAATTACATCAAGTGAACATGGCATTATTACATCAAGTGAACATGGCATAATTATATCAACTGAACATGGCATAATTACATCATGTGAACATGGCATAATTACATCATGTGAACATGTCTATTTTATCATGTGAATATCCCAATTGTTGAACATCCCTATAATACTGATGATGATGATGATGATTATGATGATGATTATGATGACAGTGACATCATGACCAACCTAACACTCAATATAATAAGAGGTAGGAATGGACAACAATTACTAATTGAAATACTAGTTTGCATTTGTGAATTGTAAATATTTAATAGGTTGTTTGCTTACAGGAGATGGAACCTGATACAGATCTACATGAGTTCATTATTTGTACCATGAACAGAATCGTGTTCTTTCCATACGGATCATCAATTTTAGAAAAATATGAGCGGAAATATCATGTTCTCATTCTCTAGTTTAGCTATGAAATCCCTCGTGTGTGCTCTATTCCACATTGTGAACTCGATATTGTGTAAGGACTGACGTACAGTGTCAACTCATATACACATAGTGCAGAGAATACATATAACAACATAAGTATATAATTAAATATTCTCACAATGTCTAGAAATATAAAGCAGGACATGACCATTCATTCCGTGGATCAATCTAAAATTACTAATATCTCCAGGAGGCGTCGCTCATATGTGCAACCGGTAGCGACGATAAATAAACGTAAAACACAAACACATTCCGGAGAACGGCATTCCAGCAGTTTAAAGATACACATGCGCATACATACCGGAGAACGGCCACATGAGTGTGAACTATGTAATAAGGCATTTAGTAGGTCTAGCCATTTAAAGATACACATGGGCATACATACCGGAGAACGGCCACATGAGTGTGAACTATGTAATAAGACATTTAGTAATTCTAGCAATTTAAAGAGTCATATGTTCATACATACCGGAGAACGACCGCACGAGTGTGGACTATGTAATAAGGCATTTAGTAATTCTACCAATTTAAAGAGTCATCTGCTCATACATACCGGAGAACGACCGCACGAGTGTGGACTATGTAATAAGGCATTTAATCAGTCTAGCTCTTTAAAGAGTCATCTGCTCATACATACCGGAGAACGACCGCACAAGTGTGAACTGTGTAATAAGGCATTTAATCAGTCTGGCAATTTAAAGAGGCACATGCGCATACATACCGGAGAACGACCGCACAAGTGTGAACTGTGTAAAAAGGATTTTAGCGAGGCTAGTAAGTTAGAGATACACATGCGCATACATACCGGAGAACGGCTACATGAGTGTGAACTATGCAATACAACATTTAGCCAATCTGCCAGTTTGAATATGCACATGGTCAAGCATACTGGAGAACGAGCACATGCATGTGAAATTTGTAATAAGGCATTTAGTAATTCTACCAATTTAAAGAGTCATCTGCCCATACATACCGGAGAACGACCGCACGAGTGTGGACTATGTAATAAGGCATTTAATAATTCTAGCCATTTAAAGAGGCACATGCTCATACATACCGGAGAACGACCGCATGAGTGTGGACTATGTAATAAGGCATTTAATAATTCTAGCCATTTAAAGAGGCACATGCTAATACATACCGGAGAACGACCGCACGAGTGTGGACTATGTAATAAGGCATTTAATAAATCTAGCAATTTAAAGAGTCATCTGCTTATACATACCGGAGAACGACCGCACGAGTGTGGACTGTGTAATAAGGCATTTAATAAGTCTGGCAATTTAAAGATGCACATGCGCATACATACCGAAGAAAGGCAGCACGAGTGTGGACGATGTAATAAGGCATTTAATCTCTCTAGCAATTTAAAGAGGCACATGCTCATACATACCGGAGAACGGCCGCACGATTGTGAACTATGTCATAAGGCATTTAGTAAGTTTAGCAATTTAAAGAGGCACATGCGCATACATACCGGAGAACGACCACATGAGTGTCAAATGTGTAATACGGCTTTCAATCATTCCAACAGTTTAAAGAGTCATATGGTCATGCACACGTGAGAACGGCCGCACGATTGTGAACTATGTCATAAGGCATTTAGTAAGTCTAGCAATTTAAAGAGGCACATGCTCATACATATCGGAGAACGGCAACACGAGAGTGGACTGTGTAATAAGGCATTTAATATGTCTAGCAATTTAAAGAGGCACATGCTCAAGCATACCGGAGAACGACCACATGAATGTGAACTATGTAATAAGGCTTTTAGTGCGGCGGGTACTTTGAAGGAGCACATGCGCATACATATCAGAGAACGGCCACAGAAGTGTGAAATATGTAATAAGGCGTTCAGTCCTTCACAGATATCCTACAATATTTCGAATGGGTAAACATTCTGTACGTTTATACAATTAGCTACTAACATGATTTGGATAAAATCACATCTATCATATCGCAACATCCGTACAACAGTAAAAACAAAGCATTAGGACTGAAAGGACCGCTATACATTTAGTGATAAATCGGACCGTGTCTGCCAAGGGAGGTAATGTAAAGCCAGTGAGGTTCCTCGTTAGATTTGCCTTATTGATTATCAGATGAGTTTTGATTTTAATACTTTGTACTAGTATTCACTCCGTGGCCGAATGGTTAAGGGCGTCGACTTTAAAACACTTTACAACCTTCTCCCAGCTGGCATGCGGTAGGTCGGTGGATCTACCCGGCTACCATCCTTGCCACCCGGGTTCCTCCTCAAGCAATACTAGCGGGAGATTCGCCATCTGATCTAAGCTGTTGGTGCAACATACATGTTACAGGTGTGCACTGGCTGACATATTGGACTAAATTGGAGTTTCTGTTGTACATGCATACAAAGCAATGCAGTTAATTAAACATTAAACCTTGTTGGCTGCTACTGTTTAACAGCTGTATGTGGAGAATAGTCTTAATATTATGGTATATTCCAGATCGGGAAATACGCTGTCATGTGTATAAAATAATGGTGTTAATATTATGGTATATTCCAGATCTGGAAATACGCTGTCATGTGTATAAAATAATGATGTTAATAGTATGGTATATTCCAAATCTGGCAATACACTGTCATGTGTATAAAATAATGGTGTTAATATTATGGTATATTCCAGATCTGGCAATACGCTGTCATGTGTATAAAATAATGATGTTAATATTATGGTATATTCCAGATCTGGAAATACGCTGTCATGTTTACAGAGAATACTCCTAGTGTTATGTTTTATTCAAGGTGTAGTACACACAGTGTTGTTGTGTCTGTAACTATAAATACATCAAGTTTCGATGATCCATTATGAATGCATTATAAACAAAACAGCTTTCGACGTTCCACTTTGTATACCTGATATTGAAAACAGCTTTCGATGTTCCACTTTGTATACCTGATATTGAAAACAGCTTTCGACGTTCCACTTTGTTTACCTGATATTGAAAACAGCTTTCGATGTTCCACTTTGTATACCTGATATTGAAAACAGCTTTCGACGTTCCACTTTGTATACCTGATATTGAAAACAGCTTTTGACGTTCCACTGTGTATACTTGCTAAAGAGGACACATGTGTAGCGAAGGCCTTTTGGATTTTAACTTTAAATCAACGCCACATGGATGAGGAGAGTTCGCATAGTTAATAAAGAGAAATAATAAATATTACCATGTCTATCCTTTAATGATGTCCACTGTTTGTAATTTAATTCCATAGTCACTAACGTTAAAGTGCTTGTGTCTCTCTTAGTTCTCTCCCAGGGAGTTTCACGTCCAATACATACATCCAAGGACCTCATGATCCTCGTGAAGTATGCAAAGCACGTGAAAGCCATGCTTTGTGAGTTTTAGTTACATAAGTGAAAAAACGGAGCAACTCCGTTCATTGTTCATAAACTATAATCCTACATGTATTTTCTTATTGTGATCAGTATACTATGTAGAATTCATTGAAATTAAATATTGTTTAAACTAAACTATAAAATATCGCCTAAATTCGCGACACTCCGCCCAGGAGACGAAAGAACAATTTAATAATTAAAGCACAATACAGTCATTAATTTGATGAAAAGGTTTGAGAAAACTACGAATGGATATCAAACCTATAGTTTCTTAACCGTTTTTTACATATCTAATATAGACCTTGATCAAACTGTATGAACATACAGTCAAATGAAAATTAACAACAGTTATGACATATATGTATATAATACATGTACCTTTAAAATAATGGATGACTGTATAGTGTAATAATGTAATACATGTGCATTATTTTTCTTAACATTAGCTACATGCTTATGCACATTATAATACAATATAGACTATCTGGTGTGTAAATATGTCGACTCATTACTAACGTAAAAGATGAAATCATAAGAAAAACATTGGGGAGAAAAGAGAAATTCCTCAAAGTAAATGAGCAATGTTTCTTTCTCTCACAATAGTTTTTCGACATAAAGGAGACAATACTTTTGGCTATTTAAAACACACCAGCTATATATAATGCTTCACTTTCGAAGAATTCCATTCTTACACACTAGATAAGTAGAAACATTACTATTTGTTGTAAAATAGTCCTGTTCAACTGTTGTATAAACATATAACTCCTCACCGTCCTTGTACGATTTTCGTTTTATCACGGAAACAGTGAAGACTTCAGTTTTTGTATGAATTTCATTGTCTGGTAAATCGACATCGTGTTGCTTCACTTCATCATCGCTATCGGTGTTGACGTAAATAACATCTTCACTTGAATTGTGATTAGAATGATCCTGATAGTCATTACTTACATCACTGTTGACGGAATCGTTTTGGACTTTTGAGTCCACATTGTTCCCAAAGTAAGCTGGTTCGAAATCGTCAACAGCCTCTGTAAATCCAGTTATATCACTGAGAGTATCCAATTCGTTTAGAATGTCTAAATTGTCTTCATCAGAAGATATGTCTTCATAGTATGTGGTTGAAGTGTGTGATTGTTTCTGACTCTCCAAAGCTGCAAGTCTGGCATTTGTCCTATCAAAGTTATGTACTGTTGTCAAGTGTTTAGTTAGATAGCTACTGCGGATGAATTTTGCATCACAACCATCTTCAACACAAGTGAACAATTCACTCTGTATATGACTTCCTTTAACATGTCTAGATAAGTTACTTTTATATTTGTACGATTTCCTACAAATGTCACAAACATATTCTCCAGGCATTATGATGGTTTAAAGTAAATAAATCACGTCCACACACGTCTATGGTCACTGATGAAATGGACGACAAGAACATGTACTACGAAAAGAACGGGATGCACGTGGAACCTGAATAGTACGCCCATGTTTACACAGGGCTACTCCGCCGGAGGAATAGTACACACAACAACGTCTCAATTTTGCGGATCGTACATTACCATCTTTACTAATGATGAATTGTGTTATTCTGCCGATTTTCCACTAACCTCGAGGTAAGGAATCCTTGATCAAAACAACGTCATTAACATGAGGTATACGTTCTGATTGTATCCGCCCACTTTTGTGAGAAGATTGCATCCTTTCGCGGAGACTGGCCACATATTCGAATCTCCAGATACGCCAAAACTCACTTAATAACTTTTGACCCTTTTTCCATATTGTTAAAAGTCTATCACTGGAACTTTCGTATGGATCAAAGTCTGTATCACTACTTTCTAATTCAATGCTATGAACACCCGTATGTGGATTTAAGGTGAGGAAATGACTTGGTGTTAGGGTTATCTTCGAATTGATATCATCGTCCAGGTATATGAGTGGTCTTGAGTTTACAATTGCAGCTCTGGAGCTGAATGAGCGTTAACATTTTACGCCCGAGCGATTTTCGTAAAGCTCTCTTCACCAGGCCCTTTCATAGAAACCACCCATCCAAGGCGCGACCTCTACAATGAATTTCCAGCTAATTCCGGAATTGGAAAAATACCATTGGACGTCTTCACTGTTCACTGTCTTAGAGACCTTTCTCACCTGCTACTTTGAATTGAGAAGCAGTGTCACTAAGTATTTCGACTGGCATACCTCTCTGTGATACAAATCGTTTGAAAGCAAGTAGAAATAGTTCAGTTGCCATGTCTGAAAGTAGTTCCAAATGAATAGCTCTGGTCACCATACACGTAAATAGACATATCCACATCTTTTTACTTTCTTCTGAAGTTTTAATGTTTAATGGTCCAGGATAATCCAGTCCTGTCCTTGTAAAAGGTTATGATTCTCGCACTCTAGATATAGGTAACGGAGTCAAAGGAGGCATTTTGTATGGACCATCCTGATGACGTCGACATACGCTGCATGAACACAAAACCATTCTGATAACAGCACGTCCCTTTGGGATCCAGAATCGAAATCTGACGTGGGCTAAAGTCTGTGATATACCACTATGTAGACATTCCTTGTGAATCTTCTCGATTATTAACAAGGTCAACTTGTCGTTCTTTGGCAGAAGAATTGGTTGCCGTGCTGCTACACTGAGATCTGAATGTTCTAGTCTACCTCTACAGCGTATAATTCCATCTTTGTCCAGGAAAAGTCCTGGTTGACGTTGAAGGTTAGTGGATTTATTTTTATCCACTCCATCAATTATGTCGGCATAATTCTTTCTCTGAATAACACTAATCCACATATATTTACTATTCTGTAACTCTGAAGCTGTAATTGGACCTTTCGCACACACTTGTTTTCGGGATATTTTGATATATCTGTGAGCAAGGGAAGTTACGCGTAGTAATTTAGTCACAGAAGTGTAATCGATATCGAACGGAGTTCTAACGGTTTGTATCTTTTTGTTGTCAAAAACACTGAACACATTTGTATTATCGATTACATTCTCTTGTTCCTTTTCAGGTTGAACTTCCAAGTCTTTGTTGTATCTAGAAAACCATTGTTCAATGGGATCATTTAGCCATGAAGGTCCGTGCCACCACAAATTGTCCTTGTGTATGTCATCTAATGTTGTTCCACGGGTAGCAATGTCTGCTGGATTATCTTTTGTGTTGACATAAGATAAATGAATGTGATCCTGTTGTCTGATCTCCTGAACACGGATTCTGACAAATACTGGTAATGTCTTTTCTGAACTAAGCCACCCTAGCACACACATTGAGTCAGTCCAGAGATAAACGTTTTCAATTCTCACTTGAATTTGCTCCTGTACTAACTTAATACATCGTACTCCGATCAATACAGCCATTAATTCCAGTCTTGGAATTGTTATGCTTTTGATATGAGCCACACCAAACTTGGCAAGTATCAGGTCGGTCGTACTTTTCCCATATGTTGTATGGTGAAGATACACAGCTGCTGCATATGAAGTGGCTGAAGCATCACATAGGCACAGTAACTTGTACGTGTTTTTCCCGTCATTTCTCTTTGAAATACATCTTTGGATCTTGTACTCCGATATCTTTTGGATGTCAAGATGAATCGATGACCACGTTCCCTTGATTGTGTTATCATCAACAATATCATCCCAATCCAGATTTCTGCTCCACGGCAGTTGGAGTTGAAGCTTCCCCCTCAACAGAACGGGATTGAAGAGTCCAAGAGGGTCAAAAACTGACGCTATCATCTTTAACATCAAACGTTTCGTTAATTGCGCTTGATGTGCATCTAGTTTTGGTTGATTGATTGTCAATGTGTCAATGTGTCTGAATGGTGGTTCCACACATGTCCAAGAACACTACATATTTCTGAATCCGCTCGATCATTATCAGGTATAAGGCCTTTCACCATCTCACTGTTTGATACCCATTCTCTCAAATTCGTTGATGCTTCGTTAAACATTGTCCTGGCTCTTCCGTACATTTCTAATGCTTCTGTTTCGTTATCAGTACCAGTGATGACATTATCGACATAGATGTCATATTTTATCTTTTCAGCTCTTTCAGTTTTATAACTTTCCAAATGTGCTTCAACTGTAGCTCCTAATAAAAAGGGGCTTGATATTACACCAAATGGAACACGACAGAATCTGTATTCATGAACATTATTTTGGTCAGTGGATGGATTCATACAAGATTTCAACCATAGAAATCTGGTCACATCTCTTTCACTTTTCTGTAATCCAATATGAAGGAATGCTTTCTCTATATCAGCGACTAAGGCAATAGGGTACAATCTGAATCTTAACAGAAGTCCACAAAGATCATGTAACATAACTGGTCCTCTAAGTAAATACTCATTCAAACTTTTATTTTCTTGTTTTGTTTTTGCGGATACATCATACACTACATGAAGCTTTGTAGTTGTTTTCAAGGGGGTAATGACATCATGGTGTGGTATATAGTGTATGGGCCCATCTTTCATTGAATCATCAACTGGTTCAATCACGCCTTTAAGTAGTTGGTCCTGAATAACGGCATTATACCTTTCAAGAATTTCAGGTCTGTTTTTCATCTTTTGAATACATGATTTCAGGCGACCATAAGCGAGTGCTCTATTTTTTGGTAATTCACTATGTTCACGTTTCCACGGCCAGGTCACTTGATATCTCCCGTCTTCAAATGTTAATGCATCTTTGAATTGATCCGTTGCTTCTTCGTCTGCTGAAGTTGTTTGTTTGTCAACAATTCCAATTGCCTCTGTATTCCAGAAATCTGCGAGATCTGGTTTTTGTGAAACACAACTATCAACACTTTGAAACACACTTTCTTTTGTAACGTCATTCCCATATGTTAGTACAAGCATACTTGTATAATGTTTGTTTTCATCACAGTCATGTGTTCGACCAGTTAATATCCACCGTAATTTGGATGCAAGGAGGTATAATCCAGGCTGAAGTTCTATTCTTTGCGAAAGAACTTTGTCGAGGTGAAAATCATTTCCTATCGGAAGGTCAACCGAGGAATATTCATTGTCGGTAGGAATGGAATCAGCAAGTCCCACACTATTGATCAAGTGGTCTAAGTTGTTGATGGACGATACGTTAAAACGTCTCCTATGAATATTTCCACTTATCACTGGAACTATGTTTGCACTAATATCCATTGTACTTCCGTCCTTTAATTTCAGGGGAAATGTTGTTGAATCTGTCTTAATTGCCTTTGTGTTTCTGCTCCCAAAGGTGGACAATATTATGTTTTCCGTCTTTTCTTTTTTCAAGTCTTGTTTGTCAGCTAATCTTTGAGTGATGTATCTTCTTTGTGAACCACAGTCTAACAAACGTCTAACACTAGTAGATCTTGTATCTTTTCCATTTGCTATTTCAGTTCTAGCTGTCTTCATTAGCACCATTTCCCCAGAGGATACCATCACATTATCTTTCAACACATTACCTCCTGTTAACTTTGGATTTGTTTCAGAAATACTGGCACTGGACGTTTCTAAAATTGGCTTCTTTTTAAACCTTTTCGGACAAAGGCTCCTGTGATGTACATTATATTCTTTACAAAGAACACACTGTTTACTTGTTTTACTATCACTAGCCAAATGTCCCTCTTTTAAACATCTAAAACAGCTGCCTTTAATACGACGTTTTCTGTCTTCAATGGTTTGATAAGTTTAACATTAATCACTCCAATGTTGATTCTGACAATATCTACAAAAGTTTGAGTAAGAACTTCTTTTCTTGTTCTTTGAATTTGTACTTGTATTAGCTAGAAGCGACTCCGCTGATGTTGATGTTAACGGAGAAGCCGTATTTGAACTGACTTGGGTCTGTTGCTTTGGTTTTGAGGTTTGATCCATCTTTGCTCCTTCTGCTTTTTCACATGCACACACGTACTCTTGTAATTGGTCTCTGAGACTTTTGATTGTCCACTCCGTGTTGGACCCTTTGGTGAAACTCTATGTGTCAAGACATCTTCCCGCAGGTTCGAACGTATTAACGAGACAAACACATGCTGGTTAATGTTTTCTTCAAGAACTTCTAAGCTTCGTAGATTTCTTTCTACAATATCAACAAATGCACGTAGGCTTTGGACCGTGTTAGATGGTGAAGAAATATTCATCAACGTTTTGTAGTGTAGATCTACAACTTCATGTTTGCTACCAAAACGTTCATGTAGAATACTTATAGCTACATCATAATTGTCGTTCGATAAGGCTAGTCCATCTACCGCGCGTTTTGCATCGTCCTTGAGTTTACTAAGTAGGTAACTGAACTTTTCGACTTTGGAAAGTCTTTCATTTTTAAGCACTGTACACACAAAAGCATCCCAAAATGTTGTACACCGGAGCTTATCTCCGTTGAAGAAACACAATTCCAACTGCGGTAACTTGACTGTATTTGGTTGCTTTCTTTCACTTTCATGTCTCAAGAAGAAATCCTGTTGTTGGTCCATTTGTGTGACCATGAAACGTTGCATTTGCTCTTGAAAACGTAATAATCTGTCAGTTTGAATTTGCTCCGACATCACATGCTTAGAGTCGATGTCTTTATCAGAAAGTTCAATGAATTGTTCCAACTCCAGATAATTTTGTTCTGAATCAAGAACTAATTGACAATCATCATCAATTACCTGTTGTGTAAAATCTTTATCACTGTCACCAACTGCATCCGCTAACTCCTTTTACTTTTCTTCCAATTTTCCACAATACCATTTGAGTATTTTAGAACACAGTTTAGCACTTTTCACTATTTCACTTTTATCATACTTATGTGAATCACCACACAATATGTTCATTGCTTTGTCTAGCTCTCTCACAAGAGTATTTCGGAATCTAGTCCGAACTTCTTTGATGTAAGTCACGTTAGCCATCTTGAATTTGTTTCACGAGACACTAATACACAAATACACACGGTTCCGGCTTTAACTTTAAATCAACGCCACATGGATGAGGAGAGTTCGCATAGTTAATAAAGAGAAATAATAAATAAAGTTCACATTACCATTTCTATCCTTTAATGATGTCCACTGTTTTTAATTTAATTCCATAGTCACTAACGTTAAAGTGCTTGTGTCTCTCTTAGTTCTCTCCCAGGGAGTTTGGCTTTCACGTCCTATACATACTCACCAGGACCTCGTGATCCTCGTGAAGTATGCAAAGCACGTGAAAACCATGCTATGTAAGCTTTAGTTACATAAGTGAAAAAACGGAGCAACTCCGTTCATTGTTCATGAACTATAAAATATCGCCTAAATTCGCGACAACATGTTGACATTTCTTTGTGCATTCGAGGGAAAACAGTGTTCGATTATCTAATACACGTGTACACAACATCCACCGTGAAAGAACTGTCGATGCTTTCAGAGACCTCCATCTATTTCATCGCAATCCAATGCGCTTGGTGCTTCATTGATCTTATATACCGTTAATATCAATGCCACCAAATTACATTCTAAACTATGTCTACCAAACGTCTTCGTGAATGTGAAATTTGTAGGAAGACTTTAAGTTCAACTGCATATCTGCGGATACATCAACGCATTCATACAGGAGAGCGGTCGTATGCATGTCAAGTCTGCACAAAGGTTTTTAGTTCAACGGGACATCTACGAAGGCATCAGAAGATTCACACAGGAGAACGTCCTTATGAATGTCATATCTGCAAAACTGCTTTTATTTCAGCTGAGAGTCTTCATCGGCACTCGAGCATTCATACTGGAGATCGCCCTTATGAGTGTGAATTGTGCAAAAAGACTTTTAGTCAAATTGGAAATCTTCGAAGGCATCAAGTCATTCACACAGGAGAACGCTCGTATGAATGTGAAATCTGCAAAAAGATGTTTAGTCAGGATGGATATCTTCAAATTCATCAGCGCATTCATACTGGCGAGCGCCCATATGAGTGCGATATATGCAACAGTGCTTTTATTGTAACTGGAAGTCTTCGGAAGCATCAGCGCATTCATACAGGGAGAACGTAAATATTAATGTTAAATTTGCAAGATGGCCTATTGACACCAACACACCACAACCAAGATGGCCTTTTGTTAGGCTGGACCACTTCGAAGTCACCAGCGCATTCATACAGGAGAACGTAAATATTAATGTTAAACTTACAAGATGGCCTTTTGTGAGGCTGGACCCTTCGAATCACCAGCGCATTCATAAGGAGAACGTAAATATTAATGTTAAATTTCAAGATGGCCTTTGTGATGCTGGACCACTTCGAAGTCACCAGCGCATTCATACAGGAGAACGTAAATATTAATGTTAAATTTACAAGATGGCATTTTGTGAGGCTGGACCTCTTCGAAGTCACCAGTGCATTCATACAGGAGAATACCCATATGAGTGCGAATTCTGCAAAATGACTTTTTAGTGAGATTGGCGTCTTCGGAAACATCAGCTAATTCATACACGGGGACGCCAATATGAAGGTTAAGCTGATTCTCTTCGAATGCACCAGCATTCATACTAACGAAAGTTCTTATATAGATCATATCTGTATATAATGTTTTAGTTTAGCGGGATCTGTTCGAAGTCATCAGCTAATTCATACAAGGGAACGCCCATATGTATGTCAAATCTGCATGAGACTTTTAGTTAAGCGGGATCTGTTTGGGGACATGTATACAGAAGCACGTCTTTATGGATGTCACGTCTGTATGGAGGCTTTTAGATTAACAGGATATCTTCTGTATGAATGCGAAATCTGCAAACAGGAATTTGCTCATGTTGGATGTCTTGGGATGTCTTAGGGTTAAATGGGCATGCAGTCACCAGCCTACTGCAGTTCAGATCGTCGTCACCTTCATTGTGTGTGCTTTATATTGATTTACTGACATTATGAATGTAGTGTGCAAACATTATTGTTTTCAATCATTTGAAGTAATTTATATGTAGATTTTGTATTTCTGTTATTGAATTTTTAATTTTAGCTAATGTCATGTTTACTACCTATTAAAATAATTAGACCAACGAAAGTCTTTCATTGCTATTTTCTATTATTAATCTATCCTTTGTATTAAAGAAGGTAACGTCACCTTTTTTAAAATGGAAAGCGTTTTGTACATTGTATTAATGACTTTGCTTACGTGATATTTTAATGTACTTGGACTTTTTGTGAAAGTTAGGAAATCTTATTTTGATTTAGGATTGTATTTCGGCTCTCTTAGTAACTCCATTAGCGATTAGCGCAGTGGTAAACACGCTCGCTTCTCACCAATGCAACCAGGGTTCGATCCTTGGACCGGAAAGTATTTGAGATCGTACGGAGGTCGCCAGACCGGACATGTGGGTTTTCTGCGGATAATCCTGTTTCCTCCCACACGAATGAACACATTTATGCTTTCAACCGCGCAAACGAGAGTGATTAATGTAAGTTATTTCGCAATCGTTGTAAAAAATAAATAAAGTTTATAGTAGCTCCAGTTCTCCACAACAAATAACAACAGCAATAGAATTAATGTGCGTACACCAGTTTTAGACGGAACACTCCTCGCACACAATGCAATTTCATTTTTTGAACAGTAATGATATATCTTTAAAAATTAATCTTTATGTTCAATAATGTATGCATCGTATTGATGAAGAAGAACATACCTTTAACGTTTGAGCTACATGTACATGTACCACCATTATAATATAGTCCAGTTCCCCATTGATTTCCTAGCCAGTTTAATATGAACTAAGGCATTGCCTCAAATTGGAATCGATCATCGACAGTTCATTTTAAACGCAATTATAATAGTACATTATATATGTATGTTCCATTAATGTTAACCTTGCGAGGACATAGACATGTTTTCCTGGGATGTATATCTATCGCCCTCTACTGTCGAACCCCTCGCGGGGATGTAGATATGTTGCGCATCAAAAACCGCAAAGAAGTTAAAAGTATGAGTAGTTTAAAAACATAAATATAAGAAAGTAATGAAAAATATGTTGGGTTGAGAGTTTAAAAGCAGCTGGGTAGAACAACTAGGGATGGCATGATCAATACAGCAAACTGTCGTATTGAATTACTGTATGGTAGGGAGATGTACATGTCAGGAGGGAGATGGTTCCAATGGTAGATTGTTCTTGAAAAATAAGAAAACTTTTAATAGTCTGTAGTTGCTGTAATTAACATATAGCTTCAGGGTTGGCAGTGGCGTGCGGGACTGGAGAGGGTAACTAGTTAGTTTTTTATTGGGATAGCAACCAGATCATTATGAATTTTATACATAAGGGATAACCTACTGTCAATACGCCGTTGATCTAGTCTGCCTATATTTAGGGAATGTAACATGTCTGTAACACTAGAGGTACGATAGAAGTTAGCCTTTATCCAACTGGCTGCTCTTCGCTGGACACTTTCAATTTGGTATATCAATGTGTGGGTATGGGGCGACCAAATCTCAGAGCCATATTCCAGTTGGTGTCTCACTAGTGGCTGGTAAGCCATGGACATATGGGGTTCGGATTTGGCATGGCTACGCAGAAATCCTAATGCTGCCTTCTGGTGACGTGGTTAACTTGACATTTGGAGATGTTAAATTCCATGTCCCACACCAACTCCTACTCTTCTAATATCTTAAGATCGTTTTTGTGTGTGACCGACTCATTTGCAGATATCAATGATAGATAGACTGCAGTATCATCTGCAAAGATACGGACTTTGGAACTAATGTTTTGTGGGAGGTCGTTTATATAGACTATGAATAAAAGGGGTGCAAGTACGGATCCCTGTGGAACTCCAGAAGACAAAGGAATGACTTCTGAACTAATACCATTAAGGACAACAGACTGGAGTCTATTATCTAGAAAACTCAATCCACATGACTGCTTGACTTCTGACTCCGTAATCATGCATTATTATAATTAATATAGCCTAAGCCGTTAACCAGTAGTACTGTAGACTACTAAGCAATGTGTGTGATCAGGGCTTGTTCAATGACACAACATACATGGCCTGACCGAGTATCGAATCCGGGGTCGTTCTATTCCAAATCTGACGCCACGTGTCCTAGTATGCATTTCTTGTTAGATGATTAAACTTCCGATCGTTTGAATATTGCTAAAAATGAATCATATTTCATTTGCGTTAACTTAGTTGCATTGTTATCTCCCTTATCATAATGACATCATTTGCACATTCATAAGTATATTTTATTTCTGATATGATTTTTATTGTGACATATTTTTGTCATAATTCAAGACGAATTCCATTTGTGAGAAATCACTTACATAGTTATCTCTCCTTTCGTAAGCACACCATTTGCACAGTAGTAGGTGTATTTTATTTCTCTTCCGGAATGTTATGGTGGTATGTATTTTAGAAATGATTCTAGAAAATTAATTCTCAGAAATAAGTGGATAACAGGCACAATACACACTAATTGTTTTGTGCCCTGGGCCTAAGGTCGTTATCTTTTAATAGCAATGTAAGGTGGCGTGTGTGTATGGTTGGTGTAACATGCACTGGAGCCGTTACGATTGTGCCATTAGGCAATGCATTTAAATTCCACGTTGCCTCTTCACTCTCCCTCGTGGCGATGGATTCCATCAGGAATGAGGTCTCGAGAGTGATTAATATAAGTTGAAATAACTTGTTTCGCAATCGAGCTAAAATAAATTTGTATAGACTAACAAGAACAACTACGCATTCAATTATAAACAGAGCATGTAACGGCTGCAATGCACTAGTGGGACCAGATAGCTCGTGTATCTGTGTGGTTGGACGTCGTGAAATGCTCAAGTGAATATTTACATGAAAGCAGAACATTTTTAGCTTTATTTATTTCACACCGATTGCAAAACAACCTTTAACAACTTATAGTAATAACTCTCGTTGGCATAGATGAAAGCGTAAATGTTGTCATTCGTGTGGGAGGAAACCGGAGTACTTGGAGAAACCCACCTGTCCTATCTGACAGCCATAGCACCATCTCACATATTCCCCACCCCAAGGTTCAAACCCGAGTTTCATTGGTGAGAAACGAGCGCGTTAACCATTGTGCTAATCGTACATGCTAAATAATTAATGTTTAGAAGAAGAGAACAAATGCTAGCTTTACATATCATTGAACTCTGTTTATATTTTAACACATCTTTTGTACTGATTTGTAAATATATATACAGTCAAACCTGTCTTAAGCAGCCAGCCAAGGTAATCACAGACAGTGGCTGTTTAGCACATGTGGCAGCTTAATAGAGATCAAATGTATAATGAATCCTATATTAGGAATCTGGAAACTGGCTGCTTAATGCAGAGTGGCTGCTTAATGTAGTTGACCACTAACACAGGCTTAACTGTATTATAGTCATTGAAGGTTAATGCATTTACAACTACTCTATGTACTCTATGGTTGTGCTTTAAGCTACTCTTTTATTTTGTTTTAACTCGTGTTATACGCTGATAATAATTTGAGAGGTTCACAAGTCCCTTCCAAATCTGATATAATCTTCTACCTTGCATAATTACATCAAGTGAACATGGCATAATTACTCAAAACCAAAACACAAACACAAAACAATACATCAAGTGAACATGGCATAATTACATCAAGTGAACATGGCATAATTACATCAAGTGAACATGGCATAATTACATCAAGTGAACATGGCATAATTACATCAAGTGAACATGGCATAATTACATCAAGTGAACATGGCATAATTACATCAAGTGAATATGGCATAACTACACCATGTGAACAAGGCATAGGTACATCAAGTGAACATGGCATAATTACATCAAGTGAACATGCCATAATTACAATCAAGTGAACATGGCATAATTACATCAAGTGAACATGGCATAATTACATCAAGTGAACATGGCATTATTACATCAAGTGAACATGGCATAATTATATCAACTGAACATGGCATAATTACATCATGTGAACATGGCATAATTACATCATGTGAACATGTCTATTTTATCATGTGAATATCCCAATTGTTGAACATCCCTATAATACTGATGATGATGATGATGATTATGATGATGATTATGATGACAGTGACATCATGACCAACCTAACACTCAATATAATAAGAGGTAGGAATGGACAACAATTACTAATTGAAATACTAGTTTGCATTTGTGAATTGTAAATATTTAATAGGTTGTTTGCTTACAGGAGATGGAACCTGATACAGATCTACATGAGTTCATTATTTGTACCATGAACAGAATCGTGTTCTTTCCATACGGATCATCAATTTTAGAAAAATATGAGCGGAAATATCATGTTCTCATTCTCTAGTTTAGCTATGAAATCCCTCGTGTGTGCTCTATTCCACATTGTGAACTCGATATTGTGTAAGGACTGACGTACAGTGTCAACTCATATACACATAGTGCAGAGAATACATATAACAACATAAGTATATAATTAAATATTCTCACAATGTCTAGAAATATAAAGCAGGACATGACCATTCATTCCGTGGATCAATCTAAAATTACTAATATCTCCAGGAGGCGTCGCTCATATGTGCAACCGGTAGCGACGATAAATAAACGTAAAACACAAACACATTCCGGAGAACGGCATTCCAGCAGTTTAAAGATACACATGCGCATACATACCGGAGAACGGCCACATGAGTGTGAACTATGTAATAAGGCATTTAGTAGGTCTAGCCATTTAAAGATACACATGGGCATACATACCGGAGAACGGCCACATGAGTGTGAACTATGTAATAAGACATTTAGTAATTCTAGCAATTTAAAGAGTCATATGTTCATACATACCGGAGAACGACCGCACGAGTGTGGACTATGTAATAAGGCATTTAGTAATTCTACCAATTTAAAGAGTCATCTGCTCATACATACCGGAGAACGACCGCACGAGTGTGGACTATGTAATAAGGCATTTAATCAGTCTAGCTCTTTAAAGAGTCATCTGCTCATACATACCGGAGAACGACCGCACGAGTGTGGACTATGTAATAAGGCATTTAATCAGTCTAGCTCTTTAAAGAGTCATCTGCTCATACATACCGGAGAACGACCGCACAAGTGTGAACTGTGTAATAAGGCATTTAATCAGTCTGGCAATTTAAAGAGGCACATGCGCATACATACCGGAGAACGACCGCACAAGTGTGAACTGTGTAAAAAGGATTTTAGCGAGGCTAGTAAGTTAGAGATACACATGCGCATACATACCGGAGAACGGCTACATGAGTGTGAACTATGCAATACAACATTTAGCCAATCTGCCAGTTTGAATATGCACATGGTCAAGCATACTGGAGAACGAGCACATGCATGTGAAATTTGTAATAAGGCATTTAGTAATTCTACCAATTTAAAGAGTCATCTGCCCATACATACCGGAGAACGACCGCACGAGTGTGGACTATGTAATAAGGCATTTAATAATTCTAGCCATTTAAAGAGGCACATGCTCATACATACCGGAGAACGACCGCATGAGTGTGGACTATGTAATAAGGCATTTAATAATTCTAGCCATTTAAAGAGGCACATGCTCATACACACCGGAGAACGACCGCACGAGTGTGGACTATGTAATAAGGCATTTAGTAATTTTACCAATTTAAAGAGTCATCTGCTCATACATACTGGAGAACGACCGCATGAGTGTGGACTATGTGATAAGGCATTTAATAATTCTAGCCATTTAAAGAGGCACATGCTCATACATACCGGAGAACGACCGCATGAGTGTGGACTATGTAATAAGGCATTTAATAATTCTAGCCATTTAAAGAGGCACATGCTCATACACACCGGAGAACGACCGCACGAGTGTGGACTATGTAATAAGGCATTTAGTAATTTTACCAATTTAAAGAGTCATCTGCTCATACATACTGGAGAACGACCGCATGAGTGTGGACTATGTGATAAGGCATTTAATAATTATAGCCATTTAAAGAGGCACATGCTCATACATACCGGAGAACGACCGCACGAGTGTGGACTATGTAAAAAGGCATTTAATAAATCTAGCAATTTAAAGAGTCATCTGCTTATACATACCGGAGAACGACCGCACGAGTGTGGACTGTGTAATAAGGCATTTAATAAGTCTGGCAATTTAAAGATGCACATGCGCATACATACCGAAGAAAGGCAGCACGAGTGTGGACGATGTAATAAGGCATTTAATCTCTCTAGCAATTTAAAGAGGCACATGCTCATACATACCGGAGAACGGCCGCACGATTGTGAACTATGTCATAAGGCATTTAGTAAGTTTAGCAATTTAAAGAGGCACATGCGCATACATACCGGAGAACGACCACATGAGTGTCAAATGTGTAATACGGCTTTCAATCATTCCAACAGTTTAAAGAGTCATATGGTCATGCACACGTGAGAACGGCCGCACGATTGTGAACTATGTCATAAGGCATTTAGTAAGTCTAGCAATTTAAAGAGGCACATGCTCATACATATCGGAGAACGGCAACACGAGAGTGGACTGTGTAATAAGGCATTTAATATGTCTAGCAATTTAAAGAGGCACATGCTCAAGCATACCGGAGAACGACCACATGAATGTGAACTATGTAATAAGGCTTTTAGTGCGGCGGGTACTTTGAAGGAGCACATGCGCATACATATCAGAGAACGGCCACAGAAGTGTGAAATATGTAATAAGGCGTTCAGTCCTTCACAGATATCCTACAATATTTCGAATGGGTAAACATTCTGTACGTTTATACAATTAGCTACTAACATGATTTGGATAAAATCACATCTATCATATCGCAACATCCGTACAACAGTAAAAACAAAGCATTAGGACTGAAAGGACCGCTATACATTTAGTGATAAATCGGACCGTGTCTGCCAAGGGAGGTAATGTAAAGCCAGTGAGGTTCCTCGTTAGATTTGCCTTATTGATTATCAGATGAGTTTTGATTTTAATTCTTACTTAATTCTTACTAGTATTCACTCCGTGACCGAATGGTTAAGGGCGTCGACTTTAAAACACTTTACAACCTTCTCCCAGCTGGCATGCGGTAGGTCGGTGGATCTACCCGGCTACCATCCTTGCCACCCTGGTTCCTCCTCAAGCAATACTAGCGGGAGATTCGCCATCTGATCTAAGCTGTTGGTGCAACATACATGTTACAGGTGTGCACTGGCTGACATATTGGACTAAATTGGAGTTTCTGTTGTACATGCATACAAAGCAATGCAGTTAATTAAACATTAAACCTTGTTGGCTGCTACTGTTTAACAGCTGTATGTGGAGAATAGTCTTAATATTATGGTATATTCCAGATCGGGAAATACGCTGTCATGTGTATAAAATAATGGTGTTAATATTATCGTATATTCCATATCTGGAAATACGCTGTCACGTGTATAAAATAATGATGTTACTAGTATGGTATATTCCAAATCTGGAAATACGCTGTCATGTGTATAAAATAATGGTGTTAATATTATGGTATATTCCAGATCTGGAAATACGCTGTCATGTGTATATAATAATGATGTTAATATTATGGTATATTCCATAATTATGGATATTCCAATACTCGTAGTGTTATGTTTTATTCCAGGTGTAGTACACACAGTGTTGTTGTGTCTGTAACTATAAATACATCAAGTTTCGATGATCCATTATGAATGCATTATAAACAAAACAGCTTTCGACGTTCCACTTTGTATACCTGATATTGAAAACAGCTTTCGATGTTCCACTTTGTATACCTGATATTGAAAACAGCTTTCGACGTTCCACTTTGTTTACCTGATATTGAAAACAGCTTTCGATGTTCCACTTTGTATACCTGATATTGAAAACAGCTTTCGACGTTCCACTTTGTATACCTGATATTGAAAACAGCTTTTGACGTTCCACTGTGTATACTTGCTAAAGAGGACACATGTGTAGCGAAGGCCTTTTGGATTTTAACTTTAAATCAACGCCACATGGATGCGGAGAGTTCGCATAGTTAATAAAGAGAAATAATAAATATTACCATTTCTATCCTTTAATGATGTCCACTGTTTGTAATTTAATTCCATAGTCACTAACTTTAAAGTGCTTGTGTCTCTCTTAGTTCTCTCCCAGGGAGTTTCACGTCCAATACATACATCCAAGGACCTCATGATCCTCGTGAAGTATGCAAAGCACGTGAAAGCCATGCTTTGTGAGTTTTAGTTACATAAGTGAAAAAACGGAGCAACTCCGTTCATTGTTCATAAACTATAATCCTACATGTATTTTCTTATTGTGATCAGTATACTATGTAGAATTCATTGAAATTAAATATTGTTTAAACTAAACTATAAAATATCGCCTAAATTCGCGACACTCCGCCCAGGAGACGAAAGAACAATTTAATAATTAAAGCACAATACAGTCATTAATTTGATGAAAAGGTTTGAGAAAACTACGAATGGATATCAAACCTATAGTTTCTTAACCGTTTTTTACATATCTAATATAGACCTTGATCAAACTGTATGAACATACAGTCAAATGAAAATTAACAACAGTTATGACATATATGTATATAATACATGTACCTTTAAAATAATGGATGACTGTATAGTGTAATAATGTAATACATGTGCATTATTTTTCTTAACATTAGCTACATGCTTATGCACATTATAATACAATATAGACTATCTGGTGTGTAAATATGTCGACTCATTACTAACGTAAAAGATGAAATCATAAGAAAAACATTGGGGAGAAAAGAGAAATTCCTCAAAGTAAATGAGCAATGTTTCTTTCTCTCACAATAGTTTTTCGACATAAAGGAGACAATACTTTTGGCTATTTAAAACACACCAGCTATATATAATGCTTCACTTTCGAAGAATTCCATTCTTACACACTAGATAAGTAGAAACATTACTATTTGTTGTAAAATAGTCCTGTTCAACTGTTGTATAAACATATAACTCCTCACCGTCCTTGTACGATTTTCGTTTTATCACGGAAACAGTGAAGACTTCAGTTTTTGTATGAATTTCATTGTCTGGTAAATCGACATCGTGTTGCTTCACTTCATCATCGCTATCGGTGTTGACGTAAATAACATCTTCACTTGAATTGTGATTAGAATGATCCTGATAGTCATTACTTACATCACTGTTGACGGAATCGTTTTGGACTTTTGAGTCCACATTGTTCCCAAAGTAAGCTGGTTCAAAATCGTCAACAGCCTCTGTAAATCCAGTTATATCACTGAGAGTATCCAATTCGTTTAGAATGTCTAAATTGTCTTCATCAGAAGATATGTCTTCATAGTATGTGGTTGAAGTGTGTGATTGTTTCTGACTCTCCAAAGCTGCAAGTCTGGCATTTGTCCTATCAAAGTTATGTACTGTTGTCAAGTGTTTAGTTAGATAGCTACTGCGGATGAATTTTGCATCACAACCATCTTCAACACAAGTGAACAATTCACTCTGTATATGACTTCCTTTAACATGTCTAGATAAGTTACTTTTATATTTGTACGATTTCCTACAAATGTCACAAACATATTCTCCAGGCATTATGATGGTTTAAAGTAAATAAATCACGTCCACACACGTCTATGGTCACTGATGAAATGGACGACAAGAACATGTACTACGAAAAGAACGGGATGCACGTGGAACCTGAATAGTACGCCCATGTTTACACAGGGCTACTCCGCCGGAGGAATAGTACACACAACAACGTCTCAATTTTGCGGATCGTACATTACCATCTTTACTAATGATGAATTGTGTTATTCTGCCGATTTTCCACTAACCTCGAGGTAAGGAATCCTTGATCAAAACAACGTCATTAACATGAGGTATACGTTCTGATTGTATCCGCCCACTTTTGTGAGAAGATTGCATCCTTTCGCGGAGACTGGCCACATATTCGAATCTCCAGATACGCCAAAACTCACTTAATAACTTTTGACCGTTTTTCCATATTGTTAAAAGTCTATCACTGGAACTTTCGTATGGATCAAAGTCTGTATCACTACTTTCTAATTCAATGCTATGAACACCCGTATGTGGATTTAAGGTGAGGAAATGACTTGGTGTTAGGGTTATCTTCGAATTGATATCATCGTCCAGGTATATGAGTGGTCTTGAGTTTACAATTGCAGCTCTGGAGCTGAATGAGCGTTAACATTTTACGCCCGAGCGATTTTCGTAAAGCTCTCTTCACCAGGCCCTTTCATAGAAACCACCCATCCAAGGCGCGACCTCTACAATGAATTTCCAGCTAATTCCGGAATTGGAAAAATACCATTGGACGTCTTCACTGTTCACTGTCTTAGAGACCTTTCTCACTTGCTACTTTGAATTGAGAAGCAGTGTCACTAAGTATTTCGACTGGCATACCTCTCTGTGATACAAATCGTTTGAAAGCAAGTAGAAATAGTTCAGTTGCCATGTCTGAAAGTAGTTCCAAATGAATAGCTCTGGTCACCATACACGTAAATAGACATATCCACATCTTTTTACTTTCTTCTGAAGTTTTAATGTTTAATGGTCCAGGATAATCCAGTCCTGTCCTTGTAAAAGGTTATGATTCTCGCACTCTAGATATAGGTAACGGAGTCAAAGGAGGCATTTTGTATGGACCATCCTGATGACGTCGACATACGCTGCATGAACACAAAACCATTCTGATAACAGCACGTCCCTTTGGGATCCAGAATCGAAATCTGACGTGGGCTAAAGTCTGTGATATACCACTATGTAGACATTCCTTGTGAATCTTCTCGATTATTAACAAGGTCAACTTGTCGTTCTTTGGCAGAAGAATTGGTTGCCGTGCTGCTACACTGAGATCTGAATGTTCTAGTCTACCTCTACAGCGTATAATTCCATCTTTGTCCAGGAAAAGTCCTGGTTGACGTTGAAGGTTAGTGGATTTATTTTTATCCACTCCATCAATTATGTCGGCATAATTCTTTCTCTGAATAACACTAATCCACATATATTTACTATTCTGTAACTCTGAAGCTGTAATTGGACCTTTCGCACACACTTGTTTTCGGGATATTTTGATATATCTGTGAGCAAGGGAAGTTACGCGTAGTAATTTAGTCACAGAAGTGTAATCGATATCGAACGGAGTTCTAACGGTTTGTATCTTTTTGTTGTCAAAAACACTGAACACATTTGTATTATCGATTACATTCTCTTGTTCCTTTTCAGGTTGAACTTCCAAGTCTTTGTTGTATCTAGAAAACCATTGTTCAATGGGATCATTTAGCCATGAAGGTCCGTGCCACCACAAATTGTCCTTGTGTATGTCATCTAATGTTGTTCCACGGGTAGCAATGTCTGCTGGATTATCTTTTGTGTTGACATAAGATAAATGAATGTGATCCTGTTGTCTGATCTCCTGAACACGGATTCTGACAAATACTGGTAATGTCTTTTCTGAACTAAGCCACCCTAGCACACACATTGAGTCAGTCCAGAGATAAACGTTTTCAATTCTCACTTGAATTTGCTCCTGTACTAACTTAATACATCGTACTCCGATCAATACAGCCATTAATTCCAGTCTTGGAATTGTTATGCTTTTGATATGAGCCACACCAAACTTGGCAAGTATCAGGTCGGTCGTACTTTTCCCATATGTTGTATGGTGAAGATACACAGCTGCTGCATATGAAGTGGCTGAAGCATCACATAGGCACAGTAACTTGTACGTGTTTTTCCCGTCATTTCTCTTTGAAATACATCTTTGGATCTTGTACTCCGATATCTTTTGGATGTCAAGATGAATCGATGACCACGTTCCCTTGATTGTGTTATCATCAACAATATCATCCCAATCCAGATTTCTGCTCCACGGCAGTTGGAGTTGAAGCTTCCCCCTCAACAGAACGGGATTGAAGAGTCCAAGAGGGTCAAAAACTGACGCTATCATCTTTAACATCGAACGTTTCGTTAATTGCGCTTGATGTGCATCTAGTTTTGGTTGATTGATTGTCAATGTGTCTGAATGGTGGTTCCACACATGTCCAAGAACACTACATATTTCTGAATCCGCTCGATCATTATCAGGTATAAGGCCTTTCACCATCTCACTGTTTGATACCCATTCTCTCAAATTCATTGATGCTTCGTTAAACATTGTCCTGGCTCTTCCGTACATTTCTAATGCTTCTGTTTCGTTATCAGTACCAGTGATGACATTATCGACATAGATGTCATATTTTATCTTTTCAGCTCTTTCAGTTTTATAACTTTCCAAATGTGCTTCAACTGTAGCTCCTAATAAAAAGGGGCTTGATATTACACCAAATGGAACACGACAGAATCTGTATTCATGAACATTATTTTGGTCAGTGGATGGATTCATACAAGACTTCAACCACAGAAATCTGGTCACATCTCTTTCACTTTTCTGTAATCCAATATGAAGGAATGCTTTCTCTATATCAGCGACTAAGGCAATAGGGTACAATCTGAATCTTAACAGAAGTCCACAAAGATCATGTAACATAACTGGTCCTCTAAGTAAATACTCATTCAAACTTTTATTTTCTTGTTTTGTTTTTGCGGATACATCATACACTACATGAAGCTTTGTAGTTGTTTTCAAGGGGGTAATGACATCATGGTGTGGTATATAGTGTATGGGCCCATCTTTCATTGAATCATCAACTGGTTCAATCACGCCTTTAAGTAGTTGGTCCTGAATAACGGCATTATACCTTTCAAGAATTTCAGGTCTGTTTTTCATCTTTTGAATACATGATTTCAGGCGACCATAAGCGAGTGCTCTATTTTTTGGTAATTCACTATGTTCACGTTTCCACGGCCAGGTCACTTGATATCTCCCGTCTTCAAATGTTAATGCATCTTTGAATTGATCCGTTGCTTCTTCGTCTGCTGAAGTTGTTTGTTTGTCAACAATTCCAATTGCCTCTGTATTCCAGAAATCTGCGAGATCTGGTATTTGTGAAACACAACTATCAACGCTTTGAAACACACTTTCTTTTGTAACGTCATTCCCATATGTTAGTACAAGCATACTTGTATAATGTTTGTTTTCATCACAGTCATGTGTTCGACCAGTTAATATCCACCGTAATTTGGATGCAAGGAGGTATAATCCAGGCTGAAGTTCTATTCTTTGCGAAAGAACTTTGTCGAGGTGAAAATCATTTCCTATCGGAAGGTCAACCGAGGAATATTCATTGTCGGTAGGAATGGAATCAGCAAGTCCCACACTATTGATCAAGTGGTCTAAGTTGTTGATGGACGATACGTTAAAACGTCTCCTATGAATATTTCCACTTATCACTGGAACTATGTTTGCACTAATATCCATTGTACTTCCGTCCTTTAATTTCAGGGGAAATGTTGTTGAATCTGTCTTAATTGCCTTTGTGTTTCTGCTCCCAAAGGTGGACAATATTATGTTTTCCGTCTTTTCTTTTTTCAAGTCTTGTTTGTCAGCTAATCTTTGAGTGATGTATCTTCTTTGTGAACCACAGTCTAACAAACGTCTAACACTAGTAGATCTTGTATCTTTTCCATTTGCTATTTCAGTTCTAGCTGTCTTCATTAGCACCATTTCCCCAGAGGATACCATCACATTATCTTTCAACACATTACCTCCTGTTAACTTTGGATTTGTTTCAGAAATACTGGCACTGGACGTTTCTAAAATTGGCTTCTTTTTAAACCTTTTCGGACAAAGGCTCCTGTGATGTACATTATATTCTTTACAAAGAACACACTGTTTACTTGTTTTACTATCACTAGCCAAATGTCCCTCTTTTAAACATCTAAAACAGCTGCCTTTAATACGACGTTTTCTGTCTTCAATGGTTTGATAAGTTTAACATTAATCACTCCAATGTTGATTCTGACAATATCTACAAAAGTTTGAGTAAGAACTTCTTTTCTTGTTCTTTGAATTTGTACTTGTATTAGCTAGAAGCGACTCCGCTGATGTTGATGTTAACGGAGAAGCCGTATTTGAACTGACTTGGGTCTGTTGCTTTGGTTTTGAGGTTTGATCCATCTTTGCTCCTTCTGCTTTTTCACATGCACACACGTACTCTTGTAATTGGTCTCTGAGACTTTTGATTGTCCACTCCGTGTTGGACCCTTTGGTGAAACTCTATGTGTCAAGACATCTTCCCGCAGGTTCGAACGTATTAACGAGACAAACACATGCTGGTTAATGTTTTCTTCAAGAACTTCTAAGCTTCGTAGATTTCTTTCTACAATATCAACAAATGCACGTAGGCTTTGGACCGTGTTAGATGGTGAAGAAATATTCATCAACGTTTTGTAGTGTAGATCTACAACTTCATGTTTGCTACCAAAACGTTCATGTAGAATACTTATAGCTACATCATAATTGTCGTTCGATAAGGCTAGTCCATCTACCGCGCGTTTTGCATCGTCCTTGAGTTTACTAAGTAGGTAACTGAACTTTTCGACTTTGGAAAGTCTTTCATTTTTAAGCACTGTACACACAAAAGCATCCCAAAATGTTGTACACCGGAGCTTATCTCCGTTCAAGAAACACAATTCCAACTGCGGTAACTTGACTGTATTTGGTTGCTTTCTTTCACTTTCATGTCTCAAGAAGAAATCCTGTTGTTGGTCCATTTGTGTGACCATGAAACGTTGCATTTGCTCTTGAAAACGTAATAATCTGTCAGTTTGAATTTGCTCCGACATCACATGCTTAGAGTCGATGTCTTTATCAGAAAGTTCAATGAATTGTTCCAACTCCAGATAATTTTGTTCTGAATCAAGAACTAATTGACAATCATCATCAATTACCTGTTGTGTAAAATCTTTATCACTGTCACCAACTGCATCCGCTAACTCCTTTTACGTTTTTCCAATTTTCCACAATACCATTTGAGTATTTTAGAACACACTTCTTCGCACTTTTCACTATTTCACTTTTATCATACTTATGTGAATCACCACACAATATGTTCATTGCTTTGTCTAGCTCTCTCACTAGAGTATTTCGGAATCTAGTCCGAACTTCTTTGATGTAAGTCACGTTAGCCATCTTGAATTTGTTTCACGGGACACTAATACACAAATACACACGGTTCCGGCGCCAAACAATGTACCGAAGGCCTTTTTGATTTTAACCTTAAAATCAACGCCACATGGATGAGGAGAGTTCGCATAGTTAATAAAGAGAAATAATAAATAAAGTTCACATTACCATTTCTATCCTTTAATGATGTCCACTGTTTTTAATTTAATTCCATAGTTACTAACGTTAAAGTGCTTGTGTCTCTCTTAGTTCTCTCCCAGGGAGTTTGGCTTTCACGTCCTATACATACTCACCAGGACCTCGTGATCCTCGTGAAGTATGCAAAGCACGTGAAAGCCATGCTATGTAAGTTTTAGTTACATAAGTGAAAAAACGGAGCAACTCCGTTCATTGTTCATGAACTATAAAATATCGCCTAAATTCGCGACAACATGTTGACAATTCTTTGTGCATTCGAGGGAAAACAGTGTTCGACTATCTAATACACGTGTACACAACATCCACCGTGAAAGAACTGTCGATGCTTTCAGAGACCTCCATCTATTTCATCGCAATCCAATGCGCTTGGTGCTTCATTGGTCTTATATACCGTTAATATCAATGTCACCAAATTACATTCTAAACTATGTCTACCAAACGTCTTCGTGAATGTGAAATTTGTAGGAAGACTTTACGTTCAGCTGCATATCTGCGGATACATCAACGCATTCATACAGGAGAGCGGCTGTATGCATGTCAAGTCTGCACAAAGGTTTTTAGTTCAACGGGACATCTACGAAGGCATCAGAAGATTCACACAGGAGAACGTCATTATGAATGTCATATTTGCAAAACTGCTTCAGCTGATAGTCTTCGTCGGCACTCGAGCATACATACTGGAGATCGCCCTTATGAGTGTGAATTGTGCAAAAAGACTTTTAGTCAAATTGGAAATCTTCGAAGGCATCAACTCATTCACACAGGAGAACGCTCGTATGAATGTGAAATCTGCAAAAAGACGTTTAGTCATGATGGATATCTTCAAATTCATCAGCGCATTCATACTGGCGAGCGCCCATATGAGTGCGATATATGCAACAGTGCTTTTATTGTAGCGGGAAGTCTTCGAAAGCATCGGCGCATTCATACAGGAGAACGTAGATATTAATGTTAAATTTACAAGATGGCCTTTTGTGAGGCTGGAACTCTTCGAAGTCACCAGCGCATTCATACATGAGAACGCCCATATGAATGCGAATTCTGCAAAATGACTATTTAGTGAGATTGTTGTCTTCGGAAACATCAGCTAATTCATACAGACCCATATGAAGGTTAAGCTGATTCTCTTCGAATGCACCAGCATTCATACTAACGGAATTTCTTATATAGATCATATCTGTATATAATGTTTTAGTTTAGCGGGATCTATTCGAAGTCATCAGCAAATTCATACAAGGCAACGCCCATATGTATGTCAAATCTGCATGAGACATTTAGTTCAGTGGGATCTATTCGAAGTCATCAGCTAATTCATACAGGGGAATATCCTTATGAATGACAAGCCTGCACGAAGGCTTGTAGTTTAGCGTGATCTATTTGGGGACATGTATACAGAAGCACGTCTTTGTGGAAGTCACGTCTGTATGGAGGCTTTTAGATTAACAGGATATCTTCTGTATGAATGCGAAATCTGCAAACAGGAATTTGGCTGTCTTGGGATGTCTTAGGGTTAAATGGGCATGCAGTAACCAGCCTACTGCAGTTCAGATCGTCGTCATCTTCATTGTGTGTGCTTTATATTGATTTACTGACATTATGAATGTAGTGTGCAAACATTATTGTTTTCAATCATTTGAAGTAATTTATATGTAGATTTTGTATTTCTGTTATTGAATTTATTTAGCTAATGTCATGTTTACTACCTATTAAAATAATTAGACCAACGAAAGTCTTTCATTGCTATTTTCTATTATTAATCTATCCTTTTTTAAAATGGAAAGCGTTTTGTACATTGTATTAATGACTTTGCTTACGTGATATTTTAATGTACTTGCACTTTTTGTGAGTCGAGTGGTTAAGGTCGCTGACTTGTATACCACTGTAACCTATCATCACTGATGGTCACGGGTTTGAGCCCCACTCAGACCGTGTCTCATTTATATGAAAAGGTTGGCAGTTTCTTACGGAGGTTGGTGCACCCAAGTACTGGCTAACCGCTGGAGCCTGCCCTGGAAAGGTGTTTTTAGGTAAACTGCCCGCCGGCGATATAGCCCAAAATGTTGCTGATGCAGGCGTAAAACCCGATATATATATATATGAAAGTTATGAAATCTTATTTTGATTTAGGATTGTATTTCGGCTCTCTTAGTAACTCCATTAGCGATTAGCGCAGTGGTAAACACGCTCGCTTCTCACCAATGCAACCAGGGTTCGATCCTTGGACCGGAAAGTATTTGAGATCGTACGGAGGTCGCCAGACCGGACATGTGGGTTTTCTGCGGATAATCCTGTTTCCTCCCACACGAATGAACACATTTATGCTTTCAACCGCGCAAACGAGTGTGATTAATGTAAGTTATTTCGCAATCATTGTAAAAAATAAATAAAGTTTATAGTAGCTCCAGTTCTCCACAACAAATAACAACAGCAATAGAATTAATGTGCGTACACCAGTTTTAGACTGAACACTCCTCGCTCACAATGCAATTTCATTTTTTGAACAGTAATGATATATCTTTAAAAATTAATCTTTATGTTCAATAATGTATGCATCGTATTGATGAAGAAGAACATACCTTTAACGTTTGAGCTACATGTACATGTACCACCATTATAATATAGTCCAGTTCCCCATTGATTTCCTAGCCAGTTTAATATGAACTAAGGCATTGCCTCAAATTGGAATCGGTCATCGACAGTTCATTTTAAACGCAATTATAATAGTACATTATATATGTATGTTCCATTAATGTTAACCTTGCGAGGACATAGACATGTTTTCCTGGGATGTATATCTATCGCCCTCTACTGTCGAACCCCTCGCGGGGATGTAGATATGTTGCGCATCAAAAACCTCAAAGAAGCTAAAAGTATGAGTAGTTTTAAAACATAAATATAAGAAAGTATTGAAAAATATGTTGGGTTGAGAGTTTAAAAGCAGCTGGGTAGAACAACTAGGGATGGCATGATCAATCCAGCAAACTGTCGTATTGAATTACTGTATGGTAGGGAGATGTACATGTCAGGAGGGAGATGGTTCCAATGGTAGATTGTTCTTGAAAAATAAGAAAACTTTTAATAGTCTGTAGTTGCTGTAATTAACATATAGCTTCAGGGTTGGCAGTGGCGTGCGGGACTGGAGAGGGTAACTAGTTATGTTTTTTATGTGGGTAGCAACCAGATCATTATGAATTTTATACATAAGAGATAACCTACTGTCAATACGCCGTTGATCTAGTCTGCGTATATTTAGGGAATGTAACATGTCTGTAGCACTAGAGGTACGATAGAAGTTAGCCTTTATCCAACTGGCTGCTCTTCGCTGGACACTTTCAATTTTTATCTATCAATGTTTGGGTATGGGGCGACCAAATCTCAGAGCCATATTCCAGTTGGTGTCTCACTAGTGGCTGGTAAGCCATGGACATATTGGGGTTCGGATTTGGCATGGCTGCGCAGAAATCCTAATGCTTCCTTCTGGTGACGTGGTTAACTTGACATTTGGAGATGTTAAATTCCATGTCCCACACCAACTCCTACTCTTCTAATATCTTAAGATCGTTTTTGTGTGTGACCGACTCATTTGCAGATATCAATGATAGATAGACTGCAGTATCATCTGCAAAGATACGGACTTTGGAACTAATGTTTTGTGGGAGGTCGTTTATATAGACTATGAATAGAAGGGGTGCAAGTACGGATCTCTGTGGAACTCCAGAAGACACAGGAATGACTTCTGAACTAATACCATTAAGGACAACAGACTGGAGTCTATTATCTAGAAAACTCAATCCACATGAATGTTTGACTTCTGACTCCGTAGTCATGCATTATTAGTATTATTAATATAACCTAAGCCGTTAACCAGTAGTACTGTAGACTACTAAGTCTTGTAGGTCGTGTATTCAGAGCGTGTATGGCGTGCTTGCTTCGTTCACACCGGATCCCAGAATGCATCACTTCCGGTCCAGACGGTGTCTCCATCTTCCGCATCAGACTGTGGCTCTTAATGAACCCAATTGCCATTCACTACACTACTAAGCAATGTGTGTGATATGGGCTTGCTCAATGACACAACATACATGACCTGACCGAGCATCGAATCCGGGTCGTTCTATTCCAAATCTGACGCCACATGTCTTAGTATGCATTTCTTGTTAGATGATTAAGCGTCCGATCATTTGAATATTGCTAAAAATGAATCATATTTCATTTGCGTTAACTTATTTGCATTGTTATCTCCCTTATCATAATGACATCATTTGCACATTCATAAGTATATTTTATTTCTAATATGATTTTTATGGTGACATATTTTTGTCATAATTCAAGACGAATTCCATTTTCATTAGTGAGAAATCAGGTACATAGTTATCTCTCTTTTCGTACGCACACCATTTGCACAATAGTAGGTGGATTTTATTTCTCTACCGGAATGTTATGGTGGTATGTATTTTAGAAATGAGTCTAGAAAATTAATTCTCAGAAATAAGTGGATAACAGGCACAATACACACTAATTGTTTTGTGCCCTAGGCCTAAGGTCGTTATCTTTTAATACCAGTGTAAGGTGGCGTGTGTGTATGGTTGGTTTAACGTGCACTGGAGCCGTTACTATTGTGCCCTTAGGCAAGTCATTTAAATTCCACGTTGCCTCTTCTCTCTCCCTCGTGGCGATGGATTCCATCAGGAATGAGGTCTCGAGAGTGATTAATATAAGTTGAAATAACTTGTTTCGCAATCGAGCTAAAATAAATTTGTATAGACTAACGTGCGCATAACAAGAACAACTACGCATTCAATTATAAACAGAGCATGTAACGGCTGCAATGCACTAGTGGGACCAGATACCTCGTGTATCTGTGTGGTTGGACGTCGTGAAATGCTCAAGTGAATATTTACATGAAAGCAGAACTTGTTTTAGCTTTATTTATTTCACACCGATTGCAAAACAAGCTTTAACAACTTATAGTAATAACTCTCGTTGGCATAGATGAAAGCGTAAATGTTGTCATTCGTGTGGGAGGAATCCAGAGTACCTGGAGAAACCCACCTGTCTGATCTGACAGCCATAGCACCATCTCACATATTACCCATCCGAGGTTCAAACCCGGGTTTCATTGGTGAGTAACGACCGCGTTGACCATTGTGTTAATCGTACAGGCTAAATAATTAATGTTTAGAGGAAGAAAACAAATGCTAGCTTTACATATCATTGAACTCTGTTTATAATTTAACACATCATTTGCTTTCGTACTGATCTAAGACACACATACCTGCACTTGAATCATTTGTAAGTATATATACAGTCAAACCTGTCTTAAGCAGCCAGCCAAGGTAATCACAGAAAGTGGCTGTTTAGCACATGTGGCAGCTTAATAGAGATCAAATGTATAATGAATCACTATATTAGGAATCTGGAAACTGGCTGCTTAATGCAGAGTGGCTGCTTAATGTAGTTGACCACTAACAAAGGTTTAACTGTATTATAGTCATTGAAGATTGATGCGTTTACAACTACTCTATGTACTCTATGATTGTGCTTTAAGCTACTCTTTTATTTTGTTTTAAATCGTGTTATACGCTGAGAATAATTTGAGAAGTTCACAATTCTCTTCCAAATCTTATATAATCTTCTACCTTGCATAATTACATCAAGTGAACATGGCATAATTACATCAAGTGAACATGGCATAATTACCTCAAGTGAACATGGCATAATTACAGCATGTGAATATGGCATAATTACATCAAGTGAACATGGCATAAATACCTCAAGTGAACATGGCATAATTACCTCAAGTGAACATGGCATAATTACCTCAAGTGAACATGGCATATTTACATCATGTGAACATGGCATAATTACATCATGTGAATATCCCAATTGTTGAACATCCCTATAATACTGATGATGATGATGATGATGATGATGATGATGATGACAGTGACATCATGACCAACCTAACACTCACTATAATAAGAGGTAAGAATGGACAACAATTACTAATTGAAATACTAGTTTGCATTTGTGAATTGTAAATATTGAATACGTTGTTTGCTTTCAGGAGATGGAACCTGCTGTTTACACGTACAGATCTACATGAGTTTATGTGTTTAATTATTTGTACCATGAACAGAATCGTTTTCTTTCCATACGGATCATAAATTTTAGAAAAATATGAGCGGAAATATCATGTTCTCTTTCTCTAGTTTAGCTACGAAATCCCTCGTGTGTGCTCTATTCACATTGTGAACTCGATATTGTGTAAGGACTGACGTACATTGTCAACTCATATACACATAGTACAGAGAATACATATAACAACATAAGTATATGATTAAATATTCTCGCAATGTCTAGAAATATAAAGCAGGACATGTCCATTCATTCCGGAGATCAATCTAAAATGACTAATATCTCCAGGAGGCGTCGCTCATATGTGCAACCGGTAGCGACGATAAATAAACCTAAAACACTAACACATTCCGGAGAACGGCAGTCCAGCAGTTTAAAGATACACATGCGCATACATACCGGAGAACGGCCACATGAGTGTGAACTATGTAATAAGGCATTTAGTAGGTCTGGCCATTTAAAGATACACATGCGCATACATACCGGAGAACAACCGCACGAGTGTGGACTATGTAATAAGGCATTTAGTAATTCTAGCAATTTAAAGAGTCATCTGCTCATACATACCGGAGAACGACCACACGAGTGTGGACTGTGTAATAAGGCATTTAATAAGTCTAGCAATTTAAAGAGGCACATGAGCATACATACCGGAGAACGACCGCACAAGTGTGAACTTTGTACTAAGGATTTTAGCGAGGCGAGTAAGTTGGAGATACACATGCGCATACACACCGGAGAACGGCCGCACGAGTGTCAAATATGTAATAAGGCTTTCAGTCAGCCTTGGAATTTAAAACAGCACATGCGCATACACACCGGAGAGTGACAACATGAGTGTGAGGTATGCAATAAGGCTTTCAGTCAATCGAGCAATTTAAAGCAGCATATGCTCAAGCACACCAGAGAACGACCACACAAGTGTGAACTATATAATAAAGCTTTCAGTCTGTCTAGCCATTTAAGGCTGCACATACTCATATATATACCATGTGAGTGTGAAATATGTAATAATCCGTTTGCCATTCTGGCAGTTTGAAGCTACACATATACAATCATGTATACCGGAGAACATCCTCGTGAATGTTTGATTTGTATGAAGACTTTGTCAGCATCATGGCAGCTTAAAGGACACACGATCAAGCGCAATGACCACATGCAAGTGAAATGTGTAAACTTGCTTTCAGTCAGATTAGCACTTTAATGTCCCACATCGTCATATACATACTATACATCGACTTGCAGTGGGAATTATGTAATGATGTTTTTTGCTTGTCTGTCATTATGCAAATAACACATGCACACGACACGTGCTCATACATTAGGAAGAAGGACCACTTAACTGGAAAATGTAGCTATGAATACTTTCCGTCATCCTAGCGGTTTAAACAAGCACATGCGCATACATTCCAGATAGCATAAATTTATGCCAGGTGATGCTTGACAAGACATTTGAAGTGGGACATATATTACTCGCCGTTGAGTAGGACTTAAATGAAGTAATTTCGTTGTTCTACGAACCCAGCATGATGCCTCTAGTCATGCTAATATTTATGTAGGTTTATGTAATTCTTAAAACTATTTATGTAATTAAAACTAACTATCCTTTTATTCTAGAATAAATAGCCTCTATAACTCGATAATTATAGACTTTGCAGACGGATCTATAGTTCAGTGGTTAACATGTCGGACTAATAATGCAGGGATCGCAGGTTCGATCTCCCGTCTGACTCTAATCATATTAACCGTATTTGAGATGGGACTTTTAGAAATCGCGTACTCTTCTGACACAATAATCATTGTTGAATGATTTATTCACTATTTGTATAATAAACACCAGACTGTGGCGTGCCGTTTATAGATCCGCACATAGAGCCGCGATTGGATCCGGAAGGTCATTTACAGATACAATCAAACCTGTGTTGGCGGTTACCTCTATTATACATTTGACCTCTATTAATGAGTTTCGGTCTGTATCATTGCACTATCCTCCAAAAATCTAAAATGACTAATCTGTTGTATGATTTATTCATTATGTGTATAATAAACACCAGACTGTGGCGTGCCCTTTATAGAACCGCACATAGAGCCGCGGTTGGATCCTGAAGCCCATTTACAGTCAAACCTGTGTTATACGTACCAGACTGTGGCGGTGCCCCTTGATAGATCATCACATAGAGCCGCGGTTGGATCCGGAAGGTCATTTACAGATACGTCGGTTCTATTATACTTTACCTCTAGACATTTTACCTGTTTTGGTGGTTTGTTATATTTTGATAGACTTGCACTTAAAATGTATTACTGTAATATAATTAAACTGATACATTGCTTTTACTTTTATTTGTGTCTGTTGTATTGGTAATTGTTAGATTATACACATCTATTTGATCTCGATTGCTAAACAAGTTCTTATGACTTAATAAATATATAAATCACTCTCGAGACCTCATTCCTGATGGAATCCATCGATACTAGGGAGAGAGAACAGGCAACGTGGAATTTAATTCATAACAACACAATCGTGGCGGGGCTCCAACACCGGGCCTTTCGCACATGAAGCGAACGTGCATACCTTTCTTTGCTTGCCTAATGCCTCAAGCGGGGCTCGAACTCAGGGCCTTTCGCATCTGAAGTAAATAATAATGTATACCTTTCTATGGCAGTTATTATCAGATATTGAGCACATACGTTCTAGTTAATTATTATCTAGGTTAATTCTCTATAATTATATTAAGTCTCGTTTTCGCTCAACGCTACCTACCTTATGAGAAATATATATCATTGCTCTAAGCACGGTGCTTGTACATTGCTCTAAGCACGCTGCTTGTACTGCTCTAAGCACGTTGCGAGTACATTGCTCTAAGCACGTTGCTTGTACATTGCTCTAAGCGCGTTGTGTGTACATTGCTCTAAGCACGTTGTTTGTACTTTGCGCTAAGCACGTTGATTGTACATTGTTCTAAGCACGTTGCTTTTATATTTCTCTAAGCACGCTGCTTTTAAATTGCTCTAAGCAGGTTGTATTAACATTGATCTAAGCATGATGTTTGAACGTTGATCTAAGCACGTTGCGTACACATTGCTCTAAGCATGATGTGTTTCTACGCAGGCTGCTTGAACATTGTTCTAAGCAGGTTGAATGCATCATTAACATTCGCCTGATTCGGTGTCTACTCCGTACTTGTTTTTCATAATTTTGTAATCTATTTTCCTTTATATCGGTTTCAAAATCAATACCCTCGATTCTAGCTATATACAAGTATATGACAGTTTGCATAGTGCCATGTGCAGAGCTGGTGACTTTCGCTATCACACCACACCACATTTATACATGTTTACTATTTCACCAACGCAGACACCGCTCTCAGTCATTGGTTGAAAATAGAGCGGATTGATTTCTAGGTCAGCCAATCAGAACCCTTCGAGGTTGTATTACTTACTAGAAAATATATGGTGGAGATATGAGACTAAATACAAGCAATGTTGGCACATTAGTGCGGTATTTAGCACTCTCGATTCTCACCAATGCAACCCGGGTTTGATCCTTTGGCGGGAAGTATGCGAGATGGGACGGTGTACGCCATCCAGATCGGACATGTGGATTTTCTCCAGGTACTCCGGTTTCCACCCACAAGAATGATTGCATACTATATACTCAACTCAGACGAGAGTGATTGGTGTAACCGATTAGCCTGGGTGCAAGTCTGTCGATTTCTGGCAAAATGACAGCATGGGGAAACTGGATTTCCGATCGTAGCGCCATCTACTTACACCCTCGTTTATGAGGGTGTAGATTTGAAGAACTACAACTCTTCTCTACAAGATAATATCGCTAAATATAGAAACGGAATTCTATCGGAAATCAGGAACGATTATACACGATCATTTCCGAATATACACGAATGCTCCCGTAGACTCATTTACATTGCAAACATATAATGTCCCATTTCTGTGTTATATCGACGAGATGGCGAATTTTAAATATTACATTTAGATGGTAATGCATAATTGAACTAAGGACGACTTAAATATTGAGTAAATATGTCAAATCAGACGCACATTGTACGTTCCGTTGACCCGTAAACAATGGCGGCCAATTATGAAAATGTTATCAGCATTGCAGTGCCTCGCTTTCGATTCAAGTACGTCATTAATTAAGATACGTGCTAATCGGCCTATTAATAGGATTAATGCGAGTCAATAATTACACGGACAATCCGCCACTTTTCCCCAGGCGTTGATATGATCAAAAACTCAATACGGCCCAATTAATAGTATCGGTGTTAAAATATATTTATTTGACTGACCAGGCAAAATATATCGACGCCTGTTCCCAGGCTACTCTAAAACATAGATACGACAAGTATGTTCCCATGGAGTGTTGTGGTGAATTGTTTATTGACATCGCTATAGGAATTTGATCGATGAAACAATAAAGAACAATAGATTCAGTCCTGTTGTCATCTACTTCCCGGTTTACATGAGCTTCACTTTCGTGTATTCTTTCTGGTTCGATACCCCACCTGACCCTAATAAAATTAACATTCTTTCAGATGGGACTTTAAACCGAGATCTCGTGTCGATGCTTTACACCGTGCACGTAACAGAACAAGCAGATACTCTGGAATGGGTCTCTGTTTGTATCATTGCACTATCATCCAATAATCTAAAATTACATATCTCTTCAGGAGGCGTCGCTCATATGGGCAACCGGTAGCGACGATAAATAAACGTGAAACTCTTTTGTCCATTGTGATCTAGTTATGTCATCTCTCAAGGAAAACACAAATAAATATTGTAATTGGCAAACTAGATTACGGTTTTAAGCCAACACTGATATTGACTTGGTATATATCAAAATTGGTGTAGTGTAGTTACAGAAACTATGTGTAGTGACAAACCTGTTAAACTAGTAAACTTACAATAGTAAACGATGTAGACATGATGGAATGTCGGAATGTTGGTACAGTGTCAGTATGTTTGTACAGTGTCAGTATGTATGTACAGTGTCAGTATGTATGTACAGTGTCGGTATGTGTGTACAGTGTCAGTATGTGTGTACAGTGTCAGTATGTGTGTACAGTGTCAGTATGTTGGTACAGTGTCAGTATGTGTGTACAGTGTCAGTATGTTGGTACAGTGTCAGTATGTTGGTACAGTGTCAGTATGTTGGTACAGTGCCAGTATGTGTGTACAGTGTCAGTATGTGTATACAGTGTCAGTATGTGTGTACAGTGTCAGTATGTGTGTACAGTGTCAGTATGTTGGTACAGTGTCAGTATGTTGGTACAGTGCCAGTATGTGTGTACAGTGTCAGTATGTGTGTACAGTGTCAGTATGTGTGTACAGTGTCAGTATGTGTGTACAGTGTCAGTATGTTGGTACAGTGTCAGTATGTTGGTACAGTGTCAGTATGTTGGTACAGTGTCAGTATGTTGGTACAGTGTCAGTATGTTGGTACAGTGCCAGTATGTTGGTACAGTGTCAGTATGTGTGTACAGTGTCAGTATGTTGGTACAATTATATGTACTATAATAATGTAATATATCTATATATATATAGGGTGTTTGGTTTACACAGTAGTTATTGCAAGACATACATCACATATAACATACGACATGCAACAGACGGATCTGTAGTCCAGTGGTAGCACGCTGGACTGGTAATCCAGGGGTCGCAGGTTCGATCCCCCGTCTGTAGTCCAGTGGTAACACGCTGGACTGGTAATCCAGGGGTCGCAGGTTCGATCCCCCGTCTGTGGTCCAATGGTAACTCGCTGGACTGGTAATCCAGGGATTGCAGGTTCGATCCCCCGTCTGTAGTCCAATGGTAACACGCTGTACTGGTAATCCAGGGGTCGCAGGTTCGATCCCCCGCCTGTAGTCCAGTGGTAACACGATGGACAGGTAATCCAGGGGTAGCAGTTTCGATCCCCCGTCTGTAGTCCAGTGGTAACACGCTGGACTGGTAATCCAGAGGTCGCAGGTTCGATCCCCCGTCTGTAGTCCAGTGGTAACACGCTGGACTGGTAATCCAGAGGTCGCAGGTTCGATCCCCCGTCTGTAGTTCAGAGGTAACACGCTGGACTGGTAATCCAGAGGTCGCAGGTTCGATCCCCCGTCTGTAGTCCAGTGGTAACACGCTGGACTGGTAATCCAGGTGTCGCAGGTTCGATCCCCCGTCTGTAGTCCTGTGGTAACACGCTGGACTGGTAATCCAGGGGTCGCAGGTTCGATCCCCCGTTGGTGGTAACACGCTGGACTGGTATTCCAGGCGTCGCAGGTTCGATCCCCAGTCTGTGGTAACACGCTGGACTGGTAATCCAGGGGTCGCAGGTTCGATCCCCCGTATGTGGTCCAATGGTAACACGCTGGACTGGTAATCCAGGGATTGCAGGTTCGATCCCCCGTCTGTGGTCCAGTGGTAACACGCTGGACTGGTAATCCAGGCGTCGCAGGTTCGATCCCCAGTCTGTGGTCTAGTGGTAACACGCTGGACTGGTAATCCAGGGGTCGCAGGTTCGATCCCCCGCTGTGTCCATGGTAACACGCTGGCTGGTAATCCAGGTCGCAGTAACACGCTGGACTGGTAATCCAGAGGTCGCAGGTTCGATCCCCCGTCTGTAGTCCAGTGGTAACACGCTGGACTGGTAATCCAGGTGTCGCAGGTTCGATCCCCCGTCTGTAGTCCTGTGGTAACACGCTGGACTGGTAATCCAGGGGTCGCAGGTTCGATCCCCCGTTGGTGGTAACACGCTGGACTGGTATTCCAGGCGTCGCAGGTTCGATCCCCAGTCTGTGGTAACACGCTGGACTGGTAATCCAGGGGTCGCAGGTTCGATCCCCCGTATGTGGTCCAATGGTAACACGCTGGACTGGTAATCCAGGGATTGCAGGTTCGATCCCCCGTCTGTGGTCCAGTGGTAACACGCTGGACTGGTAATCCAGGCGTCGCAGGTTCGATCCCCAGTCTGTGGTCTAGTGGTAACACGCTGGACTGGTAATCCAGGGGTCGCAGGTTCGATCCCCCGTCTGTGGTCCAATGGTAACACGCTGGACTGGTAATCCAGGGATCGCAGGTTCGATCCCCCGTCTGTGGTCCAGTGGTAACACGCTGGACTGGTAATCCAGGGGTCGCAGGTTCGATGCCCTGTCTGTACTCAAATGATAACACGCTGGACTGGTAATCCAGGGATCGCAGGTTCGATCCCCCGTCTGTGGTCCAATGGTAACACGCTGGACTGGTAATCCATGGGTCGCAGGTTCGATCCCCCGTCTGTAGTCCAGTGGTAACACGCTGGACTGGTAATCCATGGGTCGCAGGTTCGATCCCCCGTCATTTGTCCAGTGGTAACACGCTGGACTGGTAATCCAGGGGTCGTAGGTTCGATCCCCCTTCTGTAGTCCAGTGGTAACACGCTGGGCTGGTAATCCAGGGGTCGCAGGTTCGATCCCCCATCTGTGGTCCAGTGGTAATACGCTGGACTGGTAATCCAGGGGTCGCAGGTTCGATCCCCCATCTGTAGTCCAGTGCTAACATGCTGGACTGGTAATCCAGGGGTCGCAGGTTCGATCCCCCATCTGATCATAATAAAATTAACAGTCTTTCAGATGGGACGTTAAACCGAGGTCTCGTGTCGGTGCTGTACACTGTGCGCGTAAAAGAACTAGAGGAGACTCTGGATTGGGTCTCTGTCTGTATCATTGCACTATCCTCCAACAATCTAAAATGACTAATCTCTTCAGGAGGCATCCCTCATATGGGCAACCGGTAGCAACGATAAATAAACGTAAAACACACACACATTGTTAAAGAAAAGAATATGTCATTTACTGCCCGCTACTAAGTTTGTAGACATATTTTGGGTGACGAACCCACGTCGGTTATTAACTTAGAGTGAAAATCTTGAGCCATAAGTATATATCAGCATTCCCTGTTACTAAATATATATTTAGAGTAAGTGGCTAAGAGTGGGAAGTGAGATCGATATATTGAAATACACATATAGAAGGAAGAAGTGTTTCCAAGGACACGTGTCCGTCGGAGAGGAATTGATGGCTAATAGTGTGACACATGTATATTTACACAATAATTATCCATAAGTAAACTGTACCATGCACACATTCAGTTATGTAGTGTGCATAAGTAAACTGTACCATGCACACATTCAGTTATGTAGTGTGCATAAGTAAACTGTACCATGCACACATTCAGTTATGTAGTGTGTATAAGTAAACTGTACCATGCACACATTCAGTTATGTAGTGTGCATAAGTAAACTGTACCATGCACACATTCAGTTATGTAGTGTGCATAAGTAAACTGTACCATGCACAAATTCAGTTATGTAGTGTGACATGATCAATCTGTGAAAATGATCATACACTCTCATGTTGTCATGACCAAATTTCCTATTAATTATAAATTAGACAAGAGGTTGCAATCGTGCGATAGTTTCATTCCTGGGTATGTATCAATCTGATAGGTACTTATAACTGTTCTTTGGTTGTCCGATTAGCGCAGTGGTTAGCGCGCTTGCTTCTCACCAATGCGACCCGGGTTCGATCCTCGGACAGGGAAGTATGTGAGATGGTACGATGGTCGCCAGATCGGACAGGTGGGTTTTCTCCGGTACTCCGGTTTCCTCCCACATGAATGACCACATATACGCTTTCAGCCGAGCCAACGAGAGTGATTAATATAAGTTGTTAAAACTTGCTTCGCAATCGTTAAACTGTTCTTTATAATTGACTAGAAGTCTACATAAATAAACATTTCCCTGGAGATAGAAATATATATTTAGTTTCGTGCTCATTCCAACCAGACAGTGATGGGAGCCACATGGCCATATCATATCTGCTGCATAACGGGTTTATCGATTTAATTTTGTATGTGACAGTTAGAGTAGAATATGTCCGATGTTTACATCAGGATACATACAGACTGAAGGTCCACACGGTTGAGGTAATGAACTCAATCACATCTCATCCCCGTCATCAAACAATAAGACAACGAGGGGGGGGGGATCGGATCACCCAGTCTACCACATTCAAGGTACCCACACTTTAACCACGCTCAATGTAGTGCATACCCGATGAAAACTAATAACCAGCGATTCATTCCTTAATAATAACATTGAATAACGCTGCACTAAAATCCTTGTATTTATCACATTCATAATGACGTACTCCTGAATGCGTTCATGCTTTAGAAGATCTCTAGCCTCGTATTTATGCAGATTTCACACACTTAATGCCGTTCTCCTGAATGGATACTTTAGAAGATCTATAGCTTCATTAAAATAGTGTTCATGCAGAGTTCATACACTTAACGGCGTTCTCCTGAATGGATGCTTTAGAAGATCTATAGCTTCATTAAAATAGTGTTTATGCAGAGTTCATACACTTAACGGCGTTCTCCTAAATGGATACTTTAGAAGATCTATAGCTTCATTAAAATAGTGTTTATGCAGAGTTCATACACTTAACGGCGTTCTCCTGAATGGATGCGTTGATGCTTTCGAAGAGCTCCACTTTCCCTAAAAGTATATTTGCAAACATGACATTCATAAGGGCGCTGTCCTGTATGAATGCGCTGATGACTTCTTATAGCTCCGGTTTCCCTAAAAGCCTGTTTACATACTTCACATGTATACGGGCGCTCTCCTGTATGGATGCCCTGATGACGTTGAACAGATCCAGCTGTACTAAACGTATGTTTGCATATTCCACATTCATAGGGACGTTCTCCTGTATGTAGGCGGAGATGGTTTCGAAGAGTTCCATCTTGACTAAAATATTTTTTGCAGAATTTACATTCATAAGGGCGTTGTTCTGTGTGAATGCGCTGATGCTTTCGAAGAGCTCCATTTTCAATAAAAGACTTTTTGCAGATTTCACATGCAAAAGGACGTTCTCCGGTATGAATGCGCTGGTGCTTTCGAAAAGTTGCATCTTGTCTAAAAGACTTTTTGCAGATTTCACATTCAAAAGGACGTTCTCCGGTATGAATGCGCTGGTGCTTTCGAAGAGTTGTATCTTGACTAAACGACTGTTTGCAGATTTCACATTCAAAAGGACGTTCTCCGGTATGAATGCGCTGGTGCTTTCGAAGAGCTCCGGTTTCACTAAAAGATTTCTTGCAGATCTTGCACTCAAAAGGACGTTCTCCTGTATGAATGCGCTGATGTAACCTAAAAGCTCCAGTTTGCCTAAATGTTTTCTTGCAGATTTCACATGTATAAGGGCGCTCTCCGGTATGAACACGCTGGTGCACCCGAAGAGTTTCAGCCCGGTTATAAGCCTTGTTGCATATTTCACATTCATAAGGACGGTCTCCTGTATGAATACGCTGGTGCACCCGAAGAGTTTCACGATGAACACGCTGGTGCACCCGAAGAGTTTCGGCCCGGTTATAAGCCTTGTTGCATATTTCACATTCATAAGGACGTTCTCCTGTATGAATACGCTGATGTCGACGAAGGTGAAAAATAGAACTAAAATCCTTTCCGCAAAGTTCACATTTCTCAAGACATTTGGCTGACATTATTTAGAAAATAATTGGGCAGTAGCCATAGCAGCACAAATTGTATATCAAATTAATGGAGAATCAACTTAGTATGCATTGAATCTTGATTTAAAACGCTGGTTGATTTAAAAGGCATTCAACAGTTTGTTCTTTGTAAATGTACTGTACACATGGTATATCTAGAGTAGTTTGCTTAACATGTACATATAGTGTAGAAGTCGAAAGTTGTGTTCTATATGTATACCAATAGAAATACGACTACCACAAGGCCACTACGGTCATTCGACAGACACAACTATGCATGTTTCCATCCCGGGAATATAAAACATGATCATTCACCAGACACAACTACGCGTGTTTCCATCCCTGGAATATAAAACATTACGATCATTCACCAGATACAACTATGCGTGTTTCCATCCCTGGAATATACAACCAACATTACGATCATTCACCAGACACAACTACGTGTGTTTCCATCCCTGCAATATACAACATTACGATCATTCACCAGACACAACTACGCGTGTTTCCATCCCTGGAATATACAACATTATGAACATTCACCAGATACAACTACGTGTGTTTCCATCCCTGGAATATAAAACATTACGATCATTCACCAGATACAACTATGCGTGTTTCCATCCCTGGAATATACAACCAACATTACGATCATTCACCAGACACAACTACGCGTGTTTCCATCCCTGCAATATACAACATTACGATCATTCACCAGACACAACTACACGTGTTTCCATCCCTGGAATATACAACATTATGAACATTCACCAGATACAACTACGTGTGTTTCCATCCCTGGAATATACAACATTACGATCATTCACCAGATACAACTATGCGTGTTTCCATCCCTGGAATATACAACATTATGATCATTCACCAGATACAAATACGTGTGTTTCCATCCCTGGAATATACAACATTACGATCATTCACCAGATACAACTATGCATGTTTCCATCCCTGGAATATAAAACATTACGATCATTCACCAGATACAACTACGCGTGTTTCCATACCTGGAATATACAACATTACGATCATTCACCAGATACAACTATGTGTGTTTCCATACCTGGAATATACAACATTACGATCATTCACCAGATACAACTATGCATGTTTCCATCCCTGGAATATAAAACATTACGATCATTCACCAGATACAACTACGCGTGTTTCCATACCTGGAATATACAACATTACGATCATTCACCAGACACAACTATGTGTGGTTCCATCCCTGGAATATACAACATTACGATCATTCACCAGATACACCTACGCGTGTTTCCATCCCTGGAATATACAACATTATGATCATTCACCAGACACAACTATGCGTGTTTCCATCCCTGGAATATACAACATTACGATCATTCACCAGATACAACTATGCGTGTTTCCATCCCTGGAATATACAACATTACGATCATTCACCAGACACAACTATGCGTGTTTCCATCCCTGGAATATACAACATTACGATCATTCACCAGATACAACTACGCGTGTTTCCATCCCTGGAATATACAACATTACGATCATTCACCAGACACAACTATGCGTGTTTCCATCCCTGGAATATACAACATTACGATCATTCACCAGATACAACTATGCGTGTTTCCATCCCTGGAATATACAACATTACGATCATTCACCAGACACAACTATGCGTGTTTCCATCCCTGGAATATACAACATTACGATCATTCACCAGATACACCTACGCGTGTTTCCATCCCTGGAATATACAACATTACGATCATTCACCAGATACACCTACGCGTGTTTCCCTCCCTGGAATATACAACATTACGATCAATCACCAGATACAACTATGCGTGTTTCCATCCCTGGAATATACAACATTACGATCATTCACCAGACACAACTACGCGTGTTTCCATCCCTGGATATACAACATTACGATCATTCACCAGATACAACTATGCGTGTTTCCATCCCTAGAATATACAACATTACGATCATTCACTAGATACAACTATGCGTGCTACACTCCCTGGAATATACAACATTACGATCATTCACCAGATACAACTATGCGTGTTTCCATCCCTGGAATATACAACATTACGATCATTCACCAGATACAACTACGCGTGTTTCCATCCCTGGAATATACAACATTACGATCATTCACCAGATACAACTATGCGTGTTTCCATCCCTGGAATATACAACATTACGATCATTCACCAGATACAACTATGCGTGTTTCCATCCCTGGAATATACAACATTACGATCATTCACCAGATACAACTACGCGTGTTTCCATCCCTGGAATATACAACATTACGATCATTCACCAGACACAACTATGCGTGTTTCCATCCCTGGAATATACAACATTACGATCATTCACCAGATACAACTATGCGTGTTTCCATCCCTGGAATATACAACATTACGATCATTCACCAGATACAACTATGCGTGTTTCCATCCCTGGAATATACAACATTACGATCATTCACCAGATACAACTACGCGTGTTTCCATCCCTGGAATATACAACATTACGATCATTCACCAGATACAACTACGCGTGTTTCCATCCCTGGAATATACAACATTACGATCATTCACCAGATACAACTATGCGTGTTTCCATCCCTGGAATATACAACATTACGATCATTCACCAGACACAACTACGCGTGTTTCCATCCCTGGAATATACAACATTACGATCATTCACCAGATACAACTATGCGTGTTTCCATCCCTAGAATATACAACATTACGATCATTCACAGATACAACTATGCGTGTACATCCCTGGAATATACAACATTACGATCATTCACCAGATACAACTACGTGTGTTTCCATCCCTGGAATATACAACATTACGATCATTCACCAGATACAACTATGCGTGTTTCCATCCCTGGAATATACAACATTACGATCATTCACCAGACACAACTATGCGTGGTTCCATCCCTGGAATATACAACATTACGATCATTCACCAGATACACCTACGCGTGTTTCCATCCCTGGAATATACAACATTACGATCATTCACCAGATACACCTACGCGTGTTTCCATCCCTGGAATGTACAACATTACTATCAATCACCAGATACAACTATGTGTGTTTCCATCCCTGGAATATACAACATTACGATCATTCACCAGACACAACTACGCGTGTTTCCATCCCTGGATATACAACATTACGTTCATTCACCAGATACAACTATGCGTGTTTCCATCCCTATAATATACATACAACCAACATTACGATCATTCACTAGATACAACTATGCATGCTACACTCCCTGGAATATACAACATTATGATCATTCAACAGATAAAACTACGTGTGTTTCCATCCCTGGAATATACAACCAACATTACGATCATTCACCAGATACAACTATGCGTGTTTCCATCACTGGAATATACAACATTACGATCATTCACCAGATACAGCTACGCATGTTTCCATCCCTGGAATATACACCATTACGAACATTCACCAGATACATCTACGCGTGTTTCCATCCCTGGAATATACAACATTACGATCATTCACCAGACACAACTATGCGTGTTACCATCCCTGGAATATACAACATTACGATCATTCACCAGATACAACTACGCGTGTTACCATCCCTGGAATATACAACATTACGATCATTCACCAGATACAACTACGCGTGTTTCCATCCCTGGCATATACAACATTACGATCATTCACAAGATACAACTACGCGTGTTTCCATCCCTGGAATATAAAACATTACGAACATTCACCAGATACAACTATGCGTGTTTCCATCCCTGGAATATACAACATTACGATCATTCACCAGACACAACTATGCGTGTTTCCATCACTGGAATATACAACATTACGATCATTCACAAGATACAACTACGTTTGTGACCATCCCTGGAATATACAACATTACGATCATTCACCAGATACAACTATGCGTGTTTCCATCCCTGGAATATACAACATTACGATCATTCACCAGATACAACTATGCGTGGTTCCATCCCTGGAATATACAACATTACGATCATTCACCAGATACACCTACGCATGTTTCCATCCCTGGAATATACAACATTACGATCATTCACCAGATACACCTACGCGTGTTTCCATCCCTGGAATATACAACATTACGATCAATCACCAGATACAACTATGTGTGTTTCCATCCCTGGAATATACAACATTACGATCATTCACCAGACACAACTACGCGTGTTACCATCCCTGGCATATACAACATTACGATCATTCACCAGATACAACTATGCATGTTTCCATCCCTGGAATATACAACATTACGATCATTCACCAGATACAACTATGCGTGTTTCCATCCCTGGAATATACAACATTACGATCATTCACCAGACACAACTATGCGTGTTTCCATCCCTGGAATATACAACATTACGATCATTCACCAGATACAACTACGCGTGTTTCCATCCCTGGAATATACAACATTACGATCATTCACCAGATACAACTATGCGTGTTTCCATCCCTGGAATACAACATTACTATCAATCACCAGATACAACTATGTGTTTCCATCCCTGGAATATACAACATTACGATCATTCACCAGACACAACTACGCGTGTTTCCATCCCTGGATATACAACATTACGTTCATTCACCAGATACAACTATGCGTGTTTCCATCCCTATAATATACATACAACCAACATTACGATCATTCACTAGATACAACTATGCATGCTACACTCCCTGGAATATACAACATTATGATCATTCAACAGATAAAACTACGTGTGTTTCCATCCCTGGAATATACAACCAACATTACGATCATTCACCAGATACAACTATGCGTGTTTCCATCACTGGAATATACAACATTACGATCATTCACCAGATACAGCTACGCATGTTTCCATCCCTGGAATATACACCATTACGAACATTCACCAGATACATCTATGCGTGTTACCATCCCTGGAATATACAACATTACGATCATTCACCAGATACAACTACGCGTGTTACCATCCCTGGAATATACAACATTACGATCATTCACCAGATACAACTACGCGTGTTTCCATCCCTGGCATATACAACATTACGATCATTCACAAGATACAACTACGCGTGTTTCCATCCCTGGAATATAAAACATTACGAACATTCACCAGATACAACTATGCGTGTTTCCATCCCTGGAATATACAACATTACGATCATTCACCAGACACAACTATGCGTGTTTCCATCACTGGAATATACAACATTACGATCATTCACCAGATACAACTACGCGTGTTTCCATCCCTGGAATATACAACATTACGATCATTCACAAGATACAACTACGTTTGTGACCATCCCTGGAATATACAACATTACGATCATTCACAAGATACAACTACGCGTGTTTCCATCCCTGTAATATACAACATTACGATCATTCACAAGATACAACTACGTTTGTGACCATCCCTGGAATATACAACATTACGATCATTCACCAGATACAACTATGCGTGTTTCCATCCCTGGAATATACAACATTACGATCATTCACCAGATACAACTATGCGTGTTTCCATCCCTGGAATATACAACATTACGATCATTCACCAGATACAACTACGCGTGTTTCCATCCCTGGAATATACAACATTACGATCATTCACCAGATACAACTATGCGTGTTTCCATCCCTGGAATATACAACATTACGATCATTCACCAGATACAACTATGCGTGTTTCCATCCCTGGAATATACAACATTACGATCATTCACCAGATACAACTATGCATGTTTCCATCCCTGGAATATACAACATTACGATCATTCACCAGATACAACTACGCGTGTTTCCATCCCTGGAATATACAACATTACGATCATTCACCAGATACAACTATGCGTGTTTCCATCCCTGGAATATACAACATTACGATCATTCACCAGATACAACTACGCGTGTTTCCATCCCTGGAATATACAACATTACGATCATTCACCAGACACAACTATGCGTGTTTCCATCCCTGGAATATACAACATTACGATCATTCACCAGATACAACTATGCGTGTTTCCATCCCTGGATATACAACATTACGATCATTCACCAGACACAACTATGCGTGTTTCCATCACTGGAATATACAACATTACGATCATTCACAAGATACAACTACGTTTGTGACCATCCCTGGAATATACAACATTACGATCATTCACAAGATACAACTACGAGTGTTTCCATCCCTGTAATATACAACATTACGATCATTCACAAGATACAACTACGTTTGTGACCATCCCTGGAATATACAACATTACGATCATTCACCAGATACAACTACGCGTGTTTCCATCCCTGGAATATACAACATTACGATCATTCACAAGATACAACTACGCGTGTTTCCATCCCTGGAATATACAACATTACGATCATTCACCAGATACAACTATGCGTGTTTCCATCCCTAGAATATACATACAACCAACATTACGATCATTCACTAGATACAACTATGCGTGCTACACTCCCTGGAATATACAACATTACGATCATTCAACAGATACAACTACGTGTGTTTCCATCCCTGGAATATACAACCAACATTACGATCATTCACCAGATACAACTATGCGTGTTTCCATCCCTGGAATATACAACATTACGATCATTCACCAGATACAGCTACGCATGTTTCCATCCCTGGAATATACACCATTACGATCATTCACCAGATACAACTACGCGTGTTTCCATCCCTGGAATATACAACATTACGATCATTCACCAGATACAACTACGTGTGTTTCCATCCCTGGAATATACAACATTACGATCATTCACCAGATACAACTATGCATGTTTCCATCCCTGGAATATACATCATTACGATCATTCACCAGATACAACTATGCGTGTTTCCATCCCTGGAATATACAACATTACGATCATTCACCAGATACAACTATGCGTGTTTCCATCCCTGGAATATACAACATTACGATCATTCACCAGATACAACTATGCGTGTTTCCATCCCTGGAATATACAACATTACGATCATTCACCAGACACAACTACGTGTGTTTCCATCCCTGGAATATACAACATTACGATCATTCACCAGATACAACTACGCGTGTTTCCATCCCTGGAATATACAACATTACGATCATTCACCAGACACAACTATGCGTGTTTCCATCCCTGGAATATACAACATTACGATCATTCACCAGATACAACTATGCATGTTTCCATCCCTGGAATATACAACATTACGATCATTCACCAGATACAACTATGCGTGTTTCCATCCCTGGAATATACAACATTACGATCATTCACGAGACACAACTACGCGTGTTTCCATCCCTGGAATATACAACATTACGATCATTCACCAGATACAACTATGCGTGTTTCCATCCCTGGAATATACAACATTACGATCATTCACCAGACACAACTATGCGTGGTTCCATCCCTGGAATATACAACATTACGATCATTCACCAGATACACCTACGCGTGTTTCCATCCCTGGAATATACAACATTACGATCATTCACCAGACACAACTATGCGTGTTTCCATCCCTGGAATATACAACATTACGATCATTCACCAGATACAACTACGCGTGTTTCCATCCCTGGAATATACAACATTACGATCATTCACCAGATACACCTACGCGTGTTTCCATCCCTGGAATATACAACATTATGATCATTCACCAGACACAACTATGCGTGTTTCCATCCCTGGCATATACAACATTACGATCATTCACCAGATACAACTATGCATGTTTCCATCCCTGGAATATACAACATTACGATCATTCACCAGATACAACTATGCATGTTTCCATCCCTGGAATATAAAACATTACGATCATTCACCAGATACAACTATGCATGTTTCCATCCCTGGAATATACAACATTACGATCATTCACCAGATACAACTATGCATGTTTCCATCCCTGGAATATACAACATTACGATCATTCACCAGATACAACTACGCGTGTTTCCATCCTTGGAATATACAACATTACGATCATTCACCAGATACAACTATGCGTGTTTCCATTCCTGGAATATACAACATTACGATCATTCACCAGATACAACTACGCGTGTTTCCATCCTTGGAATATACAACATTACGATCATTCACCAGATACAACTACGCGTGTTTCCATCTTTGGAATATACAACATTACGATCATTCACCAGATACAACTATGCATGTTTCCATCCCTGGAATATACAACATTACGATCATTCACCAGAGACAACTATGCGTGTTTCCATTCCTGGAATATACAACATTACGATCATTCACCAGATACAACTACGCGTGTTTCCATCCTTGGAATATACAACATTACGATCATTCACCAGATACAACTATGCGTGTTTCCATCCCTGGAATATACAACATTATAATCATTCACCAGATACAACTATGCGTGTTTCCATCCCTGGAATATACAACATTACGATCATTCACCAGACACAACTATACGTGTTTCCATCCCTGGAATATACAACATTACGATCATTCACCAGACACAACTACGTGTGTTACCATCCCTAGAATATACAACATTACGATCATTCACCAGACACATCTACGCGTGTTACCATCCCTGGAATATAAAAAACATTAAGATCATTCACCAGACACAACTATGCATGTTTCCATCCCTGGAATATACATCATTACGATCATTCACCAGATACAACTACGTGTGTTACCATCCCTGGAATATACAACCAACATTATGATCATTCACCAGATACAACTACGTGTGTTACCATCCCTGGAATATACAACCAACATTACGATCATTCACCAGATACAACTACGTGTGTTTCCATCCCTGGAATATACATCATTACGATCATTCACCAGATACAACTACGTGTGTTTCCATCCCTGGAATATACATCATTATGATCATTCACCAGATACAACTATGCATTTTTCCATCCCTGGAATATACATCATTATGATCATTCACCAGATACAACTATGCGTGTTTCCATCCCTGGAATATACATCATTACGATCATTCACCAGATACAACTATGCGTGTTTCCATCCCTGGAATATACATCATTACGATCATTCACCAGATACAACTATGCCTGTTTCCATCCCTGGAATATACAACATTACGATCATTCACCAGACACAACTACGTGTGTTTCCATCCCTGGAATATAAAACATTACGATCATTAGCCAGATACAACTACGTGAGTTTCCATCCCTGGAATATACAACATTACGATCATTCACCAGACACAACTATGCGTGTTTCCATCCCTGGAATATACAACATTACGATCATTCACCAGATACAACTATGCATGTTTCCATCCCTGGAATATACAACATTACGATCATTCACCAGACACAACTATGCGTGTTTCCATCCCTGGAATATACAACATTACGATCATTCACCAGATACAACTATGCATGTTTCCATCCCTGGAATATACAACATTACGATCATTCACCAGATACAACTATGCATGTTTCCATCCCTGGAATATACAACATTACGATCATTCACCAGATACAACTATGCGTGTTTCCATCCCTGGAATATACAACATTACGATCATTCACCAGACACAACTATGCGTGTTTCCATCCCTGGAATATACAACATTACGATCATTCACCAGATACAACTACGTGTGTTTCTATCCCTGGAATATACAACATTACGATCATTCACCAGACACAACTATGCGTGTTTCCATCCCTGGAATATACAACATTACGATCATTCACCAGATACAACTACGTGTGTTTCCATCCCAGGAATATACAACATTACGATCATTCACCAGATACAACTACGTGTGTTTCCATCCCTAGAATATACAACATTATGATCATTCACCAGACACTACTACGCATGTTTCCATCCCTGGAATATACAACATTACGATCATTCACCAGATACAACTAAGTGTGTTTCCATCCCTGGAATATACAACATTACAATCATTCACCAGACACAACTATGTATGTTTCCATCCCTGGAATATACAACATTACGATCATTCACCAGATACAGCTATGTGTGTTTCCATCCCTGGAATATACAACATTACGATCATTCACCAGACACAACTATGCATGTTTCCATCCCTGGAATATACATCATTACGATCATTCACCAGACACAACTATACATGTTTCCATCCCTGGAATATACAACATTACGATCATTAACCAGATACAACTATGCGTGTTTCCATCCCTGGATTATACAACAAACATTACGATCATTCACCAGACACAACTACGCATGTTTCCATACCTGGAATATACAACATTACGATCATTCACCAGATACAACTATGCGTGTTTCCATCCCTTGAATATACAACATTACGATCATTCACCAGACACAACTATGCATGTTTCCATCCCTGGAATATACAACATTACGATCAATCACCAGATACAACTATGTGTGTTTCCATCCCTGGAATATACAACATTACGATCATTCACCAGATACAACTATGCATGTTTCCATCCCTGGAATATACAACATTACGATCATTCACCAGATACAACTACGCATGTTTCCATCCCTGGAATATACAACATTACGATCATTCACCAGATACAACTATGCGTGTTTCCATCCCTGGAATATACAACATTACGATCATTCACCAGATACAACTATGCATGTTTCCATCCCTGGAATATACAACATTACGATCATTCACCAGATACAACTATGCGTGTTTCCATCCCTGGAATATACAACATTACGATCATTCACCAGATACAACTATGCGTGTTTCCATCCCTGGAATATACATCATTACGATCATTCACCAGATACAACTATGCCTGTTTCCATCCCTGGAATATACAACATTACGATCATTCACCAGACACAACTACGTGTGTTTCCATCCCTGGAATATAAAACATTACGATCATTAGCCAGATACAACTACGTGAGTTTCCATCCCTGGAATATACAACATTACGATCATTCACCAGACACAACTATGCGTGTTTCCATCCCTGGAATATACAACATTACGATCATTCACCAGATACAACTATGCATGTTTCCATCCCTGGAATATACAACATTACGATCATTCACCAGACACAACTATGCGTGTTTCCATCCCTGGAATATACAACATTACGATCATTCACCAGATACAACTATGCATGTTTCCATCCCTGGAATATACAACATTACGATCATTCACCAGATACAACTATGCGTGTTTCCATCCCTGGAATATACAACATTACGATCATTCACCAGATACAACTATGCGTGTTTCCATCCCTGGAATATACAACATTACGATCATTCACCAGACACAACTATGCGTGTTTCCATCCCTGGAATATACAACATTACGATCATTCACCAGATACAACTATGCATGTTTCCATCCCTGGAATATACAACATTACGATCATTCACCAGACACAACTATGCGTGTTTCCATCCCTGGAATATACAACATTACGATCATTCACCAGATACAACTACGCGTGTTTCCATCCCTGGAATATACAACATTACGATCATTCACCAGATACAACTATGCGTGTTTCCATCCCTGGAATATACAACATTACGATCATTCACCAGATACAACTATGCGTGTTTCCATCCCTGGAATATACATTACGATCATTCACCAGATACAACTATGCGTGTTTCCATCCCTGGAATATACAACATTACGATCATTCACCGGATACAACTACGCGTGTTTCCATCCCTGTAATATACAACATTATGATCATTCACCAGACACAAATACGCGTGTTTCCATCCCTGGAATATACAGCATTACGATCATTCACCAGATAAAACTATGAGTGTTTCCATCCCTGAAACATACAACATTATAAACATTCACCAGATACAACTATGCGTGTTTCCATCCCTGGAATATACAACATTATAATCATTCACCAGATACAACTATGCGTGTTTCCATCCCTGGAATATACAACATTATAATCATTCACCAGATACAACTATGCGTGTTTCCATCCCTGGAATATACAACATTACGATAATTCACCAGACACAACTATACGTGTTTCCATCCCTGGAATATACAACATTACGATCATTCACCAGACACAACTACGTGTGTTACCATCCCTAGAATATACAACATTACGATCATTCACCAGACACATCTACGCGTGTTACCATCCCTGGAATATAAAAAACATTAAGATCATTCACCAGACACAACTATGCATGTTTCCATCCCTGGAATATACATCATTACGATCATTCACCAGATACAACTACGTGTGTTTCCATCCCTGGAATATACATCATTATGATCATTCACCAGATACAACTATGCATGTTTCCATCCCTGGAATATACAACATTACGATCATTCACCAGATACAACTATGCATGTTTCCATCCCTGGAATATACAACATTACGATCATTCACCAGATACAACTATGCATTCCATCCCTGGAATATACAACATTACGATCATTCACCAGATACAACTATGCATGTTTCCATCCCTGGAATATAAAACATTACGATCATTCACCAGATACAACTATGCATGTTTCCATCCCTGGAATATACAACATTACGATCAATCACCAGATACAACTATGCATGTTTCCATCCCTGGAATATACAACATTACGATCATTCACCAGACACAACTATGCATGTTTCCATTCCTGGAATATACAACATTACGATCAATCACCAGATACAACTATGTGTATTTCCATCCCTGGAATATACAACATTACGATCATTCACCAGACATAACTATGCATGTTTCCATCCCTGGAATATACAACATTATGATCAATCACCAGATACAACTATGTGTGTTTGCATCCCTGGAATATACAACATTACGATCATTCACCAGACACAACTATGCATGTTTCCATCCCTGGAATATACAACATTACGATCAATCACCAGATACAACTATGTGTGTTTCCATCCCTGGAATATGCAACATTACGATCATTCACCAGATACAACTATGCATGTTTCCATCCCTGGAATATGCAACATTATGATCATTCACCAGATACAACTATGCATGTTTCCATCCCTGGAATATACAACATTACGATCAATCACCAGATACAACTATGCATGTTTCCATCCCTGGAATATACAACATTACGATCAATCACCAGATACAACTATGCATGTTTCCATCCCTGGAATATGCAACATTACGATCATTCACCAGATACAACTATGCATGTTTCCATCCCTGGAATATGCAACATTATGATCATTCACCAGATACAACTATGCATGTTTCCATCCCTGGAATATACAACATTACGATCAATCACCAGATACAACTATGCATGTTTCCATCCCTGGAATATACAACATTACGATCAATCACCAGATACAACTATGCATGTTTCCATCCCTGGAATATGCAACATTACGATCATTCACCAGATACAACTATGCATGTTTCCATCCCTGGAATATACAACATTACGATCATTCACCAGATACAACAATGCATGTTTCCATCCCTGGAATATGCAACATTACGATCATTCACCAGATACAACTATGCATGTTTCCATCCCTGGAATATACAACATTACGATCAATCACCAGATACAACTATGCATGTTTCCATCCTATTCCACTAGGATATACAAGATAAACAAAACATATAAGAATAACCGACTTAAAGTTATAAAACCAATTCAAGTAACTGTCGCAGTAAATGTAACCCTTACCCCTCCAATATCTTCACACTTTGTTTATTTCTTTATCATTTTTTTTAAAGGACATATGGTGTAATTTATCAAAGGGAGACAATCGCCAGATTTTACTCGTGTTTACATGATACAAATTAACTCGAACCATGTACACTTATTTTAGCTTGCTATCCATTTCAAAACAACATAATTCGTGCAATCATAAGACGGTCGAGGAACTATTTTTATTTGTATATGTTGAAAATGAGTGTGGGAAGAACTTGTTTTATATGTAAATACAATACGTAGTTTGTTAATATTCTTCATCTGGATAATGATCCGGGATCCTAATGTAAAGTACCATATCACAAGGTTTATATGTAAATACAATACTTAGTTAATGATCTTCGTCTGGATAATGATCCGGGATCCTAATGTAAAATACGGTACGACTATATGCAAGGTGAACTCGAACTGCTAAGAACCGGTAAAAACGTCAACAATTCATTTACAGTTGGCGGGTGGTGATCAGAGTATGCTCGGAGGGAAATTTCTCGAGTATTTCTCGGTAACTGTCGATGCATTTAAACAAATGTTCACATAATCCAAAATCATTTAAGAGGATAGCACTCCGAGAGATGCAAATACCCCGCACTGGTATATGACACTACAACATGTGATTGCATTTACAGTGGTATATGACACTACAACATGTGCTTGCATTTACAGTGGTGCATAGTGAATGGGAGAGGACGCATCGCTGCTGAACGCCCTGACCACAGTATGCGGCCGATTACAGCCAATGTCAAATCACTTTCTTCTGGGCCTACCACCAAGCATGCCCGCCATGAATATGTTCTGATAAGGTCTACCATATAGAGCGATTATATGGATATAAATACTGTCATTTGTCCAATAGGGCTATAGCATCGCTCAAAACATAATAATTAATTAAGTATGCATGAAAGAACTAACACGCATAGCACACAGACGGACGGAAGTCATAAACTTGCATTATTGGAAAGCCGTCATTTGTAATGTGTCGTCAATAAACCTCTATATAAAGATTACACTGCATGCTGCACACCTCTTGCATTACGCCAGCCTTTCTATGCCCCGTCTTGCTCTGAACTAACACTACATGCTCCACCCCTCTTGCATAGCTCCAAACCTTTCTCTACTCCGTCTTGCTCTGAACTAACACTACATGCTCCACCCCTGTTGCATAGCGCCAGTCTTTCTATGCCACGCCTTGCTCTGAACTAACACTATATGCTCCATCCCTCTTGCATAGCTCCAAAGCTTTCTCTATTCCGTCTTGCTCTGAACTAACACTACATGCTCCACCCCTCGTGCATAGCTCCAAACCTTTCTATGCCCCGCCCTGCTCTGAACTAACACTACATGCTCCACCCCTCTTGCATAGCGCCAGCCTTTCTCTGCCCCGCCTTGCTCTGAACTAATACTATATGCTCCACCCCTCTTGCATAGCTCCAAACCTTTCTCTACTCCGTCTTACTCTGAACTAACACTACATGCTCCACCCCTCTTGCATAGCGCCAGCCTTTCTATGCCCCGCCTTGCTCTGAACTAACACTACATGCTCCACCCCTCTTGCATAGCTCCAAACCTTTCTCTACTCCGTCTTGCTCTGAACTAACACTATATGGTCCACCCCTCTTGCATAGCTCCAAACCTTTCCTTGCTCCGCCTTGCTCTGAACTAACACTACATGCTCCACCCCTCTTGCATAGCTCCAAACATTTCTATACCCCGCCTTGCTCTGAACTAACACTATATGCTCCACCCATCTTGCATAGCGCCAAACCGTTCTCTACTCCGCCTTGCTCTGAACTAACACTATATGCTCCACCCCTCTTGCATAGCTCCAAACCTTTATATGACCCGCCTTGCTCTGAACTAACACTATATGCTCCACCCCTCTTGCATAGCTCCAAACCTTTCTCTACTCCGTCTTGCTCTGAACTAACACTACATGCTCCACCCCTCTTGCATAGCTCCAAACATTTCTCTACTCCGTCTTGCTCTGAACTAACACTACATGCTCCACCCCTCTTGCATAGCTCCAAACCTTTCTATGCCCCGTCTTGCTCTGAACTAACACTACATGCTCCACCCCTCTTGCATAGCGCCAGCCTTTCTCTGCCCCGCCTTGCTCTGAACTAACACTATATGCTCCACCCCTCTTGCATAGCTCCAAACCTTTCCTTGCTACGCCTTGCTCTGAACTAATACTACATGCTCCACCCCTCTTGCATAGCTCCAAAGCTTTCTCTACTCCGTCTTACTCTGAACTAACACTACATGCTCCACCCCTCTTGCATAGCGCCAGCCTTTCTATGCCCCGCCTTGCTCTGAACTAACACTATATGCTCCACCCCTCTTGCATAGCTCCAAACCTTTCCTTGCTCCGCCTTGCTCTGAACTAACACAACATGCTCCACCCCTCTTGCATAGCTCCAAACATTTCTATACCCCGCCTTGCTCGGAACTAACACTACATGCTCCACCCATCTTGCATAGCGCCAGCCTTTCTATGCCCCGCCTTGCTCTGAACTAACACTACATGCTCCACCCCTCTTGCATAGCTCCAAACCTTTCTCTACTCCGTCTTGCTCTGAACTAACACTACATGCTCCACCCCTCTTGCATAGCTCCAAACATTTCTATGCCCCGCCTTGCTCTGAACTAACACTATATGCTCCACCCCTCTTGCATAGCGCCAAACCTTTCTATGCCCCGCCTTGCTCTGAACTAACACTATATGCTCCACCCCTCTTGCATAGCGCCAGTCTTTCTATGCCCCGCCTTGCTCTGAACTAACACTATATGCTCCACCCCTCTTGCATAGCTCCAAACCTTTCTCTACTCCGTCTTGCTCTGAACTAACATTGTATTTGACGTTTTCCATCGTTTTCACCTAGGATCGACACGGTGGCCACGTTGCAGCGGAAGTTGGATCAAGTAGTAACACAAATCTGATATGGAATGTTCTCAGCAAGCCCGGGACGTCAGTCGCTGCCACTGTGTATGTCGTGGTATCATATGCATTCATTTGCTTGTCAATCTTCTCGCTGGTTGTAGGAACCACGTCATTATTTCAACATGTTCAAAATATGTACATGTCTGTATACTGTATAACGCGTTTGTTGTTTTGTGGGCCTGTGGCCTTTAGCTACTAATAAATATCTTTGAATCTTGAATTGAGTGAATCTTGAAAACATGAATCTATGAAGATAAAAAAACAAACCCTATCTGTGTGTGTATTTGTAATAGTTATGTATGTTGGCATTATGTTGATATATGTATTTATATACTGAGTCAAAAAAGAAACGATACCTGGTGTTTATGTGTCTATAATTTCAACTTTTATTAAGAAAATTCTTTGAAAATTCATAAGATGATTGTCCAACATGTTTGAAAGAGGAGCACATAAAGCATAATGAGCCTCCGAAACTGTCTGCTGTGTGATGACGTAATTCGTCGGACAGGGGTCTAATGGAGTTTTCACACAGACGTCAATACCGAGTATGGGCACCATTTGCGTCTCTCACTGCAATGCACCGCCGTCGCATCGAACGGAAGAGTGTCTGAATATCTTGCTGGTCAATATTTGTCCACTCCTGACGCAAAACATCCCTCAGTTGGTTTAACGTTACCGGCTGACGTCGTCTGACGCGGCGGTCTAACGTATCCCACAAATGTTCTATGGGTGACAAGTCTGGTGACAAAGCAGGCCACGGCAGGGTTTCAATATTGATCTGCTCCAATAATGTGGTGGAAATCCGAGCAGTATGACACCTGGCGTTGTCCTGCTGGAGCAGTGTGACGTTTCTGTTGGCGTTAAAGAACGGCACAACATCTGGCGCAAGGATCTCATCACAGTACCGCTGGGCGTTTAGGTTCCTGTCCACCACTAACAGTTCAGTGCGACTGCCGAAGGTGATACCGCCCCACGCCATAACGCTTCCGCCCGAACAGATCGATCTGACGTACACATGCGTCGGCGTAACGTTCACCGCATCTGCGATATACCCGCTCTCTGCCATCCGCTCGACGCAAACAGAACCGCGATTCATCGCTAAACATCACCGAATTCCACTTTAACCGAGTCCAGCGAGCACGTTCCGTCGTCCATTCTCGCCGTACGTCACGGTGACGTCGTGTCAGGATGTGTCCAACGTATGGCCGATAGGCACGAATTCCGGTTCCTGACTGTTTGTGCACTGATGCGATTGTTGGTCATCCCAGGAGTAACGGCCGCTGTGTGCGTAGCAGGTAGGAACCGGTCATGTAAATGTGACGTCCGACTGTGACGGTCCTGTTCACGCGTCGTCACACGTGGTCGACCAGATCTTGGACGGTCGTCCACCAATACATGTGTTCGATAACGTCGAAGTAGACGTGTTATCGTGATCCGCGTAACCCCGAGTCGATTTGCGACGTCACGCTGACGTAAACCGCCGTTAATCATGCCAATGGCACGCATTCTCTGATTGCGGTTTAGCCTAGGCATTTTGTTAGAGGTAACAATGGATATGTAAGGTGTTTTTCCTCGATGATAATGCAATACAAGTACAATAAACCGGTTTTCCGATTTGTACATGTGTAGGAAGTTGTCTTTGTTGAGGAGCACGTGCAAATCGGAAATTCGGCGTTCCAGGATTATCGGGTGTTTATGTACCTGTGTTGATGGTTGGCTGACGTTGCAATAAGATACTCGGTACTGATACTAATAATATATTAAACCTTTCTATGGTTTTATCCGTTTTACGTCATTTTTAGTTTGGTGTCGTTTCTTTTTTGACTCAGTATATGTCATTTTGTAATGTATATGTGTCTTGGCCATATTTATCAATGATACTGTAAATGGCCAATGGCAATGTCTTGCCGTTTGCCAATATCTGATGAATTATTTATGTTTACTATAAGCAATTTATGTAATGAAATGTTGATTTGAATTGAATATAAACCATTGACGAGACGGACAACACTTTGGAAGGCTGCCTTTTCTAACAGGCAAAATATTTTTTTAAAACTAAAAGAGAATGGAAGCAATGACGCATACGTCATAACTACGAAACATAATGACGATATTAATTCAAGTTTCAAGTTTAATGGCATTATCAGCAATACATTGCCTTTGGCCATTTACATAAGTATAAACTATGGCAAAGACATATACACATACATACATACATAAACACATACATACATACAAATGTTAAGAAACAGTGATATTATCTAGGGTATATTTTCTTAGAAACATAGATTCCTTTATATACTTACATATTTTTAACAATTCAATTTTATTCTTAGAAGACATGATAGTATTGAATTTCTGTACACACGGCCAAGATATATTACCAACTTGAAGGTATTTAGTTCTTAAACTTGTGTATCTCGTACAACATAGCAAACAGTGATACTCCGATTCAATATTAATATATGTTATCATGAAGGGATTTAGACTTATGCGTTTCAGATCTACTTCCGGTTTAAACAAGTATGGCGGTCATTTTTGGCGCTCAGAGAAAAAACATGTAAATTCATAAATAAAAAGTATTCCCGGGAACAGACCAACCTGAGACCAATGGTAATGTAATAGGGTTCATACTACAGACATTTGTAGCCAACAATGTGACATTACACTGACTTCTGAAAACGGAGATCTGGATAATCTACTCGATGTCATATCCCACCCACCATATAACTGTATAATCAATGCAGCCAAAATACAATAATAAGAGGAGTAAACGAAAGCGTAATAAGTCTTCTCCTACACAAAATCAAGAACAGAAAAAGAATCGTACTGATTCAGATATTGAAGGCAGCTTCTTTTCAGCTATATCAGATACCGAACAAGATATTGACTCTGATTTCGAATTACCCCACCCACTAATAGATCTGAACATGGCTACAAAGCTCAGCAATCTTGACATCGACAGAATTGGGGATGTTATAGCGGCGAAACTGAAAGTGGATCTTGTGAATGACATAAAAGCTGATCTTATATCACAAATTAAAATAGAACTAAAGGCACTTATTGCAACAGAAGTTAAAACTGCAAATAATGAGCTAATTACATGTGTTGATAAACTGGCTAAAGAAAATTCTGAGCTAAGAAATGAAGTTGAGGCGATGAAACTCGAACATGACGAACTCGAGCAATACGGACGTCGTATGTGTTTGGACATTTCTGGTATCCCAGGAGACCCTGGTACCAATACCGACCTCACCGAAAACGTGGAGACCAAGCTTATCAAATGCAATTCTACCAGACGGTTCTAGTCTGAGTATCTCGCCTTCCGACATCGACAAGTGCCATAGGAAAGGAAAGCCAAAGGATGGTCCAATTTACAATCGAAAAATTATTGTTAAATTTACAAACTCAAAGGCACGACAGAAGGTTCTGGATGCTCGCAATGTTCTAGGTAAAGGCATATTCGTGCAGGAGAATCTAACCAGGCACCGTGAACGTATGGGGTTTGAGGCACGCCAGCTCATGAGAGACAGAACACTGGCAAAGACATGGATTGCTGGATGTCAAGTGTTTGGTCTTAAACCTGATTCAGACACCAAAATTCGCTTCACGTGCCAGCGCGTTGTTGACTCTGTCAGGGACAGTGAACTGTGTAGTTACTCGAAAGAGTAATGTACTTACCATTTGTTATCCATGTTTATCCACACACTTGGTAATATATTCCTGTTATTCATGCCATACTCTTCCATTGATAAAATACCCCATGTCCCATACTCATGAAAACTTGTTAAACATATATGAGACTATTTTCCATTCCATATCTGAACATTACTCTAACAGCATTTCATGTTTATCACTCCTACGTTGTGTGTGTATGGGATAATGATGTGTAATGCTCCCAGGTGAAATATTAAAGACATAGTCGACCCACTTTCAAAACTCGTAAAGGGTATGCAATGTTACACCCCATAAACTGTTACTACTTTTATTAATTTATTCTGTTATTTATTTGTATATGAATAACTCTAAATGTTGACGGACAATGACATGTTTTGATTTTCTCACTTTTCATATGAAACACATTGCATACCCCCCTCCCCTGACTCTATCACGATAATGTCTTTAAACAGTTGATAACTGTACATCACGTTAAATCCATGTACAAAAGTAATGGGTTAATGCGATAATATATATTTACGTCCAGGTAGATTTATCATTTGGTTTTCTACCCATATTGATGTGGCAGTTATATAGAGGCTCTGTGGATCTGTGCATGTACTATATATTATATGTCTTTCATTATTGCTGTGATATTTAGCTGCAATAAGGCAGTGCCAGTATTAAATAATTGCTCTGCGGGTATGGCTGTTCTGTGGGTTTCGGACACACGGGTTGACTATAAAAAACAAACTTCTATTTAGTAATGACAAAATCACTTTGTCAACCATTATGGCCGAGACTCGCACCACATCCGTGTTCTGCCAAACCATGTATTGCATTGTGATTTTCATGTATTAAATAAATATGCCTGATTAGAATTCGGGATATCTGAGATCTCGCAGTGTCTAAGAATATGCTACATTCATATATCCATACACTCCATGTTGTTTATTAATATTCCTGACTTCGCTATATGCCATAATGGTTTGTTAACAAAACAAGTAATTACTTATAGTGGTCTTACCAGAACAATTATAATTATATTGATACGCCGTTTAACTTTACACATTATATATCGTCAACACAGCTTATACGATGGACATGTATTAGTTATGCGTATATGTAAAGGGAAACTATTCCTGTTTTACGCCTGTTACGGGGTCAGCGATGTAAAGGGAAACTACTCATGTTTTACACCTGTTACGGGGTCAGCGATGTAAAGGGAAACTACTCATGTTTTACACCTGTTACGGGGTCAGCGATGTAAAGGGAAACTACTCATGTTTTACACCTGTTACAGGGGCAGTGACATACGGTTGATAATAGTTTGAATAAAATGCTATTTTTTGTAGGTACGTGTACATTTGCGACCATGTGTTGTTAGTTTTGTATTGTTTTGTTAATAGCTTGCCGTTGTACACAATTGTGTTTCTGTTTCAGATACACTTACACGTTACTTCAATGTGAATTAGATCTCGCATTTTAGAACCCAGTATGAATGCCTCCGAACCCCCCTTAACATTCCTTCATAGATATGTATCTTTAAACTTCATCACTCACTCTATATTCATTTCAAGTTCTAAGATATATGGCACCGCGTGTAAGTCTGTAGAGTGATCTACTATCACTTGATAAAATCAATGAGATATTTTGTCTAACTTGATGCCAAATTAAGGCAGCTTTCTATTGATGTTTTCTTAAACAATTAATTTACTTAAACACCTAGTATTCTGTACTTCACTATTATTGTATAGCCCAATTTCGACACGTAAATATACATTACTTATCCTCGTTAAATGGACCTCTATCAACTAAGTAGCAAATGTATAAAGCTTTCATATATAGCGCCAACGCGATTCTATTTTTGTCTCCTTTGTAATTTAGATTTTTCCTTTGTACCATCTTAGCGCTAGTTCGTCTTATTACATCCAGCTTACAATCTATAATAAAGTTCCCAGTACTAATTAGTTTTGTATACAGATTTACATCTGCATATTTTTCGTATGTTCGTGAATGTTCACGTATTATTTCAATCTTCCATTGCAATGTTTTGTGCACTACATGCTGATTTTTTAGATTCCACCCTTCCCTCTGCTGTTCACGTTTGCCTTCGCGCCTCGTTCCGTACCCTCTTTCCAATCGCACATACCTATTGGTGCATCCGCTCGTCGGTCTCCCCGTTCAATTCCTTAACTTTATGTCCTCATAGGTAATGACATAGGGGCTTGGAGGGCGGCGATCGGGTTGCACTACTTTAGGGGGCGTGCTTACGCTAAAATGGACCATTTCCATTACAATCTGTGTACGATCCTTTTATCACACATGAACTGCTTGTGGCTTATCATTATTACCACGCTCAATTTAGCTTACAGTTTCATCTGCAATATAGTATGCAATTCATATACCTATTCACGTTTACCACATATGTTCGTGATCGTTATTTATGAATGGTCCTACAGATTTCTGATAA
>CM026388.1:7067687-7118887 GCA_014843695.1 Archivesica marissinica | reverse complement strand
GTATGTTGGTACAGTGTCATGTGTGTACAGTGTCAGTATGTTGGTACAATGTCAGTATATGTGTACAGTGTCAGTATGTATGTACAGTGTCAGTATGTTGGTACAGTGTCACTATGTGTGTACAGTGTCAGTATGTTTGTACAGTGTCAGTATGTTGGTACAGTGTCAGTATGCTGGTACAGTGTCAGTATGTAGGTACAGAGTCAGTATGTTGGTACAGATCAGTATGCTGGTACAGTGTCAGTATGCTGGTACAGTGTCAGTATGTGTGCACAGTGTCAGTATGTGTGCACAGTGTCAGTATGTTGGTACAGTGTTTGTATGCTGGTACAGTGTCATTATGTGTGTACAGTGTCAGTATGTTGGTTCAGTGTCAGTATGTTGGTACAGTGTCAGTATGCTGGTACAGTGTCAGTATGTTGGTACAGTGTCAGTATGTGTGTACAGTGTCAGTATGTTGGTACAGTGTCAGTATGTTGGTATAGTGTCAGTATGCTGGTACAGTGTCAGTATGTTAGTACAGTATCAGTACGTTTGTACAGTGTCAGTATGTATGTACAGTGTCAGTATGCTTGTACAGTGTCACTATGTGTGTACAGTTTCAGTATGTAGGTACAGTGTCAGTATGTATGTACAGTGTCAGTATATTGGTACAGTGTCAGTATGCTGGTACAGTGTCAGTATGTGTGTACAGTGTCAGTATGTGTGCACAGTGTCAGTATGTGTGCACAGTGTCAGTATGTTGGTACAGTGTTTGTATGCTGGTACAGTGTCATTATGTGTGTACAGTGTCAGTATGTTAGTACAGTGTCAGTATGTTAGTACAGTGTCACTATGTGTGTACAGTGTCAGTATGTTGGTACAATGTCAGTATGCTGGTATAGTGTCAGTATGCTGGTACAGTGTCAGTATGTTGGTACAGTGGTGTCACTATGTGTGTACAGTGTCAGTATGTAGGTACAGTGTCAGTATGTAGGTACAGTGTCAGTATGCTGGTACAGTGTCAGTATGTTGGTACAGTGGTGTCACTATGTGTGTACAGTGTCAGTATGTAGGTACAGTGTCAGTATGTAGGTACAGTGTCAGTATGTATGTACAGTGTCACTATGTGTGTACAGTGTCAGTACGTAGGTACAGTGTCAGTATGTATGTACAGTGTCAGTATGCTGGTACAGTGTCACTATGTGTGTACAGTGTCAGTATGTAGGTACAATGTCAGTATGTATGTACAGTGTCAGTATGCTGGTACAGTGTCAGTATGTTGGTACAGTGTCACTATGTGTGTACAGTGTCAGTATGTAGGTACAGTGTCAGTATGTTTGTACAGTGTCAGTATGTATGTACAGTGTCAATATGTATGTACAATGTCAGTATGTGTGTACAGTGTCAGTATGTTGGTACAGTGTCATGTGTGTACAGTGTCAGTATGTTTGTACAGTGCCAGTATGTTGGTACACTGTCAGCATGCTGGTACAGTGTCAGTATGTTGGTACAGAGTCAGTATGTTGGTACAGTGTCAGTATGCTGGTACAGTGTCAGTATGCTGGTACAGTGTCAGTATGTTGGTACAGTGTCACTATGTGTGTACAGTGTCAGTATGTAGGTACAGTGTCAGTATGTAGGTACAGTGTCAGTATGTATGTACAGTGTCATTATGTGTGTACAGTGTCAGTATGTAGGTACAGTGTCAGTATGTATGTACAGTATCAGTATGCTTGTACAGTGTCACTATGTGTGTACAGTGTCAGTATGTAGGTACAGTGTCAGTATGTATGTACAGTGTCAGTATGCTGGTACAGTGTCAGTATGTTGGTACAGTGTCACTATGTGTGTACAGTGTCAGTATGTTAGTACAGTGTCAGTATGCTGATACAGTGTCAGTATGTGTGTTTCAGTGTCAGCATGTGTGTACAGTGTCAGTATGTGTGTACAGTGGCGGTATGTTGGTACAGTTCCAGTATGTGTGTACAGTGTCAGTATGTTGGTACAGTGTCAGTATGTGTGTTTCAGTGTCAGCATGTGTGTACAGTGTCAGTATGTATGTACAATGTCAGTATGTATGTACAGTGTCAGTATGTTGGTACAGTGTCAGTATGCTGGTACAGTGTCAGTATGCTGGTACAGTGTCATTGTGTGTACAATGTCAGTATGTTGGTACAGTGTCAGTATGTTGGTACAGTGTCAGTATGTGTGTACAGTGTCAATAAGTTGGTACAGTGTCAGTATGTGTGTACAGTGTCAGTATGTGTGTACAGTGTCAGTATGTGTGTACAGTGTCAGTATGTTGGTAATGTGTCAGTATGTTGGTACAATGTCAGTATGTATGTACAGTGTCAGTATGTTGGTACATTGGCAGCATGTGTATACAGTGTCAGTATTTGTGTACAGTGTCAGTATGTGTGTACAATGTCAGTATGTGTGTACAGTGTCAGTATGTTGGTACAGTGTCAGTATGTGTGTACAGTGTCAGTATGTGTGTACAGTATCAGTATGTGTGTACAGTGTCAGTATGTAGGTACAGTGTCAGTATGTATGTACAGTGTCAGTATGTATGTACAGTATCAGTATGCTTGTACAGTGTCACTATGTGTGTACAGTGTCAGTATGTAGGTACAGTGTCAGTATGTATGTACGGTATCAGTACGTTTGTACAGTATCAGTATGTATGTACAGTGTCAGTATGTGTGTACAGTGTCAGTATGTATGTACAGTGTCAGTATGTGTGCACAGTGTCAGTATGTGTGCACAGTGTCAGTATGTTGGTACAGTGTTTGTATGCTGGTACAGTGTCATTATGTGTGTACAGTGTCAGTATGTTGTTACAGTGTCAGTATGTTAGTACAGTGTCAGTATGCTGGTACAGTGTCAGTATGTTGGTACAGAGTCAGTATGTTGGTACAGTGTCAGTATGCTGGTACAGTGTCAGTATGCTGGTACAGTGTCAGTATGTTGGTACAGTGTCACTATGTATGTACAGTGTCAGTATGTATGTACAGTGTCAGTATGCTGGTACAGTGTCAGTATGTTGGTACAGTGTCACTATGTGTGTACAGTGTCAGTATGTTGGTACAATGTCAGTATGCTGGTATAGTATCAGTATGCTGGTACAGTGTCAGTATGTTGGTACAGTGGTGTTACTATGTGTGTACAGTGTCAGTATGTGGGTACAGTGTCAGTATGTAGGTACAGTGTCAGTATGCTGGTACAGTGTCACTATGTGTGTACAGTGTCAGTATGTGGGTACAGTGTCAGTATGTAGGTACAGTGTCAGTATGCTGGTACAGTGTCACTATGTGTGTACAGTGTCAGTATGTAGGTACAGTGTCAGTATGTATGTACAGTGTCAGTATGCTGGTACAGTGTCAATATGTTGGTACAGTGTCACTATGTGTGTACAGTGTCAGTATGTAGGTACAGTGTCAGTATGTTTGTACAGTGTCAGTATGTATGTACAGTGTCAGTATGTATGTACAATGTCAGTATGTGTGTACAGTGTCAGTATGTTGGTACAGTGTCAGTATGTTGGTACAATGTCAGTATATGTGTACAGTGTCAGTATGTATGTACAGTGTCAGTATGTTGGTACAGTGTCACTATGTGTGTACAGTGTCAGTATGTTGGTACAGTGTCAGTATGTTGGTACAGTGTCAGTATGCTGGTACAGTGTCAGTATGTTGGTACAGAGTCAGTATGTTGGTACAGTGTCAGTATGCTGGTACAGTGTCAGTATGCTGGTACATTGTCAGTATGTTGGTACAGTGTCACTATGTGTGTACAGTGTCAGTATGTAGGTACAGTGTCAGTATGTAGGTACAGTGTCAGTATGTATGTACAGTGTCATTATGTGTGTACAGTGTCAGTATGTAGGTACAGTGTCAGTATGTATGTACAGTATCAGTATGCTTGTACAGTGTCACTATGTGTGTACAGTGTCAGTATGTAGGTACAGTGTCAGTATGTATGTACAGTGTCAGTATGGTGGTACAGTGTCAGTATGTTGGTACAGTGTCACTATGTGTGTACAGTGTCAGTATGTTAGTACAGTGTCAGTAAGTTGGTACAGTGTCAGTATGTATGTACAGTATCAGTACGTTTGTACAGTGTCAGTATGTGTGTACAGTGTCAGTATGTGTGCACAGTGTCAGTATGTGTGCACAGTGTCAGTATGTTGGTACAGTGTTTGTATGCTGGTACAGTGTCATTATGTTGGTACAGTGTCAGTATGTTGGTACAGTGTCAGTATGTTGGTACAGTGTCAGTATGTTGGTACAGTGTCATTATGTTGGTACAGTGTCAGTATGTGTGTACAATGGCGGTATGTTGGTACAGTTCCAGTATGTGTGTACAGTGTCAGTATGTTGGTACAGTGTCAGTATGTGTGTTTCAGTGTCAGAATGTGTGTACAGTGTCAGTATGTATGTACAATGTCAGTATGTATGTACAGTGTCAGTATGTTGGTACAGTGTCAGTATGCTGGTACAGTGTCAGTATGCTGGTACAGTGTCAGTATGTATGTACAGTGTCAGTATGCTGGTACAGTGTCAGTATGTGTGTACAGTGTCAGTATGTGTGTACAGTGTCAGTATGTGTGTACAGTATCATTGTGTGTACAATGTCAGTATGTTGGTACAGTGTCAGTATGTTGGTACAGTGTCAGTATGTGTGTACAGTGTCAGTATGTGTGTACAGTTTCAGTATGTGTGTACAGTGTCATTATGTGTGTACAGTGCCAGTATGTTGGTACAGTGCCAGTATGTGTGTACAGTGTCAGCATGTGTGTACAATGTCAGTATTTGTGTACAGTGTCAGCATGTGTGTACAATGTCAGTATTTGTGTACAGTGTCAGTATATTGGTACAGTGTCAGTATGTGTGTACAGTGTCAGCATGTGTGTACAGTGTCATTATGTGTGTGCAGTGTCAGTATGTTGGTACAGTGTCAGTATGTTGGTACAGTGTCAGTATGTGTGTACAGTGTCAGTAAGTTGGTACAGTGTCAGTATATGTGTACAGTGTCAGTATTTTGGTACAGTGACAGTATGTGTATACAGTGTCAGTATGTTAGTACATTGTCAGTATGTGTGTACAGTGTAAGTATGTGTGTACAGTGTCAGTATGGTACGATATCAGTATGTATGTACAGTGTCAGTATGTGTGTACAGTGTCAGTATGTTGGTACAGTGTCAGTATGTTGGTACAGTGTCAGTATGTTGTTACATTGTCAGTATGTTGGTACAGTGTCAGTATGTTGGTACAGTGTCAGTATGTATGTACAGTATCAGTATGTGTGTATAGTGTCAGTATGTATGTACTGTGTCAGTATGTGTGTACAGTGTCAGTATGTTGGTACAGTGTCACTATGTGTGTACAGTGTCAGTATGTTAGTACAGTGTCAGTAAGTTGGTACAGTGTCAGTATGTATGTACAGTATCAGTACGTTTGTACAGTGTCAGTATGTGTGTACAGTGTCAGTATGTGTGCACAGTGTCAGTATGTGTGCACAGTGTCAGTATGCTGGTACATTGTCATTATGTTGGTACAGTGTCAGTATGTTGGTACAGTGTCAGTATGTTGGTACAGTGTCAGTATGTTGGTACAGTGGTCAGTATGTGTGTACAATGGCGGTATGTTGGTACAGTTCCAGTATGTGTGTACAGTGTCAGTATGTTGGTACAGTGTCAGTATGTGTGTTTCAGTGTCAGCATGTGTGTACAGTGTCAGTATGTATGTACAATGTCAGTATGTATGTACAGTGTCAGTATGTTGGTACAGTGTCAGTATGCTGGTACAGTGTCAGTATGCTGGTACAGTGTCAGTATGCTGGTACAGTGTCAGTATGTATGTACAGTGTCAGTATGCTGGTACAGTGTCAGTATGTGTGTACAGTGTCAGTATGTGTGTACAGTGTCAGTATGTGTGTACAGTATCATTGTGTGTACAATGTCAGTATGTTGGTACAGTGTCAGTATGTTGGTACAGTGTCAGTATGTGTGTACAGTGTCAGTATGTGTGTACAGTTTCAGTATGTGTGTACAGTGTCATTATGTGTGTACAGTGCCAGTATGTTGGTACAGTGCCAGTATGTGTGTACAGTGTCAGCATGTGTGTACAATGTCAGTATTTGTGTACAGTGTCAGCATGTGTGTACAATGTCAGTATTTGTGTACAGTGTCAGTATATTGGTACAGTGTCAGTATGTGTGTACAGTGTCAGCATGTGTGTACAGTGTCATTATGTGTGTGCAGTGTCAGTATGTTGGTACAGTGTCAGTATGTTTGTACAGTGTCAGTATGTGTGTACAGTGTCAGTAAGTTGGTACAGTGTCAGTATATGTGTACAGTGTCAGTATTTTGGTACAGTGACAGTATGTGTATACAGTGTCAGTATGTTAGTACATTGTCAGTATGTGTGTACAGTGTAAGTATGTGTGTACAGTGTCAGTATGGTACGATATCAGTATGTATGTACAGTGTCAGTATGTGTGTACAGTGTCAGTATGTTGGTACAGTGTCAGTATGTTGGTACAGTGTCAGTATGTTGTTACATTGTCAGTATGTTGGTACAGTGTCAGTATGTTGGTACAGTGTCAGTATGTGTGTACAGTGTCAGTATGTGTGTATAGTGTCAGTATGTATGTACAGTGTCAGTATGTGTGTACAGTGTCAGTATGTTGGTACAGTGTCAGTATGTGGTACGTGTGTATGTACAGTGTCAGTATGTGTGTAGTGTCAGTGTTGGTGTGTTTGGTGTGTGTTTTTGGTGGTGTGTGGTTACAGTGTCAGTATGTTGGTACAGTTGTTGTGGTTGTCAGTATGTTGGTCAGTGTCAGTATGCTGGTACAGTGTCAGTATGTTTGTACAGTGTCAGTATGTGTGTACAGTGTCAGTATGTGTGTACAGTGTCAGTATGTTTGTACAGTGTCAGTATGTTGGTACAGTGTCAGTATGTTGGTACAGTGTCAGTATGTTGGTACAGTGTCAGTATGTTGGTACAGTGTCAGTATGTTGGTACAGTGTCAGTATGTTGGTACAGTGTCAGTATGCTGGTACAGTGTCAGTATGTTGGTACAGTGTCAGTATGCTGGTACAGTGTCAGTATCTTGGTACAGTGTCAGTATCTTGGTACAGTGTCAGTATGTTGGTACAATGTCAGTATGCTGGTATAGTGTCAGTATGCTGGTACAGTGTCAGTATGTTGGTACAGTGGTGTCAGTATGTGTGTACAGTGTCAGTATGTAGGTACAGTGTCAGTATGTAGGTACAGTGTCAGTATGTATGTACAGTGTCATATGTGTGTACAGTGTAGACGTAGGTACAGTGTCAGTATGTATGTACAGTGTCAGTATGCTGGTACAGTGTCACTATGTGTGTACAGTGTCAGTATGTAGGTACAGTGTCAGTATGTTTGTACAGTGTCAGTATGTTGGTACAGTGTCAGTATGTGTGTACAGTGTCAGTATGTGTGTGTGTGTGGTGTGTTGTTGTACGTGTCAGTAGTTGTACAGTGTCAGTATGTATGTACAGTGTCAGTATGTGTGTACAGTGTCAGTATGTTGGTACTGTGTCATGTGTGTACAGTGTCAGTATGTTGGTACAATGTCAGTATACGGTACAGTGTCACTATGTGTGTACAGTGTCAGTATGGTACAGTGTCGTATGTTGTACAGTGTCAGTATGTTGGTACAGTGTCAGTATGCTGGTACAGTGTCAGTATGTTGGTACTGTGTCAGTATGTTGGTACAGTGTCAGTATGTATGTACAGTGTCAGTATGTTGGTACAGTGTCAGTATGCTGGTACAGTGTCAGTATGTTGGTACTGTGTCAGTATGTTGGTACAGTGTCAGTATGTATGTACAGTGTCAGTATGTTGGTACAGTGTCAGTATGCTGGTACAGTGTCAGTATGTTGGTACTGTGTCAGTATGTTGGTACAGTGTCAGTATGTATGTACAGTGTCAGTATGTTGGTACAGTGTCAGTATGCTGGTACAGTGTCAGTATGTTGGTACTGTGTCAGTATGTTGGTACAGTGTCAGTATGTATGTACAGTGTCAGTATGTTGGTACAGTGTCAGTATGCTGGTACAGTGTCAGTATGTTGGTACTGTGTCAGTATGTTGGTACAGTGTCAGTATGTATGTACAGTGTCAGTATGTTGGTACAGTGTCAGTATGCTGGTACAGTGTCAGTATGTTGGTACTGTGTCAGTATGTTGGTACAGTGTCAGTATGTAGGTACAGTGTCAGTATGTATGTACAGTATCAGTATGCTTGTACAGTGTCACTATGTGTGTACAGTGTCAGTATGTTGGTACAGTGTCAGTATGCTGGTACAGTGTCAGTATGTTGGTACAGTGTCAGTATGCTGGTACAGTGTCAGTATCTTGGTACAGTGTCAGTATCTTGGTACAGTGTCAATATGTTGGTACAATGTCAGTATGCTGGTATAGTGTCAGTATGCTGGTACAGTGTCACTATGTGTGTACAGTGTAAATATGTAGGTACAGTGTCAGTATGTTTGTACAGTGTCAGTATGTATGTACAATGTCAGTATGTGTACAGTGTCAGTATGTTGGTACAGTGTCATGTGTGTACAGTGTCAGTATGTTGGTACAATGTCAGTATATGTGTACAGTGTCAGTATGTATGTACAGTGTCAGTATGTTTGTACAGTGTCACTATGTGTGTACAGTGTCAGTATGTTGGTACAGTGTCAGTATGTTGGTACAGTGTCAGTATGTATGTACAGTGTCAGTATGTTGATACAATGTCAGTATGCTGGTACAGTGTCAGTATGTTGGTACAGTGTCAGTATGTGTGTACAGTGTCAGTATGCTGGTACAGTGTCAGTATGTATGTACATTGTCAGTATGCTGGTACAGTGTCACTATGTGTGTACAGTGTCAGTATGTGTGTACAGTGGCAGTATGTAGGTACAGTGTCATTATGCTGGTACAGTGTCAGTATGCTGGTACAGTGTCATTATGCTGGTACAGTGTCAGTATGTTGGTACAGTGTCAGTATGGTGGTACAGTGTCAGTATGTATGTACAGTGTCAGTATGCTGATACAGTGTCACTATGTGTGTACAGTGTCATTATGCTGGTACAGTGTCAGTATGCTGGCACAGTGTCATTATGTTGGTACAGTGTCAGTATGTTTTACAGTGTCAGTATGCTGGTACAGTGCCAGTATGTATGTACAGTGTCAGTATGCTGGTACAGTGTTAGTATGCTGGTACAGTGTCAGTATGTATGAACAGTGTCAGTATACTGGTACAGTGTCAGTATGTATGTACAATGTCATTATGCTGGTACCGTGTCAATATGCTGGTACAGTGTCAGTATGTTGGTACAGTGTCAGTATGTTGGTATAGTGTCAGTATGCTGGTACAGTGTCAGTATGTATGTACAGTGTCATTATGTTGGTACAGTGTCAGTATATTGGTACAGTGTCAGTATGCTGGTACAGTGCCAGTATGTATGTACAGTGTCAGTATGCTGGTACAGTGTTAGTATGCTGGTACAGTGTCAGTATGTATGTACAGTGTCAGTATGCTGGTACAGTGTCAGTATGTATGTACAATGTCATTATGCTGGTACCGGGTCAATATGCTGGTACAGTGTCAGTATGTTGGTACAGTGTCAGTATGTTGGTATAGTGGCAGTATGCTGGTACAGTGTCAGTATGTATGTACAGTGTCATTATGTTGGTACAGTGTCCGTATGTTGGTACAGTGTCAGTATGCTGGTACAGTGTCAGTATGTATGTACAGTGTCAGTATGCTGGTACAGTGTTAGTATGCTGGTACAGTGTCAGTATGTATGTACAGTGTCAGTATGCTGGTACAGTGTCAGTATGTGTGTACAGCGTCAGTATATGTGTACAGTGTCAGTATGTGTGTACAGTGTCATTATGTGTGTACAGTGTCAGTATGTGTGTACAGTGTCAGTATGTTGGTACAGTGTCAGTATGTGTGTACAGTGTCAGCATGTGTGTACAGTGTCATTATGTGTGTGTAGTGTCAGTATGTTGGTACAGTGTCAGTATGTTGGTACAGTGTCATTATGTGTGTACAGTGTCAGCATGTGTGTACAGTGTCAGTATTTGTGTACAGTGTCAGTATGTGTGTACAGTGTCAGTATGTATGTACAGTGTCAGTATGTGTGTACAGTGTGTTGGTACAGTATCAGTATGTATGTACAGTATCAGTATGTATGTACAATGTCAGTATGTGTGTACAGTGTCAGTAGGTGTGTACAGTGTCAGTATGTTGGTACAGTGTCAGTATGTTGGTACAGTGTCAGTATGTTGGTACAGTGTCAGTATGTTGGTACAGTGTCAGTATGTTGGTACAGTGTCAGTATGTATGTACAGTGTCAGTATGTATGTATAGTTTCAGTATGTGTGTACAGTGTCAGTATGTTGGTACAGTGTCAGTATGTTGGTACAGTGTCAGTATGTTGGTACAATGTCAGTATGTATGTACAGTGTCAGTATGTTGGTACAGTGTCAGTATGTTGATACATTGTCTGTATGTTTGGTACAATGTCAGTATGTTGGTACAGTGTCAGTATGTTGGTACCATGTCAGTATGTATGTACAGTGTCAGTATGTTGGTACATTGTCAGCATGTATGTACAGTGTCAGTATGTATGTATAGTGTCAGTATGTGTGTACAGTGTCAGTATGTTGGTACACTGTCAGTATGTTGGTACAGTGTCAGTATGTTGGTACAGTGTCAGTATGTTGTTACAGTGTCAGTATGTGTGTACAGTGTCAGTATGCTGGTACAGTGTCAGTATGTGTGTATAGTGTCAGTGTTTTGGTACAGAGTCAGTATGTTGGTACAGTGTCAGTATGCTGGTACAGTGTCAGTATGTTGGTACAGTGTCAGTATGTTGGTACAGTGTCAGTATGTTGGTACACTGTCAGTATGCTGGTACAGTGTCAGTATGTTGGTACAGTGTCAGTATGCTTGTACAATGTCAGTATGTTGGTACAGTGTCAGTATGTTGGTACAGTGTCAGTATGTTGGTACAGTGTCAGTATGCTTGTACAGTGTCAGTATGTAGGTACAGTGTCACAATGTGTGTACAATGTCAGTATGTAGGTACAGTGTCAGTATGTAGGTACATTGTCAGTATGTATTTACAGTGTCAGTATGCTGGTACAGTGTCAGTATGTATGTACAGTGTCAGTATGCTGGTACAGTGTCAGTATGCTGGTACAGTGTCATTATGCTGGTACATTGACAATATGTGTGTACAGTGTCAGTATGTGTGTACAGTGTTAGTATGCTGGTACAGTGTCAGTATGTGTGTACAGTGTCAGTATATTGGTACAGAGTCAGTATGTTGGTACAGTGTCATTATGCTGGTACAGTGTCATTATGCGGTTACAGTGTCAGTATGCTGGTACAGTGTCAGTATGTGTGTACAGTGTCAGTATGTATGTACAGTGTCAGTATGTATGTACAGTGTCAGTATGTTGGTACTGTGTCAGTATGTGTGTACAGCGTCAGTATATGTGTACAGTGTCAGTATGTGTGTACCGTGTCATTATGTGTGTACAGTGTCAGTATGTATGTACAGTGTCAGTATGTTGGTACAGTGTCAGTATGTATGTACAGTGTTAGTATATGTGTACAGTGTCAGTATGTTGGTACAGTGTCAGCATGTGTGTAGAATGTCAGTATGTTGGTACAGTGTCAGTATGTGTGTACAGTGTCAGCATATGTGTACAGTGTCAGTATTTGTGTACAGTGTCAGTATGTTGGTACAGTGTCTGTATGTGTGTACAGTGTCAGCATGTGTGTACATTGTCATTATGTGTGTGCAGTGTCAGTATGTTGGTACAGTGTCAGTATGTTGGTACAGTGTCAGTATGTGTGTACAGTGTCAGTAAGTTGGTACAGTGTCAGTATGTGTGTACAGTGTCAGTATTTTGGTACAGTGTCAGTATGTGTGTACAGTGTCAGTATTTTGGTACAGTGTCAGTATGTTGATACAGTGTCAGTATGTGTGTACAGTGTCAGTATGTTAGTACATTGTCAGTATGTGTGTACAGTGTAAGTATGTATGTACAGTGTCAGTATGTGTGTACTGTGTCAGTATGTTGGTACAGTGTCAGTATGTTGGTACAGTGTCAGTATGTTGGTACAGTGTCAGTATGTTGGTACAATGTCAGTATGTATGTACAGTGTCAGTATGTTGGTACAGTGTCAGTATGTTGATACATTGTCTGTATGTTTGGTACAATGTCAGTATGTTGGTACAGTGTCAGTATGTTGGTACCATGTCAGTATGTATGTACAGTGTCAGTATGTTGGTACATTGTCAGCATGTATGTACAGTGTCAGTATGTATGTATAGTGTCAGTATGTGTGTACAGTGTCAGTATGTTGGTACACTGTCAGTATGTTGGTACAGTGTCAGTATGTTGGTACAGTGTCAGTATGTTGTTACAGTGTCAGTATGTGTGTACAGTGTCAGTATGCTGGTACAGTATCAGTATGTGTGTATAGTGTCAGTGTTTTGGTACAGAGTCAGTATGTTGGTACAGTGTCAGTATGCTGGTACAGTGTCAGTATGTTGGTACAGTGTCAGTATGTTGGTACAGTGTCAGTATGTTGGTACAGTGTCAGTATGCTGGTACAGTGTCAGTATGTTGGTACAGTGTCAGTATGCTTGTACAATGTCAGTATGTTGGTACAGTGTCAGTATGTTGGTACAGTGTCAGTATGTTGGTACAGTGTCAGTATGCTTGTACAGTGTCAGTATGTAGGTACAGTGTCACAATGTGTGTACAATGTCAGTATGTAGGTACAGTGTCAGTATGTAGGTACAGTGTCATTATGTATGTACAGTGTCAGTATGTTGGTACAGTGTCAGTATATTGGTACAGTATCAGTACGTTTGTACAGTGTCAGTATGTGTGTACAGTGTCAGTATGTGTGTACAGTGTCAGTATGTTGGTACAGTGTCAGTATGTATGTACAGTGTCAGTAAGTTGGTACAGTGTCACTATGTGTGTACAGTGTCAGTATGTTGGTACAGTGTCAGTATATTGGTACAGTGTCAGTATGTTGATACAATGTCAGTATGCTGGTACAGTGTCAGTATGCTAGTACAGTGTCAGTATGTTGGTACAGTGTCAGTATGTGTGTACATTGTCAGTATGTATGTACAGTGTCAGTATGCTGGTACAGTGTCAGTATGTATGTACAGTGTCAGTATGCTGGTACAGTGTCAGTATGCTGGTACAGTGTCATTATGCTGGTACATTGACAGTATGTGTGTACAGTGTCAGTATGTGTGTACAGTGTTAGTATGCTGGTACAGTGTCAGTATGTGTGTACAGTGTCAGTATATTGGTACAGAGTCAGTATGTTGGTACAGTGTCATTATGCTGGTACAGTGTCATTATGCGGTTACAGTGTCAGTATGCTGGTACAGTGTCAGTATGCTGGTACAGTGTCAGTATGTGTGTACAGTGTCAGTATGTATGTACAGTGTCAGTATGTATGTACAGTGTCAGTATGTTGGTACTGTGTCAGTATGTGTGTACAGCGTCAGTATATGTGTACAGTGTCAGTATGTGTGTACCGTGTCATTATGTGTGTACAGTGTCAGTATGTATGTACAGTGTCAGTATGTTGGTACAGTGTCAGTATGTGTGTATAGTGTTAGTATATGTGTACAGTGTCAGTATGTTGGTACAGTGTCAGCATGTGTGTAGAATGTCAGTATGTTGGTACAGTGTCAGTATGTGTGTACAGTGTCAGCATGTGTGTACAGTGTCAGTATTTGTGTACAGTGTCAGTATGTTGGTACAGTGTCAGTATGTGTGTACAGTGTCAGCATGTGTGTACAGTGTCATTATGTGTGTGCAGTGTCAGTATTTTGGTACAGTGTCAGTATGTATGTACAATATCAGTATATATAAAGTTATGAAATCTTATTTTGATTTAGGCTCTCTTAGTAACTCCATTAGCGATTAGCGCAGTGGTAAAAACGCTCACTTCTCAGGGTTCGATCCTTGGACCGGAAAGTATTTGAGATGGTACGGAGGTCGCCAGACCGGACATGTGGGTTTTCTGCGGATAATCCTGTTTCCTCCCACATGAATGAACACATTTATGCTTTCAACCGCGCAAACGAGTGTGATTAATGTAAGTTATTTCGCAATCATTGTAAAAAATAAATAAAGTTTATAGTAGCTCCAGTTCTCCACAACAAATAACAACAGCAATATAATTAATGTGCGTACACCAGTTTTAGACGGAACACTCTTCGCTCACAATGCAATTTCATTTTTTGAACAGTAATGATATATCTTTAAAAATTAATCTTTATGTTCAATAATGTATGCATCGTATTGATGAAGAAGAACATACCTTTAACGTTTGAGCTACATGTACATGTACCACCATTATAATATAGTCCAGTTCCCCATTGATTTCCTAGCCAGTTTAATATGAACTAAGGCATTGCCTCAAATTGGAATCGATCATCGACAGTTCATTTTAAACGCAATTATAATAGTACATTATATATGTATGTTCCATTAATGTTAACCTTGCGAGGACATAGACATGTTTTCCTGGGATGTATATCTATCGCCCTCTACTTTCGAACCCCTCGCGGGGATGTAGATATGTTGCGCATCAAAAACCTCAAAGAAGCTAAAAGTATGAGTAGTTTTAAAACATCAATATAAGAAAGTATTGAAAAATATGTTGGGTTGAGAGTTTAAAAGCAGCTGGGTAGAACAACTAGGGATGGCATGATCAATCCAGCAAACTGTCGTATTGAATTACTGTATGGTAGGGAGATGTACATGTCAGGAGGGAGATGGTTCCAATGGTAGATTGTTCTTGGAAAATAAGAAAACTTGTAATAGTCTGTAGTTGCTGTAATTAACCTATAGCTTCAGGGTTGACAATGGCGTGCGGTACTGGAGAGGGTAACTAGTTAATTTTTTATTGGGATAGCAACCAGATCATTATGAATTTTATACATAAGGGATAACCTACTGTCAATACGCCGTTGATCTAGTCTGCCTAGATTTAGGGAATTTAACATGTCTGTAACACTAGAGGTACGATAGAAGTTAGCCTTTATCCAATTGGATGCTCTTCGCTGGACACTTTCAATATGGTATATCAATGTGTGGGTATGGGGCGACCAAATCTCAGAGCCATATTCCAGTTGGTGTCTCACTAGTGGCTGGTAAGCCATGGACATATGGGGTTCGGATTTGGCATGGATGTCGCAGAAATCCTAATGCTTCCTTCTGGTGACGTGGTTAACTTGACATTTGGAGATGTTAAATTCCATGTCCCACACCAACTCCTACTCTTCTAATATCTTAAGATCGTTTTTGTGTGTGACCGACTCATTTGCAGATATCAATGATAGATAGACTGCAGTATCATCTGCAAAAATACGGACTTTGGAACTAATGTTTTGTGGGGGGTCGTTTAATATAGACTAGGAATAGAAGGGGTGCAAGTACGGATCCCTGTGGAACTCCAGAAGACACAGGAATGACTTCTGAACTAATACCATTAAGGACAACAGACTGGAGTCTATTATCTAGAAAACTCAATCCACATGACTGTTTGACTTCTGACTCCGTAATCATGCATTTTTAGAAGTACTTTCTCGTGATTGTCGAAAGCCTTACTGACGTCTAAAGGATGGATATCCATGATGATTATTGTAGACAGAGGTAACTCAGATGTAACGGCCGTCTTAGACAACCTAAGCCGTTAACCAGTAGTACTGTAGACTATTAAGCAATGTGTGTGATCTGGGCTTGTTCAATGACACAACATACATGGCCTGACCTAGTATCGAATCCGGGATATTTCTATTCCAAATCTGACGCCACATGTCTTAGTATGCATTTCTTGTTAGATGATTAAGCGTCCGATCGTTTGAATATTGCTAAAAATGAATCATATTTCATTTGCGTTAACTTATTTGCATTGTTATCTCCCTTATCATAATGACATCATTTGCACATTCATAAGTATATTTTATTTCTGATATGATTTTTATGGTGACATATTTTTGTCATAATTCAAGACGAATTCCATTTTCATTAGTGAGAAATCATGTACATAGTTATCTCTCTTTTCGTACGCACACCCTTTGCACAATAGTAGGTGGATTTTATTTCTCATCCGGAATGTTATGGTGGTATGTATTTTAGAAATGAGTCTAGAAAATTAATTCTCAGAAATAAGTGGATAACAGGCACAATACACACTAATTGTTTTGTGCCCTAGGCCTAAGGTCGTTATCTTTTAATAGCAATGTAAGGTGGCGTGTGTGTATGGTTGGTGTAACATGTACTGGAGCCGTTACGATTGTGCCCTTAGGCAAGGCATTTAAATTCCACGTTGCCTCTTCTCTCTCCCTCGTGGCGATGGATTCCATCAGGAATGAGGTCTCGAGAGTGATTAATATAAGTTGAAATAACTTGTTTCGCAATCGAGCTAAAATAAATTTGTATTGACTAACGTGCGCATAACAAGAACAACTACGCATTCAATTATAAACAGAGCATGTAACGGCTGCAATGCACTAGAGGGACCAGATACCTCGTGTATCTGTGTGGTTGGACGTCGTGAAATGCTCAAGTGAATATTTACATGAAAGCAGAACTTTTTTAGCTTTATTTATTTCACACCGATTGCAAAACAAGATTTAACAACTTATAGTAATAACTCTCGTTGGCATAGATGAAAGCGTAAATGTTGTCATTCGTGTGGGAGGAAACCATAGTACCTGGAGAAACCCACCTGTCCGATCTGACAGCCATAGCACCATCTCACATATTCCCCACCCCAAGGTTCAAACCCGAGTTTCATTGGTGAGAAACGAGCGCGTTAACCATTGTGCTAATCGTACAGGCTAAATAATTAATGTTTAGAAGAAGAGAACAAATGCTAGCTTTACATATCATTGAACTCTGTTTATAATTTAACACATTTTTTGTACTGATTTGTAAATATATATACAGTCAAACCTGTCTTAAGCAGCCAGCCAAGGTAATCACAGAAAGTGGCTGTTTAGCACAGGTGGCAGCTTAATAGAGATCAAATGTATAATGAATCACTATATTAGGAATCTGGAAACTGGCTGCTTAAAGCAGAGTGGCTGCTTAATGTAGTTGACCACTAACACAGGTTTAACTGTATTATAATCATTGAACGTTGATGCGTTTACAACTACTCTATGTACTATATGGTTGTGCTTTAAGCTACTCTTTTATTTTGTTTTAAATCGTGTTATACGCTGAGAATAATTTGAGAAGTTCACAATTCTCTTCCAAATCTGATATAATCTTCTACCTTGCATAATTACATCAAGTGAACATGGCATAATTACATCAAGTGAACATGGCATAATTACATCAAGTGAACATGGCATAATTACATCAAGTGAACATGGCATAATTACATCAAGTGAACATGGCATAATTACATCAAGTGAACATGGCATAATTACATCAAGTGAACATGGCATAATTACATCAAGTGAACATGGCATAATTACATCAAGTGAACATGGCATAATTACATCAAGTGAACATGGCATAATTACATCAAGTGAACATGGCATAATTACATCAAGTGAACATGGCATAATTACATCAAGTGAACATGGCATAATTACTTCAAGTGAACATGGCATATTTACATCAAGTGAACATGGCATAATTACATCAAGTGAACATGGCATAATTACATCAAGTGAACATGGCATAATTACATCAAGTGAACATGGCATAATTACATCAAGTGTACATGGCATATTTACATCAAGTGAACATGGTATAATTACATCAAGTGAACATGGCATAATTACATCAAGTGAACATGGCATAATTACATCAAGTGTACATGGCATATTTACATCAAGTGAACATGGCATAATTACATCAAGTGAACATGGCATAATTACTTCAAGTGAACATGGCATAATTACATCAAATGAACATGGCATAATTACTTCAAGTGAACATGGCATAACTACATCATGTGAACAAGGCATAATTACATCAAGTGAACATGGCATAATTACATCAAGTGAACATGGCATAACTACATCATGTGAACAAGGCATAACTACATCAAGTGAACATGGCATAATTACATCAAGTGAACATGGCATAATTACCTTAAGTGAACATGGCATAATTACACATGTGAACATGGCATAATTACATCAAGTGAACATGGCATAATTACTCAATGAACATGGCATAATTACAGCATGTGAACATGTCTGATTTATCATGTGAATATCCCAATTGTTGAACATCCCTATAATAATGATGATGATGATGATGATGATGACAGTGACATCATGACCAAACTAACACTCAATATAATAAGAGGTAGGAATGGACAACAATTACTAATTGAAATACTAGTTTGCATTTGTGAATTGTAAATATTTAATATGTTGTTTGCTTTCAGGAGATGAAACCTGCTGTTTACACGTACAGATCTACATGAGTTCATGTGTTTAATTATTTGTACCATGAACAGAATCGTTTTCTTTCCATACGGATCATAAATTTTAGAAAAATATGAGCGGAAATATCATGTTCTCTTTCTCTAGTTTAGCTACGATATACCTCGTGTGTGCTATATTCACATTGTGAACTCGATATTGTGTAAGGACTGACGTACAGTGTCAACTCATATACACATAGTGCAGAGAATACATATAACAACATAAGTATATAATTAAATAGTCTCACAATGTCTAGAAATATAACGCAGGACATGACCATTCATTCCGGGGATCAATCTAAAATTACTAATATCTCCAGGAGGCATCGCTCATATGTGCAACCGGTAGCGACGATAAATAAACGTAAAACACAAACACATTCCGGTGAACGGCATTCCAACAGTTTAAAGATACACATGAGCATACATACCGGAGAACGGTCACATGCGTGTGAACTATGTAATAAGGCATTTAGTAGGTCTAGCCATTTAAAGAGGCACATGCTCATACATACCGGAGAACAACCGCACGAGTGTGGACTATGTAATAAGGCATTTAATCAATCTAGCTCTTTAAAGAGTCATCTGCTCATACATACCGGAGAACGACCGCACAAGTGTGAACTATGTAATAAGGCATTTAGTAATTCTACCAATTTAAAGAGTCATCTGCTCATACATACCGGAGAACGACCGCACGAGTGTGGACTATGTAATAAGGCATTTAATACATCTAGCCATTTAAAGAGTCATCTGCTCATACATACCGGAGAACGACCGCACGAGTGTGGACTGTGTAATAAGGCATTTAGTACGTCTGGCAATTTAAAGAGGCACATGCGCATACATACCGGAGAACGGTCACATGAGTGTGAACTATGTAATAAGGCATTTAGTAGGTCTGGCCATTTAAAGATACACATGCGCATACATACCGGAGAACGACCGCACGAGTGTGGACTGTGTAATAAGGATTTTAGCCTGGCGAGTAAGTTGAAGATACACATGCGCATACATACCGGAGAACGACCGCATGAGTGTGAACTATGCAATACAACATTTAGCCATTCTGCCAGTTTGAATATGCACATGGTCAAGCATACTGGAGAACGAGCACATGCATGTGAAATATGTAATAAGGCTTTTAGAGCAGCGGGTACTTTGAAGGGGCACATGCGCATACATACCGGAGAACGGCCACATGAGTGTCAACTATGTAATACGGCTTTCAATCATTCCAGTAGTTTAAAGAGTCATATGCTCATGCGCACGTGAGAACGGCCGCACGATTGTGAACTATGTCATAAGGCATTTAGTAAGTCTAGCAATTTAAAGAGGCACATGCTCATGCATACCGGAGAACGACAGCACGAGTGTGAACTATGTAATAATGCTTTTAGTGCGGCGGGTACTTTGAAGGAGCACATGCGCATACATACCGGAGAACGGCCACAGAAGTGTGGAATATGTAATAAGGCGTTCAATCTTTCATAGATATCCTACAAAATTTCGAATGAGTAAAAAATCTGTACGTTTATTCAATTAGCTGGTAACATGATTTGGATAAAATCACATCTATCATAACGCAACATCCGGTTATGGAACAACAGTAAAAACAAAGGATTCCGACTGAAAGGACCGCTATACATTTAGTGATAAATCGGACCGTGTCTGCCAAGGGAGGTAATGTAAAGCCAGTGAGGTTCCTCATTAGATTTGCGTTATTGATTATCGGATGAGTTTTTATTTTAATTATTTGTACTAGTATTCACTCCGTAGCCGAATGGTTAAGGGCGTCGACTTTAAAACACTTGACAACCTTCTCCCAGCTGGCATGCGGTAGGTCGGTGGATCTACCCGGCTACCATCCTTGCCACCCGGGTTCCTCAAGCACTACTAGCGGGAGATTCGCCATCTGATCTAAGCTGTTGGTGCAACGTTGGTCCTCGCAAACAAACATACATGTTACAGGTTTGCACCGGCTGACATATTGGACTAAATTGGAGTGTCTGTTGTACATGCATACAAAGCAATGCAGTTAATTAAACATTAAACCTTGTTGACTGCTACTGTTTAACAGCTGTAGGCGGAGAATAGTCTTAATATTATTGTATATTCCAGATCGGGCAATACGCTGTCATGTGTATAAATTATTGATGTTAATATTTTGGTATATTCCAGATCGGGCAATACGCTGTCATGTGTATAAAATACTGATGTTAATATTATGGTATAGTCCATATCTGGTAATACGCTGTCATGTGTATAAAATACTAATGTTAATATTATGGTATATTCCAGATCTGGCAGTACGCTGCCATGTGTATAAAATACTGATGTTAATAGTATGGTATAGTCCAGATCTGGCAATACGCTGTCATGTGTATAAAATAATGATGTTTGTATTATGGTATATTCCAGATCTGGAAATACGCTGTCATGTGTATAAAATAATGATGTTTGTATTATGGTATATTCCAGATCTGGAAATACGCTGTCATGTGTATAAAATAATGATGTTAATATTATGGTATATTCCAGATCTGGCAGTACGCTGTCATGTGTATAAAACACTTTGAATACCTGATATTGAAAACAGCTTTCGACGTTCCATTGTGTATACCTGATATTAAAAAAAGCTTTCGACGTTCCACTGTGTATACCTGATATTACAAACAGCTTTCGACGTTCCACTGTGTATACCTGATATTACAAACAGCTTTCGACGTTCCACTTTGTATACCTGATATTGAAAACAGCTTTCGACGTTCCACTTTGTATACATGATATTGAAAACAGCTTTCGACGTTCCATTGTGTATACCTGATATTACAAACAGCTTTCCACGTTCCACTGTGTATACCTGATATTACAAACAGCTTTCCACGTTCCACTGTGTATACCTGATATTACAAACAGCGTTCGACGTTCCACTTTGTATACCTTCTAAAGAGGACACATGTGTAGCGAAGGCCTTTTTGATTTTAACTTTAAATCAACGCCACATGGATGAGGAGAGTTCGCATAGTTAATAAAGAGAAATAATAAATAAAGTTCACATTACCATTTCTATCCTTTAATGATGTCCACTGTTTTTAATTTAATTCCATAGTTACTAACGTTAAAGTGCTTGTGTCTCTCTTAGTTCTCTTCCAGGGAGTTTGGCTTTCACGTCCTATACATACTCACCAGGACCTCGTTATCCTCGTGAAGTATGCAAAGCACGTGAAAGCCATGCTATGTATGTTTTAGTTACATAAGTGAAAAAACGGAGCAACTCCGTTCATTGTTCATAAACTATAATCATACATGTATTTTCTTATTGTGATCATTATACTATGTAGAATTCATTGAAATAAAATATTGTTTAAACAAAACTATAAAATATCGCCTAAATTCGAGACACTCGGCCCAGGAGACAAAAGAACAATTTAAAAATTAAAGCACAATACAGTCATTAATTTTATGAAAAGGTTTGGGAAAAATACGAATGGATATCAAACCCATAGTTTCTTAACCGTTTTTTACATATCTAATATAGACCTTGATCAAACTGTATGAACATAAAGTCAAATGAAAATTAACAACAGTTATGACATATATGTATATAATACATGTAACTTTAAAATAATGGATGACTGTATAGTGTAATAATACATGAAATATATGTGCATTTTTTTTCTTAACATAAGCTACATGCTTATGCACATTATAATACAATATAGACTATTTGATGTGTAAATATGTCGACTCATTACTAACGTAAAAGATGAAAACATAAGAAAAACATTGGGGAGAAAAGAGAAATTCCTCAAAGTAAATGAGCAATGTTTCTTTCTCTCACAATAGTTGTTCGACATAAAGGAGACAATACTTTTTGTCTATTTAAAACACACCAGATATATATAATTCTTCACTTTCGAAGAATTCCATTCTTACACACTAGATAAGTAGAAACATTACTATTTGTTGTAAAATTCCATATAGTCCTGTTCAACTGTTGTATAAACATATAACTCCTCACCGTCCTTGTACGATTTTCGTTTTATCACGGAAACAGTGAAGACTTCAGTTTTTGTATGAATTTCATTGTCTGGTAAATCGACATCATGTTCCTTCCCTTCATCATCGCTATCGGTGTTGACGTAAATAATATCTTCACTTGAACTGGGATTAGAATGATCCTGATAGTCATTACCTGGGACCATGCTGCTCCCAATTCAGTAGTGGGGCGACAATCCCCTACCCAGCGGGTCCTCAGGTGGCGGATAGTGGAACAGCCCTCAGATATGGGGGTTTGCTGTGAATTAAATAAGCAGTCCCGGACCATATGGCGGTGTACCTACCAGGACGGGGCAGGATAGCACATGGCAAAGCTACTCCTATTAAATACTCCACGTGTCCTACAACGGGTGCATCAGGCGAATGTATGGGCCGCCTTAAAAGTCCTAGCCTAAGGGTGAGGTAACCCAACAGAAACTTCGAATGCTGAAGCCGGAAGTACTGGGCCGTACGGTGCATTCTAATAAACCACGGTACTAAGTATAAACGCAAAATGAATCACAATGACAGAAAGAGTAAACCGAGATGGTGCTGGACCTGTGAGGACCCGCCAGGCAGGTACATGGCTGCCGGGAGGATCTGAGGACGGCCCATTTCGTGTTTGCTGCCGGCTTGTCCATGTGATTCGCGAACGACAAGAAGAAGAAGAAGATAGTCATTACTTACATCACTGTTGACGGAATTGTTTTGGACTTTTGAGTCCACATTGTTCCCAAAGTAAGCTGGTTCGAAATCGTCAACAGCCTCTGTAAATCCAGTTATATCACTGAGATTATCCAATTCGTTTAGAATGTCTAAATTGTCTTCATCAGAAGATATGTCTTCATACATGGTTGAAGTGTGTGATTGTTTCTGACTCTCCAAAGCTGCAAGTCTGGCATGTGTCCTATCAAAGTTATGTACTGTTGTCAAGTGTTTAGTTAGATAGCTCCCGCGGATGAATCTTGCATCACAACCATCTTCAACACAAGTGAACAATTCACTCTGTATATGACTTTCTTTAACATGTCTGGATAAGTTACTTTTATATTTGTACGATTTCCTACAAATGTCACAAACGTATTCTCCAGGCATTATGATGGTTTAAAGTAAATAAATCACGTCCACACACGTCTATGGTCACTGATGAAATGGACGACAAGAACATGTACTACGAAAAGAACGGGATGCACGTGGAACATGAATAGTACGCCCATGTTTACACAGGGCTACTCCGCCGGAGGAATAGTACACACAACAACGTCTCAATTTTGCGGATCGTACATTACCATCTTTACTAATGACGAGTTGTGTTATTCTGCCGATTTTCCACGAACCTCGAGATACGGAATTCTTGATCAATACAACGTCATTAACATGAGGTATAAGTTCTGATTGTATCCGCCCACTTCTGAGAGAAGATTGCATCCTTTCGCGGAGACTGGCCAAATATTCGAATCTCCAGATACGCCAAAACTCACTTAATAACTGTTTACCCTTTTTCCATATTGTTAAAAGTCTATCACTGGAACTTTCGTATGGATCAAAGTCTGTATCACTACTTTCTAATTCAATGTTATGAACACCCGTATGTGGATTTAAGGTGAGGAAATGACTTGGTGTTAGGGTTATCGACGAACTGATATCATCGTCCAGGTATATGAGTGGTCTTGAGTTTACAATTGTTTCTACTTCTTTTACAACAGTCTGGAACTGAATGAGCGTTAACATTTTACGCCCGAGCGATTTTCGTAAAGCTCTCTTCACCAGGCCCACTAGCCTTTCATAGAAACCACCCATCCAAGGCGTGTGAATTTCCAGCTAATTCCGGAATTGGAAAAATACGATTGGAACTCTTCACTGTTCACTGTCTTAGAGACTAGAAATTGTTCAGTTGTCATGTCTGAAAGTAGTTCCAAATGAATAGATCTGGTCACCATACACGTAAATAGACATATCCACATCTTTTTACTTTCTTCTGAAGTTGTAATGTATAATGGTCCAAGATAATCCAGTCCTGTCCTTGTAAAAGGTTGTGATTCTCGCACTCTAGATATAGGCAACGGATGCAGTTTGTATGGACCATCCTGATGACGTCGACATATGCTGCATGAACGCAAAACCATTCTGACAACAGCACGTCCCTGTGGGATCCAGAATCGAAATCTGACGTGGGCTAAATCTGTGATATACCACTATGTAGACATTCCTTGTGAATCTTCTCGATTATTAACAAGGTCAACTTGTCGTTCTTTGGCAGAAGAATTGGTTGCCGTACTGCTTCACTGATATCTGAATGTTCTAGTCTACCTCTACAGCGTATAATTCCATCTTTGTCCAGGAAAAGTCCTGGTTGACGTTGAAGGTTAGTGGATTTATTTTTATCTAATCCATCAATTATGTCGGCATAATTCCTTCTCTGAATAACACTAATCCACATATTTTTACTATTCTGTAACTCTGAAGCTGTAATTGAACCGTTCGCACACACGTGTATTCGGGATATTTTGACATATCTGTGATCAAGGGAAGTTACGCGTAGTAATTTAGTCACAGAAGAGTACTTTGTTTAATCGATATCGGACGGAGTTCTAACGGTTTGTATCTTTTTGTTGTCAAAAACACTGAACACATTTGTATTATCGGTTTCCATTCTCTTGTTCCTTTTCAGGTTGAACATCCAAGTCTTTGTTGTATCTAGAAAACCATTGTTCAATAAACCTACACTTTAGTGGAAACACATTTTATTGATAATGTTATTCACAGTTAAAAGTCTCCCGTCGAAGATTTTTTTTGTTGCTGACAGAACCCGTGTCCTAGTATGGAAATGTGACCTGCTATGGCCAATGTTTGTGGCAATTGTTTGCAAAGTATACATGCATGCAGCTTAAAGTTGTGTTTTATTTGAAGAACAATATAAAGACTCGGGATAGGCCTTATATTTGGACAGCTTTGTACAAAATTGTTTCAGATAGGGCCATTTTACTGATCGATGCGAAATCTGACATCCCACAGAGTAGAATCCCTGTACTTAAATATATATACTAGTACCCGCAAACGTGCCGAATCCCTGTGGATTATTGTAGACAGAGGTAACTCAGATGTAACGGCCGTCTTAGACAACCTAAGCCGTTAACCAGTAGTACTGTAGACTACTAAGCAATGTGTGTGATCAGGGCTTGTTCAATGACACAACATACATGGCCTGACCTAGTATCGAATCCGGGATATTTCTATTCCAAATCTGACGCCACATGTCTTAGTATGCATTTCTTGTTAGATGATTAAGCGTCCGATCGTTTGAATATTGCTAAAAATGAATCATATTTCATTTGCGTTAACTTATTTGCATTGTTATCTCCCTTATCATAATGACACCATTTGCACATTCATAAGTATATTTTATTTCTGATATGATTTTTATGGTGACATATTTTTGTCATAATTCAAGACGAATTCCATTTTCATTTGTGAGAAATCACGTACATAGTTATCTCTCTTTTCGTACGCACACCCTTTGCACAATAGTAGGTGGATTTTATTTCTCTTCCGGAATGTTATGGTGGTATGTATTTTAGAAATGAGTCTAGAAAATTCATTCTCAGAAATAAGTGGATAACAGGCACAATACACACTAATTGTTTTGTGCCCTAGGCCTAAGGTCGTTATCTTTTAATAGCAGTGTAAGGTGGCGTGTGTATATGCACTGGAGCCGTTACGATTGTGCCCTTAGGCAAGGCATTTAAATACCACGTTGCCTCTTCTCTCTTCCTCGTGGCGATGGATTCCATCAGGAATGAGGTCTCGAGAGTGATTAATATAAGTTGAAATAACTTGTTTCGCAATCGAGCTAAAATAAATTTGTATAGAATAACGTGCGCATAACAAGAACAACTACGCATTCAATTATAAACAGAGCATGTAACGGCTGCAATGCACTAGTGGGACCAGATACCTCGTGTATCTGTGTGGTTGGACGTCGTGAAATGCTCAAGTGAATATTTACATGAAAGCAGAACTTTTTTTAGCTTTATTTATTTCACACCGATTGCAAAACAAGCTTTAACAACTTATAGTAATAACTCTCGTTGGCATAGATGAAAGCGTAAATGTTGTCATTCGTGTGGGAGGAATCCAGAGTACCTGGAGAAACCCACCTGTCTGATCTGACAGCCATAGCACCATCTCACATATTACCCATCCGAGGTTCAAACCCGGGTTTCATTGGTGAGTAACGACCGCGTTGACCATTGTGTTAATCGTACAGGCTAAATAATTAATGTTTAGAGGAAGAAAACAAATGCTAGCTTTACATATCATTGAACTCTGTTTATAATTTAACACATCATTTGCTTTCGTACTGATCTAAGACACACATACCTGCACTTGAATCATTTGTAAATATATATACAGTCAAACCTGTCTTAAGCAGCCAGCCAAGGTAATCACAGAAAGTGGCTGTTTAGCACATGTGGCAGCTTAATAGAGATCAAATGTATAATGAATCACTATATTAGTAATCTGGAAACTGGCTGCTTAATGCAGAGTGGCTGCTTAATGTAGTTGACCACTAACAAAGGTTTAACTGTATTATAGTCATTGAAGGGTGATGCGTTTACAACTACTCTATGTACTCTATGATTGTGCTTTAAGCTACTCTTTTATTTTGTTTTAAATCGTGTTATACGCTGAGAATAATTTGAGAAGTTCACAATTCTCTTCCAAATCTGATATAATCTTCTACCTTGCATAATTACATCAAGTGAACATGGCATAATTACATCAAGTGAACATGGCATAATTACATCAAGTGAACATGGCATAATTACATCAAGTGAACATGGCATAATTACCTCAAGTGAACATGGCATAATTACAGCATGTGAACATGGCATAATTACATCAAGTGAACATGGCATAATTACCTCAAGTGAACATGGCATAATTACCTCAAGTGAACATGGCATAATTACCTCAAGTGAACATGGCATATTTACATCATGTGAACATGGCATAATTACATCAAGTGAACATGGCATAATTACATCAAGTGAACATGGCATAATTACATCAAGTGAACATGGCATGATTACATCAAGTGAACATGGCATAATTACATCAAGTGAACATGGCATAATTACATCAAGTGAACATGGCATAATTACATCAAGTGAACATGGCATAATTACATCATGTGAACATGTCTGATTTATCATGTGAATATCCCAATTGTTGAACATCCCTATAATACTGATGATGATGATGATGATGATGATGATGACAGTGACATCATGACCAACCTAACACTCACTATATATAATAAGAGGTAAGAATGGACAACAATTACTAATTGAAATACTAGTTTGCATTTGTGAATTGTAAATATTTAATACGTTGTTTGCTTTCAGGAGATGGAACCTGCTGTTTACCCGTACAGATCTACATGAGTTCATGTGTTTAATTATTTGCACCATGAACAGAATCGTTTTCTTTCCATACGGATCATAAATTTTAGAAAAATATGAGCGGAAATATCATGTTCTCACACATTCCGGAGAACGGCATTCCAGCAGTTTAAAGATACACATGCGCATACATACCGGAGAACGGCCACATGAGTGTGAACTATGTAATAAGGCATTTAGTAATTCTAGCAATTTAAAGAGTCATCTGCTCATACATACCGGAGAACGACCATACGAGTGTGGACTGTGTAATAAGGCATTTAATAAGTCTAACCATTTAAATAGGCACATGCGCATACATACCGGAGAACGACCGCACAAGTGTGAACTATGTAATAAGGCATTTAGTCGGTCTGGCCATTTAAAGATACACATGCGCATACATACCGGAGAACAACCGCACGAGTGTGGACTATGTAATAAGGCATTTAGTAATTCTAGCAATTTAAAGAGTCATCTGCTCATACATACCGGAGAATGACCACATGAGTGTGGACTGTGTAATAAGGCATTTAATAAGTCTAGCAATTTAAAGAGGCACATGAGCATACATACCGGAGAACGACCGCACAAGTGTGAACTGTGTACTAAGCATTTTAGCGAGGCGAGTAAGTTGGAGATACACATGCGCATACATACTGGAGAACGGCTACATGAGTGTCAAAAATGCAATACAACATTTAGCCATTCTGCCAGTTTGAAGATGCACATGGTCAAGCATACTGGAGAACGAGCACATGCATGTGAAATTTGTAATAAGGCTTTTAGAGCAGCGGGTACTTTGAAGGAGCACATGCGCATACATACCGGAGAACGGCCACATGAGTGTCAAATATGTAATACGGCTTTCAATCATTCCAAAAGTTTAAAGAGTCATATGGTCATGCACACGTGAGAACGGCTGCACGATTGTGAACTATGTCATTCGGCATTTAGTAAGTCTAGCAATTTAAAGAGGCACATGCTCATACATACCGGAGAACGACCGCACGAGTGTGAATTATGTAATAAGGCATTTAGTAAGTCTAGCAATTTAAAGAGTCATATGCTCATGCATACCGGAGAACAGCCACACGAGTGTGAACTATGTAATAACGCATTTAGTAAGTCTAGCAATTTAAAGAGGCACATGCTCAAGCATACCGGAGAACGGCCACATAAGTATGAACTATGTAATAATTCTTTTATTCAGTGTTGCTATTTAAAGTAGCATATGCTCATACATACCGGCGAACGGCCACATGAATATAAAATATGTAATACGTGTAATAAGGCTTTTAGAGCGGCGGGTAATTTGAAGATGCACATGCGCATACACACCGGAAAACGGCCGCACGAGTGTCAAATATGTAATAAGGCTTTCAGTCAGCCTTGGAATTTAAAACAGCACATGCGCATACACACCGGAGAACGGCCGCACGAGTGTCAAATATGTAATAAGGCTTTCAGTCAGCCTTGGAATTTAAAACAGCACATGCGCATACACACCGGAGAGTGACAACATGAGTGTGAGGTATGCAATAAGGCTTTCAGTCAATCGAGCAATTTAAAGCAGCATATGCTCAAGCACACCAGAGAACGACCACACAAGTGTGAACTATATAATAAAGCTTTCAGTCTGTCTAGCCATTTAAGGCTGCACATACTCATATAGATACCATGTGAGTGTGAAATATGTAATAATCCGTTTGCCATTCTGGCAGTTTGAAGCTACACATATACAATCATGTATACCGGAGAACATCCTCTTGAATGTTTGATTTGTATGAAGACTTTGTCAGCATCATGGCAGCTTAAAGGACACACGATCAAGCTCAATGACCACATGCAAGTGAAATGTGTAAACTTGCTTTCAGTCAGATTAGCACTTTAATGTCCCACATCGTCATATACATACTATACATCGACTTGCAGTGGGAATTATGTAATGATGTTTTTTGCTTGTCTGTCATTATGCAAATAACACATGCACACGACACGTGCTCATACATTACGAAGAAGGACCACTTAACTGGAAAATGTACCTATGAATACTTTCCGTCATCCTAGCGGTTTAAACAAGCACATGCGCATACATTCCAGATAGCATATGCATGAGTATGTAACATGTACTAAGACGGTGTAAAACAACACATGCTCACACATACTGAAGAACGACCATATAAATTTATGCCAGGTGATGCTTGACAAGACATTTGAAGTGGGACATATATTACTCGCCGTTGAGTAGGACTTAAATGAAGTAATTTCGTTGTTCTACGAACCCAGCATGATGCCTCTAGTCATGCTAATATTTATATAGGTTTATGTAATTCTTAAAACTATTTATGTAATTAAAACTAACTATCCTTTTATTCTAGAATAAATAGCCTCTATAACTCGATAATTATAGACTTTGCAGACGGATCTATAGTTCAGTGGTTAACATGTCGGACTAATAATGCAGGGATCGCAGGTTCGATCTCCCGTCTGACTCTAATCAAATTAACAGTATTTGAGATGGGACTTTTAGAAATCGCGTACTCTTCTGACACAATCATCGTTGTTGGATGATTTATTCACTATTTGTATAATAAACACCAGACTGTGGCGTGTCCTTGATAGATCCGCACATAGAGCCGCGATTGGATCCGGAAGGTCATTTACAGATACAATCAAACCTGTGTTGGCGGTTACCTCTATTATACATTTGACCTCTATTAATGAGTTTCGGTCTGTATCATTGCACTATCCTCCAAAAATCTAAAATGACTAATCTGTTGTATGATTTATTCATTATGTGTATAATAAACACCAGACTGTGGCGTGCCCTTTATAGAACCGCACATAGAGCCGCGGTTGGATCCTGAAGCCCATTTACAGTCAAACCTGTGTTATACGTACCAGACTGTGGCGGTGCCCCTTGATAGATCATCACATAGAGCCGCGGTTGGATCCGGAAGGTCATTTACAGATACGTCGGTTCTATTATACTTTACCTCTAGACATTTTACCTGTTTTTGGTGGTTTGTTATATTTTGATAGACTTGCACTTAAAATGTATTACTGTAATATAATTAAACTGATACATTGCTTTTACTTTTATTTGTGTCTGTTGTATTGGTAATTGTTAGATTATACACATCTATTTGATCTCGATTGCTAAACAAGTTCTTATGACTTAATAAATATATAAATCACTCTCGAGACCTCATTCCTGATGGAATCCATCGATACTAGGGAGAGAGAACAGGCAACGTGGAATTTAATTCATAACAACACAATCGTGGCGGGGCTCCAACACCGGGCCTTTCGCACATGAAGCGAACGTGCATACCTTTCCTTGCTTGCCTAATGCCTCCAGCGGGGCTCGAACTCAGGGCCTTTCGCATCTGAAGTGAATAATAATGTATACCTTTCTATGGCAGTTATTATCAGATATTGAGCACATACGTTCTAGTTAATTATTATCTAGGTTAATTCTCTATAATTATATTAAGTCTCGTTTTCGCTCAACGCTACCTACCTTATGATAAATATATATCATTGCTCTAAGCACGGTGCTTGTACATTGCTCTAAGCACGCTGCTTGCACTGCTCTAAGCACGTTGCGTGTACATTGCTCTAAGCACGTTGCTTGTACATTGCTCTAAGCGCGTTGTGTGTACATTGCTCTAAGCACGTTGTTTGTACTTTGCGCTAAGCACGTTGATTGTACATTGCTCTAAGCACGTTGCTTTTATATTTCTCTAAGCACGCTGCTTTTAAATTGCTCTAAGCAGGTTGTATTAACATTGATCTAAGCATGATGTTTGAACGTTGATCTAAGCACGTTGCGGTCACATTGCTCTAAGCATGATGTTTGAACGTTGATCTAAGAACGTTGCGGGCACATTGCTCTAAGCATGATGTTTGAACGTTGATCTAAGCACGTTGCGGGCACATTGCTCTAAGCATGATGTTTGAACATTGATCTAAGCACGTTGCGGGCACATTGCTCTAAGCATGATGTTTGAACGTTGATCTAAGCACGTTGCGGGCACATTGCTCTAAGCACGTTGCTTGTACATTGCTCTAAGCGCGTTGTGTGTACATTGCTCTAAGCACGTTGTTTGTACTTTGCGCTAAGCACGTTGATTGTACATTGCTCTAAGCACGTTGCTTTTATATTTCTCTAAGCACGCTGCTTTTAAATTGCTCTAAGCAGGTTGTATTAACATTGATCTAAGCATGATGTTTGAACGTTGATCTAAGCACGTTGCGGTCACATTGCTCTAAGCATGATGTTTGAACGTTGATCTAAGAACGTTGCGGGCACATTGCTCTAAGCATGATGTTTGAACGTTGATCTAAGCACGTTGCGGGCACATTGCTCTAAGCATGATGTTTGAACATTGATCTAAGCACGTTGCGGGCACATTGCTCTAAGCATGATGTTTGAACGTTGATCTAAGCACGTTGCGGGCACATTGCTCTAAGCATGATGTTTGAACGTTGATCTAAGCACGTTGCGGGCACATTGCTCTAAGCATGATGTTTGAACGTTGATCTAAGCACGTTGCGGGCACATTGCTCTAAGCATGATGTTTGAACGTTGATCTAAGCACGTTGCGGTCACATTGCTCTAAGCATGATGTTTGAACGTTGATCTAAGCACGTTGCGTGCACATTGCTCTAAGCATGATGTTTGAACGTTGATCTAAGCACGTTGCGTGCACATTGCTCTAAGCATGATGTTTGAACATTGATCTAAGCACGTTGCGGGCACATTGCTCTAAGCGTGATGTGTGTCTACGCAGGCTGCTTGAACATTGCTCTAAGCAGGTTGAATGCATCATTAACATTCGCCTGATTCGGTGTCTACTCCGTACTTGTTTATTCATAATTTTGTAATCTATTTTCCTTTATATCGGTTTCAAAATCAATACCCTCGATTCTAGCTATATACAAGTATATGACAGTTTGCATAGTGCCATGTGCAGAGCTGGTGACTTTCGCTATCACACCACACCACACCACTTTTATACATGTTTACTATTTCACCAACGCAGACACCGCTCTCAGTCATTGGTTGAAAATAGAGCGGATTGATTTCTTGGTCAGCCAATCAGAACCCTTCGAGGTTGTATTACTTACTAGAAAATATATGGTGGAGATATGAGACTAAATACAAGCAATGTTGGCAGATTAGTGCGGTATTTATCACTCTCCATTCTCACCAATGCAACCCGGGTTTGATCCTTTGGCGGGAAGTATGCGAGATGGGACGGTGTACGCCATCCAGATCGGACATGTGGATTTTCTCCAGGTACTCCGGTTTCCACCCACAAGAATGAGTGCATACTATATACTCAACTCAGACGAGAGTGATTGGTGTAACCGATTAGCCTGGGTGCAAGTCTGTCGATTTCTGGCAAAATGACAGCATGGGGAAACTGGATTTCCGATCGTAGCGTCATCTACTTACACCCTCGTTTATGAGGGTGTAGATTTGAAGAACTACAACTCTTCTCTACAAGATAATATCGCTAAATATAGAAACGGAATTCTATCGGAAATCAGGTACGATTATACACGAACATATCCGAATATACACGAATGCTCCCGTAGACTCATTTACATTGCAAACATATACTGTCCCATTTCTGTGTTATATCGACGAGATGGCGAATTTTAAATATTACATTTAGATGGTAATGGGTCGATTCGGCATAATTGAACTAAGGACGACTTAAATATTGAGTACATATGTCAAATCAGACGCACATTGTACGTTCCGTTGACCCGTAAACAATGGCGGCCAATTATGAAAATGTTATCAGCATTGCAGTGCCTCGCTTTCGATTCAAGTACGTCATTAATTAAGTCACGTGCTAATCGGCCTATTAATAGGATTAATGCGAGTCAATAATTACACGGACAATCCGCCACTTTTCCCCAGGCGTTGATATGATCAAAAACTCAATACGGCCCAATTAATAGTATCGGTGTTAAAATATATTTATTTGACTGACCAGGCAAAATATATCGACGCCTGTTCCCAGGCTACTCTAAAACATAGATACGACAAGTATGTTCCCATGGAGTGTTGTGGTGAATTGTTTATTGACATCGCTATAGGAATTTGATCGATGAAACAATAAAGAACAATAGATTCAGTCCTGTTGTCATCTACTTCCCGGTTTACATGAGCTTCACTTTCGTGTATTCTTTCTGGTTCGATACCCCACCTGACCCTAATAAAATTAACATTCTTTCAGATGGGACTTTAAACCGAGATCTCGTGTCGATGCTTTACACCGTGCACGTAAAAGAACAAGCAGATACTCTGGAATGGGTCTCTGTTTGTATCATTGCACTATCATCCAATAATCTAAAATTACTTATCTCTTCAGGAGGCGTCGCTCATATGGGCAACCGGTAGCGACGATAAATAAACGTAAAACACTATTGTCCATCTGGGGGCTGGTAGGGGGTGGGTCCATTGTCCATTGTGATCTAGGTATGCCATCCCTCAAGGAAAACACAAATAAATATTGTAATTGGCAAACTAGATTACGGTTTTAAGCCAACACTGATATTGACTTAGTATATATCAAAATTGGTGTAGTGTAGTTACAGTAACTATGTGTAGTGACAAACCTGTTAAACTAGTAAACTTACAATAGTAAACGATGTAGACATGATGGAATGTCGGAATGTTGGTACAGTGTCAGTATGTTTGTACGGTGTCAGTATGTATGTACAGTGTCAGTATGTGTGTACAGTGTCAGTATGTTGGTACAGTGTCAGTATGTTGGTACAGTGTCAGTATGTTGCTACCGTGTCAGTATGTGTGTACAGTGTCAGTATGTGTGTACAGTGTCAGTATGTTGGTACAGTGTCAGTGTGTTGGTACAGTGCCAGTATGTTGGTACAGTGTCAGTATGTGTATACAGTGCCAGTATGTTGGTACAGTGTCAGTATGTGTGTACAGTGTCAGTATGTTGGTACAGTGCCAATATGTGTGTACAGTGTCAGTATGTTGGTACAGTGTCAGTATGTGTGTACAGTGTCAGTATGTGTGTACAGTGTCAGTATGTGTGTACAGTGTCAGTATGTGTGTACAGTGTCAGTATGTTGGTACAGTGTCAATATGTGTGTACAGTGTCAGTATGTGTGTACATTGTCAGTATGTGTGTACAGTGTCAGTATGTGTGTACAGTGTCAGTATGTGTGTACAGTGTCAGTATGTTGGTACAGTGTCAGTATGTTGGTACAGTGTCAGTATGTTGGTACAGTGCCAGTATGTTGGTACAGTGCCAGTATGTTGGTACAGTGTCAGTATATGTGTACAGTGTCAGTATGTTGGTACAGTGTCAGTATGTTGGTACAGTGTCAGTATGTGTGTACAGTGTCAGTATGTTGGTACAGTGCCAGTATGTTGGTACAGTGTCAGTATGTTGGTACAGTGTCAGTATGTGTGTACAGTGTCAGTATGTGTGTACAGTGTCAGTATGTGTGTACAGTGTCAGTATGTGTGTACAGTGTCAGTATGTGTGTACAGTGTCAGTATGTGTGTACAGTGTCAGTATGTGTGTACAGTGTCAGTATGTGTGTACAGTGTCAGTATGTGTGTACAGTGTCAGTATGTTGGTACAGTGTCAGTATGTGTGTACAGTGTCAGTATGTGTGTATAGTGTCAGTATGTTGGTACAGTGTCAGTATGTGTGTACAGTGTCAGTATGTTGGTACAGTGTCAGTATGTGTGTACAGTGTCAGTATGTGTGTACAGTGTCAGTATGTTGGTACAGTGTCAGTATGTTGGTACAGTGTCAGTATGTTGGTACAGTGCCAGTATGTTGGTACAGTGTCAGTATGTTGGTACAGTGCCAGTATGTTGGTACAGTGTCAGTATGTGTGTACAGTGTCAGTATGTTGGTACAATTATATGTACTATAATAATGTAATATATCTATATATATATAGGGTGTTTGGTTTACACAGTAGTTATTGCAAGACATACATCACATATAACATACAACGACATGCAACAGACGGATATGTAGTCCAGTGGTAGCACGCTGGACTGGTAATCCAGGGGTCGCAGGTTCGATCCCCCGTCTGTAGTCCAGTGGTAACACGCTGGACTGGTAATCCAGGGGTCGCAGGTTCGATCCCCCGTCTGTAGTCCAGTGGTAACACGCTGGACTGGTAATCCAGGGGTCGCAGGTTCGATCCCCCGTCTGTGGTCGAGTGGTAACACGCTGGACTGGTAATCCAGGCGTCGCAGGTTCGATCCCCAGTCTGTGGTCCTGTGGTAACACGCTGGACTGGTAATCCAGGGGTCGCAGGTTCGATCCCCCGTCTGTGGTCCAGTGGTAACACGCTGGACTGGTAATTCAGGGGTCGCAGGTTCGATCCCCCGTCTGTGGTCCAGTGGTAACACGCTGGACTGGTAATCCAGGAGTCGCAGGTTCGATCCCCAGTCTGTAGTCCAGTGGTAACACGCTGGACTGGTAATCCAGAGGTCGTAGGTTCGATCCCCAGTCTGTAGTCCAGTGGTAACACGCTGGACTGGTAATTCAGGGGTCGCAGGTTCGATCCCCCGTCTGTGGTCCGGTGGTAGCACACTGGACTGGTAATCCAGGAGTCGCAGGTTCGATCTGTGGTCCAGTGGTAACACGCTGGACTGGTAATCCAGGGGTCGCAGGTTCGATCCCCCGTCTGTGGTCCAATGGTAACACGCTGTACTGGTAATCCAGGGATCACAGGTTCGATCCCCCGTCTGTAGTCCATTGGTAACACGCTGTACTGGTAATCCAGGGATTGCAGGTTCGATCCCCCGTCTGTAGTCCAGTGGTAACACGCTGGACTGGTAATCCAGGGGTCGCAGTTTCGATCCCCCGTCTGTAGTCCAGTGGTAACACGTTGGACTGGACTGGTGATCCAGAGGTCGCAGGTTCGATCCCCCGTCTGTAGTACAGTGGTAACACGCTGGACTGGTAATCCAGGCGTCGCAGGTTCGATCCCCCGTCTGTAGTACAGTGGTAACACGCTGGACTGGTAATCCAGGGGTCGCAGGTTCGATCCCCCGTCTGTAGTTCAGTGGTAACACGCTGGACTGGTAATCCAGGGGTCGCTGGTTCGATCCCCCGTATGTAGTCCAGCAGTGGTAACACGCTGGACTGGTAATCCAGGTGTCGCAGGTTCGATCCCCCGTCTGTAGTCCAGTGGTAACACGCTGGACTGTTAAACCAGGGGTCGCAGGTTCGATCACCCGTCTGTAGTCCAGTGGTAACACGCTGGACTGGTAATCCAGGGGTCGCAGGTTCGATCACCCGTCTGTGGTCGAGTGGTAACACGCTGGACTGGTAATCCAGGCGTCGCAGGTTCGATCCCCAGTCTGTGGTAACACGCTGGACTGGTAATCCAGGGGTCGCAGGTTCGATCACCCGTCTGTGGTCCAGTGGTAACACGCTGGACTGGTAATCCAGGCGTCGCAGGTTCGATCCCCAGTCTGTGGTAACACGCTGGACTGGTAATCCAGGGGTCGCAGGTTCGATCACCCGTCTGTGGTCCAGTGGTAACACGCTGGACTGGTAATTCAGGGGTCGCAGGTTCGATCCCCCGTCTGTGGTCCAGTGGTAACACGCTGGACTGGTAATCCAGGAGTCGCAGGTTCGATCCCCAGTCTGTAGTCCAGTGGTAACACGCTGGACTGGTAATCCAGAGGTCGCAGGTTCGATCCCCAGTCTGTAGTCCAGTGGTAACACGCTGGACTGGTAATTCAGGGGTCGCAGGTTCGATCCCCCGTCTGTGGTCCGGTGGTAGCACACTGGACTGGTAATCCAGGAGTCGCAGGTTCGATCTGTGGTCCAGTGGTAACACGCTGGACTGGTAATCCAGGGGTCGCAGGTTCGATCCCCCGTCTGTGGTCCAATGGTAACACGCTGTACTGGTAATCCAGGGATCACAGGTTCGATCCCCCGTCTGTAGTCCATTGGTAACACGCTGTACTGGTAATCCAGGGATTGCAGGTTCGATCCCCCGTCTGTAGTCCAGTGGTAACACGCTGGACTGGTAATCCAGGGGTCGCAGGTTCGATCCCCCGTCTGTAGTCCAGTGGTAACACGCTGGACTGGTAATCCAGGGGTCGCAGGTTCGATCCCCCGTCTGTAGTACAGTGGTAACACGCTGGACTGGTAATCCAGGGGTCGCAGGTTCGATCCCCCGTCTGTAGTTCAGTGGTAACACGCTGGACTGGTAATCCAGGGGTCGCTGGTTCGATCCCCCGTATGTAGTCCAGCAGTGGTGACACGCTGGACTGGTAATCCAGGGGTCGCAGGTTCGATCCCCCGTCTGTAGTCCAATGGTAACACGCTGGACTGGTAATCCAGGGGTCGCAGGTTCGATCCCCCGTCTGTAGTTCAGTGGTAACACGCTGGACAGGTAATCCATGGGTCGCAGGTTCGATCCCCCGTCATTTGTCCAGTGGTAACACGCTGGACTGGTAATCCAGGGGTCGTAGGTTCGATCCCCCTTCTGTAGTCCAGTGGTAACACGCTGGGCTGGTAATCCAGGGGTCGCAGGTTCGATCCCCCATCTGTGGTCCAGTGGTAACACGCTGGACTGGTAATCCAGGGGTCGCAGGTTCGATCCCCCATCTGATCATAATAAAATTAACAGTCTTTCAGATGGGATGTTAAACCGAGGTTTCGTGTCGGTGCTGTACACTGTGCGCGTAAAAGAACTAGAGGAGACTCTAGATTGGGTCTCTGTCTGTATCATTGCACTATCCTCCAAAAATATAAATGACTAATCTCTTCAGGAAGCATCCCTCATATGGGCAACCGGTAGCAACGATAAATAAACGTAAAACACACACACATTGTTAAAGAAAAGAATATGTCATTTACTGCCCGCTACTAAGTTTGTAGACATATTTCGGGTGACGAACCCACGTCGGTTATTAACTTAGAGTGAAAATCTTGAGCCATAAGTATATATCAGCATTCCCTGTTACTAAATATATATTTAGAGTAAGTGGCTAAGAGTGGGAAGTGAGATCGATATATTGAAATACACATATAGAAGGAAGAAGTGTTTCCAAGGACACGTGTCCGTCGGAGAGGAATTGATGGCTAATAGTGTGACACATGTATATTTACACAATAATTATCCATAAGTAAACTGTACCATGCACAAATTCAGTTATGTAGTGTGACATGATCAATCTGTGAAAATGATCATACACTCTCATGTTGTCATGACAAAATTTCCTATTAATTATAAATTAGACAAGAGGTTGCAATCATGCGATAGTTTCATTCCTGGGTATGTATCAATCTGATAGGTACTTATAACTGTTCTTTGGTTGTCCGATTAGCGCAGTGGTTAGCGCGCTCGCTTCTCACCAATGCGACCCGGGTTCGATCCTCGGACAGGGAAGTATGTGAGATGGTACGATGGTCGCCAGATCAGATAGGTGGGTTTTCTCCGGGTACTCCGGTTTCCTCCCACATGAATGACCACATATATGCTTTCAGCCGAGCCAACGAGAGTGACTAATATAAGTTGTTAAAACTTGCTTCGCAATCGTTAAACTGTTCTTTATAATTGACTAGAAGACTACATAAATAAACATTTCCCTGGTGATAGAAATATATATTTAGTTTCGTGCTCATTCCAACCAGACAGTGATGGGAGCCACATGGCCATATCATATTCGCTGCATAACGGGTTTATCGATTTAATTTTGTATGTGACACAGTTAGAGTAGAATATGTCCGATGTTTACATCATGCTACATACAGACTGAAGGTCCACACGGTTGAGGTAATGAACTCAATCACATCTCATCCCCGTCATCAAACAATAAGACAACGGGGGGGTCGGGTCACCCAGTCTACCGCATTCAATGTACCCACACTTTAACCACGCTCAATGTAGTGCATACCCGGTGAAAACTAATAACCAGCGATTCTTTCCTTAAGAATAACGTTGAATAACGCTGCACTAAAATCCTTGTATTTATCACATTCATAATGCCGTACTCCTGATTGCGTTCATGCTTTAGAAGATCTCTAGCTTCGTATTTATGCAGATTTCACACACTTAATGCTGTTCTCCTGAATGGATACTTTAGAAGATCTATAGCTTCATTAAAATAGTGTTTATGCAGAGTTCATAAACTTAACGGCGTTCTTCTGTATGGATGCTTTAGAAGATCTATAGCTTCATTAAAATAGTGTTTATGCAGAGTTCATACACTTAACGGCGTTCTTCTGTATGGATGCTTTAGAAGATCTATAGCTTCATTAAAATAGTGTTTATGCAGAGTTCATACACTTAACGGCGTTCTTCTGTATGGATGCTTTAGAAGATCTATAGCTTCATTAAAATAGTGTTTATGCAGAGTTCATACACTTAACGGCGTTCTTCTGTATGGATGCTTTAGAAGATCTATAGCTTCATTAAAATAGTGTTTATGCAGAGTTCATACACTTAACGGCGTTCTTCTGTATGGATGCTTTAGAAGATCTATAGCTTCATTAAAATAGTGTTTATGCAGAGTTCATACACTTACGGCGTTCTTCTGAATGGATGCTTTAGAAGATCTATAGCTTCATTAAAATAGTGTTTATGCAGAGTTCATACACTTACGGCGTTCTTCTGAATGGATGCTTTAGAAGATCTATAGCTTCATTAAAATCGTATTTATGCAGAGTTCACACACTTAACGGCGTTCTCCTGAATGGATGCGTTGATGCTTTCGAAGAGCTCCACTTTCCCTAAAAGTATATTTGCAAACATGACATTCATAAGGGCGCTGTCCTGTATGAATGCGCTGATGACTTCTTAGAGCTCCGGTTTCCCTAAAAGCCTGTTTACATACTTCACATGTATACGGGCGCTCTCCTGTATGGATGCGCTGATGACGTTGAACAGATCCAGCTGTACTAAACGTATGTTTGCATATTCCACATTCATAGGGACGTTCTCCTGTATGTAGGCGGAGATGGTTTCGAAGAGTTCCATCTTGACTAAAATATTTTTTGCAGAATTTACATTCATAAGGGCGTTGTTCTGTGTGAATGCGCTGATGCTTTCGAAGAGCTCCATTTTCAATAAAAGACTTTTTGCAGATTTCACATGCATATGGGCGTTCTCCGGTATGAATGCGCTGGTGCTTTCGAAAAGTTGCATCTTGTCTAAAAGACTTTTTGCAGATTTCACATTCAAAAGGACGTTCTCCGGTATGAATGCGCTGGTGCTTTCGAAGAGTTGTATCTTGACTAAACGACTGTTTGCAGATTTCACATTCAAAAGGACGTTCTCCGGTATGAATGCGCTGGTGCTTTCGAAGAGCTCCGGTTTCACTAAAAGATTTCTTGCAGATCTTGCACTCAAAAGGACGTTCTCCTGTATGAATGCGCTGATGTAACCTAAAAGCTCCAGTTTGCCTGAATGTTTTCTTGCAAATTTCACATGTATAAGGGCGCTCTCCGGTATGAACACGCTGGTGCACACGAAGAGTTTCAGCCCGGTTATAAGCCTTGTTGCATATTTCACATTCATAAGGACGGTCTCCTGTATGAATACGCTGATGTCGACGAAGGTGAAAAATAGAACTAAAATCCTTTCCGCAAAGTTCACATTTCTCAAGACATTTGGCTGACATTATTTAGAAAATAATTGGGCAGTAGCCATAGCAGCACAAATTGTATATCAAATTAATGGAGAATCAACTTAGTATGCATTGAATCTTGATTTAAAACGCTGGTTGATTTAAAAGGCATTCAACAGTTTGTTCTTTGTAAATGTACTGTACACATGGTATATCTAGAGTAGTTTGCTTAACATGTACATATAGTGTAGAAGTCGAAAGTTGTGTTCTATATGTATACCAATAGAAATACGACTACCACAAGGCCACTACGGTCATTCGACAGACACAACTATGCATGTTTCCATCCCGGGAATATAAAACATGATCATTCACCAGACACAACTACGCGTGTTTCCATCCCTGGAATATAAAACATTACGATCATTCACCAGATACAACTATGCGTGTTTCCATCCCTGGAATATACAACCAACATTACGATCATTCACCAGACACAACTACGTGTGTTTCCATCCCTGCAATATACAACATTACGATCATTCACCAGACACAACTACGCGTGTTTCCATCCCTGGAATATACAACATTATGAACATTCACCAGATACAACTACGTGTGTTTCCATCCCTGGAATATAAAACATTACGATCATTCACCAGATACAACTATGCGTGTTTCCATCCCTGGAATATACAACCAACATTACGATCATTCACCAGACACAACTACGCGTGTTTCCATCCCTGCAATATACAACATTACGATCATTCACCAGACACAACTACACGTGTTTCCATCCCTGGAATATACAACATTATGAACATTCACCAGATACAACTACGTGTGTTTCCATCCCTGGAATATACAACATTACGATCATTCACCAGATACAACTATGCGTGTTTCCATCCCTGGAATATACAACATTATGATCATTCACCAGATACAAATACGTGTGTTTCCATCCCTGGAATATACAACATTACGATCATTCACCAGATACAACTATGCATGTTTCCATCCCTGGAATATAAAACATTACGATCATTCACCAGATACAACTACGCGTGTTTCCATACCTGGAATATACAACATTACGATCATTCACCAGATACAACTATGTGTGTTTCCATACCTGGAATATACAACATTACGATCATTCACCAGATACAACTATGCATGTTTCCATCCCTGGAATATAAAACATTACGATCATTCACCAGATACAACTACGCGTGTTTCCATACCTGGAATATACAACATTACGATCATTCACCAGATACAACTATGTGTGTTTCCATCCCTGGAATATACAACATTACGATCATTCACCAGATACACTACGCGTGTTTCCATCCCTGGAATATACAACATTATGATCATTCACCAGACACAACTATGCGTGTTTCCATCCCTGGAATATACAACATTACGATCATTCACCAGATACAACTACGCGTGTTTCCATCCCTGGAATATACAACATTACGATCATTCACCAGATACAACTATGTGTGTTTCCATCCCTGGAATATACAACATTACGATCATTCACCAGATACAACTATGCATGTTTCCATCCCTGGAATATACAACATTACGATCATTCACCAGATACAACTACGCGTGTTTCCATCCCTGGAATATACAACATTACGATCATTCACCAGATACAACTATGCGTGTTTCCATCCCTGGAATATACAACATTACGATCATTCACCAGATACAACTACGCGTGTTTCCATCCCTGGAATATACAACATTACGATCATTCACCAGATACAACTATGCGTGTTTCCATCCCTGGAATATACAACATTACGATCATTCACCAGATACAACTATGCGTGTTTCCATCCCTGGAATATACAACATTACGATCATTCACCAGATACAACTATGTGTTTCCATCCCTGGAATATAAACATTACGATCATTCACAAGATACAACTATGCGTGTTTCCATCACTGGAATATACAACATTACGATCATTCACCAGACACAACTATGCGTGTTTCCATCCCTGGAATATACAACATTACGATCATTCACCAGATACACCTACGCGTGTTTCCATCCCTGGAATATACAACATTACGATCATTCACCAGATACACCTACGCGTGTTTCCATCCCTGGAATGTACAACATTACTATCAATCACCAGATACAACTATGTGTGTTTCCATCCCTGGAATATACAACATTACGATCATTCACCAGACACAACTACGCGTGTTTCCATCCCTGGATATACAACATTAGTTCATTCACCAGATACAACTATGTGTGTTTCCATCCCTGGAATATACAACATTACGATCATTCACCAGATACAACTACGCGTGTTACCATCCCTGGAATATACAACATTACGATCATTCACCAGATACAACTACGTGTGTTTCCATCCCTGGAATATACAACATTACGATCATTCACCAGATACAACTATGCGTGTTTCCATCCCTGGAATATACAACATTACGATCATTCACCAGATACAACTATGCATGTTTCCATCCCTGGAATATACAACATTACGATCATTCACCAGATACAACTACGCGTGTTTCCATCCCTGGAATATACAACATTACGATCATTCACCAGATACAACTATGCGTGTTACCATCCCTGGAATATACAACATTACGATCATTCACCAGATACAACTACGCGTGTTTCCATCCCTGGAATATACAACATTACGATCATTCACCAGATACAACTATGCGTGTTTCCATCCCTGGAATATACAACATTACGATCATTCACAAGATACAACTACGCGTGTTTCCATCCCTGGAATATAAAACATTACGATCATTCACCAGATACAACTATGCGTGTTTCCATCCCTGGAATATACAACATTACGATCATTCACCAGATACAACTATGCGTGTTTCCATCCCTGGAATATACAACATTACGATCATTCACAAGATACAACTACGTTTGTGACCATCCCTGGAATATACAACATTACGATCATTCACCAGATACAACTATGCGTGTTTCCATCCCTGGAATATACAACATTACGATCATTCACCAGATACAACTATGCGTGTTTCCATCCCTGGAATATACAACATTACGATCATTCACCAGATACAACTATGCGTGTTTCCATCCCTGGAATATACAACATTACGATCATTCACCAGATACAACTACGCGTGTTTCCATCCCTGGAATATACAACATTACGATCATTCACCAGATACAACTATGCGTGTTTCCATCCCTGGAATATACAACATTACGATCATTCACCAGATACAACTATGCGTGTTTCCATCCCTGGAATATACAACATTACGATCATTCACCAGATACAACTATGCGTGTTTCCATCCCTGGAATATACAACATTACGATCATTCACCAGATACAACTATGCGTGTTTCCATCCCTGGAATATACAACATTACGATCATTCACCAGACACAACTATGCGTGTTTCCATCCCTGGAATATACAACATTACGATCATTCACCAGATACACCTACGCGTGTTTCCATCCCTGGAATATACAACATTACGATCATTCACCAGATACACCTACGCGTGTTTCCATCCCTGGAATATACAACATTACGATCAATCACCAGATACAACTATGTGTGTTTCCATCCCTGGAATATACAACATTACGATCATTCACCAGATACAACTACGCGTGTTTCCATCCCTGGATATACAACATTACGTTCATTCACCAGATACAACTATGCGTGTTTCCATCCCTATAATATACATACAACCAACATTACGATCATTCACTAGATACAACTATGCATGCTACACTCCCTGGAATATACAACATTATGATCATTCAACAGATAAAACTACGTGTGTTTCCATCCCTGGAATATACAACCAACATTACGATCATTCACCAGATACAACTATGCGTGTTTCCATCACTGGAATATACAACATTACGATCATTCACCAGATACAGCTACGCATGTTTCCATCCCTGGAATATACACCATTACGAACATTCACCAGATACATCTATGCGTGTTACCATCCCTGGAATATACAACATTACGATCATTCACCAGATACAACTACGCGTGTTACCATCCCTGGAATATACAACATTACGATCATTCACCAGATACAACTACGCGTGTTTCCATCCCTGGCATATACAACATTACGATCATTCACAAGATACAACTACGCGTGTTTCCATCCCTGGAATATAAAACATTACGAACATTCACCAGATACAACTATGCGTGTTTCCATCCCTGGAATATACAACATTACGATCATTCACCAGACACAACTATGCGTGTTTCCATCACTGGAATATACAACATTACGATCATTCACCAGATACAACTACGCGTGTTTCCATCCCTGGAATATACAACATTACGATCATTCACAAGATACAACTACGTTTGTGACCATCCCTGGAATATACAACATTACGATCATTCACAAGATACAACTACGCGTGTTTCCATCCCTGTAATATACAACATTACGATCATTCACAAGATACAACTACGTTTGTGACCATCCCTGGAATATACAACATTACGATCATTCACCAGATACAACTATGCGTGTTTCCATCCCTGGAATATACAACATTACGATCATTCACCAGATACAACTATGCGTGTTTCCATCCCTGGAATATACAACATTACGATCATTCACCAGATACAACTACGCGTGTTTCCATCCCTGGAATATACAACATTACGATCATTCACCAGATACAACTATGCGTGTTTCCATCCCTGGAATATACAACATTACGATCATTCACCAGATACAACTATGCATGTTTCCATCCCTGGAATAATCAACATTACGATCATTCACCAGATACAACTATGCATGTTTCCATCCCTGGAATATACAACATTACGATTATTCACCAGACACAACTACGCGTGTTTCCATCCCTGGAATATACAACATTACGATCATTCACCAGATACAACTATGCGTGTTACCATCCCTGGAATATACAACATTACGATCATTCACCAGATACAACTACGCGTGTTTCCATCCCTGGAATATACAACATTACGATCATTCACCAGACACAACTATGCGTGTTACCATCCCTGGAATATACAACATTACGATCATTCACAAGATACAACTACGTTTGTGACCATCCCTGGAATATACAACATTACGATCATTCACAAGATACAACTACGAGTGTTTCCATCCCTGTAATATACAACATTACGATCATTCACAAGATACAACTACGTTTGTGACCATCCCTGGAATATACAACATTACGATCATTCCTCAGATACAACTACGCGTGTTTCCATCCCTGGAATATACAACATTACGATCATTCACAAGATACAACTACGCGTGTTTCCATCCCTGGAATATACAACATTACGATCATTCACCAGATACAACTATGCGTGTTTCCATCCCTAGAATATACATAACCAACATTACGATCATTCACTAGATACAACTATGCGTGCTACACTCCCTGGAATATACAACATTACGATCATTCAACAGATACAACTACGTGTGTTTCCATCCCTGGAATATACAACCAACATTACGATCATTCACCAGATACAACTATGCGTGTTTCCATCACTGGAATATACAACATTACGATCATTCACCAGATACAGCTACGCATGTTTCCATCCCTGGAATATACACCATTACGATCATTCACCAGATACAACTACGCGTGTTTCCATCCCTGGAATATACAACATTACGATCATTCACCAGATACAACTATGCGTGTTACCATCCCTGGAATATACAACATTACGATCATTCACCAGATACAACTACGCGTGTTTCCATCCCTGGAATATACAACATTACGATCATTCACCAGATACAACTACGCGTGTTTCCATCCCTGGAATATACAACATTACGATCATTCACAAGATACAACTACGCGTGTTTCCATCCCTGGAATATAAAACATTACGATCATTCACCAGATACAACTATGCGTGTTTCCATCCCTGGAATATACAACATTACGATCATTCACCAGACACAACTATGCGTGTTTCCATCCCTGGAATATACAACATTACGATCATTCACCAGATACAACTACGCGTGTTTCCATCCCTGGAATATACAACATTACGATCATTCACCAGATACAACTATGCCTGTTTCCATCCCTGTAATATACAACATTACGATCATTCACAAGATACAACTACGTTTGTGACCATCCCTGGAATATACAACATTACGATCATTCACCAGATACAACTATGCGTGTTTCCATCCCTGGAATATACAACATTACGATCATTCACCAGACACAACTATGCGTGTTTCCATCCCTGGAATATACAACATTACGATCATTCACCAGATACAACTATGCGTGTTTCCATCCCTGGAATATACAACATTACGATCATTCACCAGATACAACTATGCGTGTTTCCATCCCTGGAATATACAACATTACGATCATTCACCAGATACAACTATGCGTGTTTCCATCCCTGGAATATACAACATTACGATCATTCACCAGATACAACTACGCGTGTTTCCATCCCTGGAATATACAACATTACGATCATTCACCAGATACAACTATGCGTGTTTCCATCCCTGGAATATACAACATTACGATCATTCACCAGATACAACTATGCGTGTTTCCATCCCTGGAATATACAACATTACGATCATTCACCAGATACAACTATGCGTGTTTCCATCCCTGGAATATACAACATTACGATCATTCACCAGATACAACTATGCGTGTTTCCATCCCTGGAATATACAACATTACGATCATTCACCAGATACAACTATGCGTGTTTCCATCCCTGGAATATACAACATTACGATCATTCACCAGATACAACTATGCGTGTTTCCATCCCTGGAATATACAACATTACGATCATTCACCAGATACAACTATGCATGTTTCCATCCCTGGAATATACAACATTACGATCATTCACCAGATACAACTACGCGTGTTTCCATCCCTGGAATATACAACATTACGATCATTCACCAGATACAACTATGCGTGTTTCCATCCCTGGAATATACAACATTACGATCATTCACCAGATACAACTATGCGTGTTTCCATCCCTGGAATATACAACATTACGATCATTCACCAGATACAACTACGCGTGTTTCCATCCCTGGAATATACAACATTACGATCATTCACCAGATACAACTATGCATGTTTCCATCCCTGGAATATACAACATTACGATCATTCACCAGATACAACTATGCGTGTTTCCATCCCTGGAATATACAACATTACGATCATTCACCAGATACAACTACGCGTGTTTCCATCCTTGGAATATACAACATTACGATCATTCACCAGATACAACTATGCGTGTTTCCATCCCTGGAATATACAACATTATAATCATTCACCAGATACAACTATGCGTGTTTCCATCCCTGGAATATACAACATTACGATCATTCACCAGACACAACTATACGTGTTTCCATCCCTGGAATATACAACATTACGATCATTCACCAGACACAACTACGTGTGTTACCATCCCTAGAATATACAACATTACGATCATTCACCAGACACATCTACGCGTGTTACCATCCCTGGAATATAAAACATTAAGATCATTCACCAGACACAACTATGCATGTTTCCATCCCTGGAATATACATCATTACGATCATTCACCAGATACAACTACGTGTGTTACCATCCCTGGAATATACAACCAACATTATGATCATTCACCAGATACAACTACGTGTGTTACCATCCCTGGAATATACAACAACATTACGATCATTCACCAGATACAACTACGTGTGTTTCCATCCCTGGAATATACATCATTACGATCATTCACCAGATACAACTACGTGTGTTTCCATCCCTGGAATATACATCATTATGATCATTCACCAGATACAACTATGCATTTTTCCATCCCTGGAATATACATCATTATGATCATTCACCAGATACAACTATGCGTGTTTCCATCCCTGGAATATACATCATTACGATCATTCACCAGATACAACTATGCGTGTTTCCATCCCTGGAATATACATCATTACGATCATTCACCAGATACAACTATGCCTGTTTCCATCCCTGGAATATACAACATTACGATCATTCACCAGACACAACTACGTGTGTTTCCATCCCTGGAATATAAAACATTACGATCATTAGCCAGATACAACTACGTGAGTTTCCATCCCTGGAATATACAACATTACGATCATTCACCAGACACAACTATGCGTGTTTCCATCCCTGGAATATACAACATTACGATCATTCACCAGATACAACTATGCATGTTTCCATCCCTGGAATATACAACATTACGATCATTCACCAGATACAACTATGCGTGTTTCCATCCCTGGAATATACAACATTACGATCATTCACCAGATACAACTACGCGTGTTTCCATCCCTGGAATATACAACATTACGATCATTCACCAGATACAACTATGCGTGTTTCCATCCCTGGAATATACAACATTACGATCATTCACCAGATACAACTATGCGTGTTTCCATCCCTGGAATATACAACATTACGATCATTCACCAGATACAACTACGCGTGTTTCCATCCCTGGAATATACAACATTATGATCATTCACCAGATACAACTATGCGTGTTTCCATCCCTGGAATATACAACATTACGATCATTCACCAGATACAACTACGCGTGTTTCCATCCCTGGAATATACAACATTACGATCATTCACCAGATACAACTATGCGTGTTTCCATCCCTGGAATATACAACATTACGATCATTCACCAGATACAACTACGCGTGTTTCCATCCCTGGAATATACAACATTACGATCATTCACCAGATACAACTACGTGTGTTTCCATCCCTGGAATATAAAACATTACGATCATTAACCAGATACAACTATGCGTGTTTCCATCCCTGGAATATACAACATTATGATCATTCACCAGATACAACTATGTGTGTTACCATCCCTGGGAATATACAACATTACGATCATTCACCAGATACAACTATGCGTGTTTCCATCCCTGGAATATAAAACATTACGATCATTCACCAGATACAACTATGCGTGTTTCCATCCCTGGAATATAAAACATTACGATCATTCACAAGATACAACTATGCGTGTTTCCATCCCTGGAATATAAAACATTACGATCATTCACCAGATACAACTATGCATGTTTCCATCCCTGGAATATACAACATTACGATCATTCACCAGATACAACTATGCGTGTTTCCATACCTGGAATATACAACATTACGATCATTCATCAGATACAACTATGCGTGTTTCCATCCCTAGAATATACACCATTACGATCATTCACCAGATACAACTATGTATGTTTCCATCCCTGGAATATACAACATTACGATCATTCACCAGATACAACTATGCGTGTTTCCATCCCTGGAATATACAACATTACGATCATTCACCAGACACAACTATGCGTGGTTCCATCCCTGGAATATACAACATT
>CM026388.1:7013633-7066687 GCA_014843695.1 Archivesica marissinica | reverse complement strand
ATTGACATGTTTGAATGTCCGTCCTATTTGTGGTTGTATATAGGGTACCCATATTCCATTGACATGTTTGAATGGCCGTCCTATTTGTGGTTGTATCTAGGGTACACATATTCCTCCATTGACATGTTTGAATGGCCGTCCTATGAGTGGTTGTATATAGGGTACCCATATTCCTCCATTGACATGTTTGAATGACCGTCCTATGTGTGGTTTTATATAGGGTACCATATTCCTCCATTGCCATGTTTGAATGGCAGTCCTATTTGTGGTTGTATATAGGGTACCCATATTCCTCCATTGACATGTTTGAAAGGCCGTCCTATTTGTGGTTGTATATAGGGTACCCATATTCCTCCATTGACATGTTTGAATGGTCGTCCTATTTGTGGTTGTATATAGAGTATCCATATTCCTCCAGTCCAGAGTACACAAGTACATCTAGCGCCTGGAGAACACACAGAACGTCCAGAGTACAACAGTACATCTCGCGCCTAGAGTAAACACAGAACGTCCAGAGTACACCAGTACATCTAGCGCCTAGAGTAAACACAGAACGTCCAGAGTACACCAGTACATCTAGCGCCTAGAGTAAGCACAGAACGTCCAGAGTACAGCAGTACATCTAGCGCCTAGAGTAAACACAGAACATCTAGCGCCTAGAGTAAACACAGAACGTCCAGATTACAACAGTACATCTAGCGTCTAGAGTAAACACAGAACGTCCACTACCTCTAGCGCCTAGAGTAAACACAGAACGTCCAGAGTACACCAGTACATCTAGCGCCTAGAGTAAACACATAACGTCCAGAGTACACCAGTACATCTCGCGCCTAGAGTAAACACAGAACGTCCAGTACCTCTAGCGCGTAGAGTAAACACAGAACGTCCAGAGTACATCTAGCATCTAGAGTAAACACAGAACGCCCAGTATATCTAGCGCCTAGAGTAAACACAGAACGCCCAGTATATCTAGCGCCTAGAGTAAACACAGAACGTCCAGTATATCTAGCGCCTAGAGTAAACACAGAACGCCCAGTATATCTAGCGCCTAGAGTAAACACAGAACGCCCAGTACATCTAGCGCCTAGAGTAAACACAGAACGCCCAGTATATCTAGCGCCTAGAGTAAACACAGAACGTCCAGAGTACAACAGTACATCTGGTGCCTAGAGTAAACACAGAACGTCCAGAGTACACCAGTACATCTAGCGCCTAGAGTAAACAAAGAACGCCCAGTACATCTAGCGCTAGAGTCAACACAGAACGTCCAGAGTACACCAGTACATCTGGTGCCTAGAGTAAACAAAGAACGTCCAGAGTACACCAGTACATCTAGCGCCTAGAGTAAACACAGAACGCCCAGTACATCTAGCGCCTAGAGTAAACACAGAACGTCCAGTACATCTAGCGCCTAGAGTAAACACAGAACGTCCAGAGTACACCAGTACATCTAGTGCCTAGAGTTAATACAGAACGCCCAGAGTACACCAGTACATCTAGCGCCTAGAGTAAACACAGAACGTCCAGAGTATGCCAGTACAACTAGAGCCTAGAAAAACACAGAACGTCCAGAGTACACCAGTACATCTAGAGCCTAGAAAAACACAGAACGTCCAGAATACACCAGTGCATCTAGCGTCTAGAGTAAACATAGAACGTCCTGAGTACACCAGTACATCTAGCGTCTAGGAAAACACAGAACGTCCAGAGTACACCTGTACATCTAGCGCCTAGAAAAACAGAGAACGTCCAGAGTATACCAGTACATCTAGCGTCTAGGAAAACAGAGAACGTCCAGAATACACCAGTACATCTAGCGCCTAGAAAAACACAGAACGTCCAGAGTATACCAGTACATCTAGCGCCTAGAGTAAACACAGAACGCCCAGTATATCTAGCGCCTAGAGTAAAGACAGAACGCCCAGTATATCTAGCGCCTAGAGTAAACACAGTACGTCCAGAGTACACCAGTACATCTAGTGCCTAGAGTAAATACAGAACGCCCAGAGTACACCAGTACATCTAGCGCCTAGAGTAAACACAGAACGTCCAGAGTATGCCAGTACAACTAGAGCCTAGAAAAACACAGAACGTCCAGAGTACACCAGTACATCTAGGGCCTAGAAAAACACAGAACGTCCAGAATACACCAGTACATCTAGCGCCTAGAGTAAACACCGAACGCTCAGTATATATAGCGCCTAGAGTAAACACAGAACGTCCAGTATATCTAGCGCCTAGAGTAAACACAGAACGCCCAGTATATCTAGCGCATAGAGTAAACACAGAACGTCCAGTACATCTAGCGCCTAGAGTAAACACAGAACGTCCAGATTACACCAGTACATCTGGTGCCTAGAGTAAACACAGAACGTCCAGAGTACACCAGTACATCTAGCGCCTAGAGTAAACACAGAACGTTCAGTACATCTAGCGCCTAGAGTAAACACAGAACGCCCAGAGTACACCAGTACATCTAGCGCCTAGATTAAACATAGAACGTCCTGAGTACACCAGTACATCTAGCGTCTAGGAAAACAGAGAACGTCCAGAGTACACCTGTACATCTAGCGCCTAGAAAAACAGAGAACGTCCAGAATACACCAGTATATCTAGCGCCTAGACAAATACAGAACGTCCAGAGTGCACCAGTACATCTAGCGTCTAGAAAAACACAGAACGTTCAGAGTACACTAGTACATCTAGCGCCTAGAGTAAACACAGAACATCCAGAGTACACCAGTACATATAGCGCCTAGAGTAAACACAGAACGTCCAGAGTACACCAGTACATCTAGCGCCTAGAGTAAACACTGAACGTCCAGAGTACACCAGTACATCTAGCGCCTAGAGTAAACACAGAACGTCCAGAGTACACCACTACATATAGCGCCTATAGTAAACACTGAACGTCCAGAGTACACCAGTACATCTAGCACCTAGAGTAAACACAGAACGTCCAGAGTACACCAGTACATCTAGCGCCTAGAGTAAACACTGAACGTCCAGAGCATACAAGTACATCTAGCACCTACAAAAACAGAACGTCCAGAGTACACCACTACATCTAGCGCCTATAGTAAACACTGAACGTCCAGAGTACATCAGTACATCTAGCGCCTAGAGTAAACAAAGAACGTCCAGAGTACAACAGTACACCTAGCGTCTAGAGTAAACACAGAACGTCCAGACTACACCAGTACATCTAGCGTCTAGAGTAAACACAGAACGTCCAGAGTACACCAGTACATCTAGTGCCTAGAGTAAACACAGAACGCCCAGTACATCTAGCGCCTAGAGTAAACACAGAACGTTCAGAGTACACCAGTACATCTAGTGCCTAGAGTAAACACAGAACGTCCAGTAGATCTAGCGCCTAGAGTAAACACAGACCGTCCAGAGTACACCAGTACATCTAGCGCCTAGAGAAAACACAGAACATCCAGAGTACACCAGTACAGCTAGCGCCTAGAGTAAACACAGAACGCCCAGTACATCTAGCGCCTAGAATAACCACAGAACGTCCAGTACATCTAGCTCCTAGAGTAAACACAGAACGTCCAGAGTACACCAGTACATCTAGCGCCTAGAGTAAACACAGAACGTCCAGAGTAAACCAGTACATCTAGCGCCTAGAGTAAACACAGAACGTCCTGAGTACACCAGTACATCTAGCGCCTAGAGTAAACACAGAACGTCCAGAGTAAACCATTACACCTAGCGCCTAGAGTAAACACAGAACGTCCAGAGTACACCAGTACATCTAGCGCCTAGAGTAAATACAGAACGTCCTGAGTACACCAGTACATCTAGCGCCTAGAGTAAACACAGAACGTCCCGAGTACACCAGTACATCTAGCGCGTAGAGTAAACACTGAACGTCCAGAGTACACCAGTACATCTAGCACCTACAAAAAGAGAAAGTCCAGAGTACACCAGTACATTTAGCGCCTAGAGTAAACACTGAACGTCCAGAGTACACCAGTACATCTAGCGCCTAGTGTAAACACAGAACGTCCAGAGTACACCAGTACATCTAGCGCGTAGAGTAAACACTGAACGTCCAGAGTACACCAGTACATCTAGCACCTACAAAAAGAGAAAGTCCAGAGTACACCAGTACATCTAGCGCCTAGAGTAAACACAGACAATCTAGCGCCTAGAGTAAACACTGAACGTCCAACGTACACCAGTACATCTAGCGCCTAGAGTAAACAAAGAACGTCCAGAGTACAACAGTACATCTAGCGTCTAGAGTAAACACAGAACGTCCAGAGTACACAAGTACATCTAGGGTCTAGAGTAAACACAGAACGTCCCGAGTACACTTGTACATCTAGAGCCTAGAGTAAACACAGAACGCCCAGTACATCTAGCGCCTAGAGTAAACACAGAACGTCCAGAGTACACCAGTACATCTAGTGCCTAGAGTAAACACAGAACGTCCAGTAGATCTAGCGCCTAGAGTAAACACAGAACGTCCAGAGTACACCAGTACATCTAGCGCCTAGATTAAACACAGAACGTCCAGAGTAACCAGTACATCTAGCGCCTAGAGAAAACACAGAACATCCAGATTACACCAGTACATCTAGCGCCTAGAGTAAACACAGAATGTCCAGAGTACACCAGTACATCTAGCGCCTAGAGAAAACACAGAACATCCAGAGTACACCAGTACAGCTAGCGCCTAAAGTAAACACAGAACGCCCAGTACAGAGAGCGCCTAGAATAACCACAGAACGTCCAGTACATCTAGCGCCTAGAGTAAACACAGAACGTCCAGAGTACACCAGTACATCTAGTGCCTTGAGTAAACACAGAACGTCCAGAGTAGGCCAGTACATCTAGCGCCTAGAGTAAATACAGAACGTCCAGAGTACACCAGTACATTTAGCGCCGAGAGTACACACAGAACGCCCAGTACATCTAGCGCCTAGAGTAAACACAGAACGTCCAGAGTACACTAGTACATCTAACGCCTAGAGTAAACACAGAACGTCCAGAGTACACCAGTACATCTAGCGCCTAGAAAAACACAGAACGTCCAGTACCTCTAGCGCCTAGAGTAAACACAGAACGTCCAGTACCTCTAGCGCCTAGAGTAAGCACAGAACGTCCAGTACATCTAGCGCCTAGAGTAAACACAGAACGTCCAGAGTACACCAGTACATCTAACGCCTAGAGTAAACACAGAACGTCCAGATTACACTAGTACATCTAACGCCTAGAGTAAACACAGAACGTCCAGAGTACACCAGTACATCTAGCGCCTAGAAAAACACAGAACGTCCAGTACCTCTAGCGCCTAGACTAAACACAGAACGTCCAGTACATCTAGCGCCTAGAGTAAACACAGAACGTCCAGAATACACCAGTACATCTAACGACTAGAGTAAACACAGAACCTCCAGAGTACACCAGTACATCTAGCGCCTAGAGTAAACACAGAACGCCCTGTATATCTAGCACCTAGAGTAAACACAGAACGTCCAGTGCATCGTGCGCCTAGAGTAAACAAAGAACGTCCTGAGTATGCCAGTACATCTAGCGCCTAGAGTAAACACAGAACGTCCAGAGTACACCAGTACATCTAGCGCCTAGATTAAATACAGAACGTCCAGAGTAAGCCAGTACATCTAGAGCCTAGAAAAACACAGAACGTCCAGAATACACCAGTACATCTAGCGTCTAGAGAAAACATAGAACGTACTGAGTACATCAGTTCATCTAGCGTCTAGGAAAATAGAGAACGTCCAGAGTACACTAGTACATCTAGCACCTAGAAAAAACAGAGAACGTCCAGAATACACCAGTACATCTAGAGCCTAGAAAAACACAGAACGTCCTGAGTGCACCAGTACATCTAGCGCCTAGAGTAAACACAGAATGTTCAGAGTACACCAGTACATCTAGCGTCTAGAAAAACACAGAACGTTCAGAGTACACCAGTACATCTAGCGCCTAGAGTAAACACAGAACGTCCAGTATAGCTAGCGCCTCGAATAAACACAGAACGCCCAGTACATCTAGCGCCTAGAGTAAACACTGAACGTCCAGAGTACTCCATTACATCTAGTGCCTAGAGTAAACACAGAACGTCCAGAGTACTCCAATACATCTAGTGCCTAGAGTAAACGCAGAACGTCCAGAGTACACCAGTACATCTAGCGCCTAGAGTAAACACAGAATATCCAGAGTACACCAGTACATCTAGCGCCAAGAGTAAACACAGAAAGTCCAGAGTACACCAGTACATCTAGCGCCGAGAGTAAACACAGAACGCCCAGTACATCTAGCGCCTAGAGTAAACACAGAACGTCCAGAGTACACCAGTACATCTAACGCCTAGAGTTAACACAGAACGTCCAGATTACACTAGTACATCTAACGCCTAGAGTAAACACAGAACGTCCAGAGTACATCAGTACATCTAGCGTCTAGAGTAAACACAGAACGTCCAGTACATCTAGCGCCTAGAGTAAACACAGAACGTCCAGAGTACATCTAGCGCCTAGAGTAAACACAGAACGTCCAGTACATCTAGCGCCTAGAGTAAATACAGAACGTCCAGAGTACACCAGTACATCTAGCGCCTATAGTAAACACAGAAGGTCCAGAGTACACCAGTACATCTAGCGCCTATAGTAAACACAGAATGTCCAGAGTACACCAGTACATCTAGCGCCTAGAGTAAACACAGAACGTCCAGAGTACACCAGTACATCTAGCGCCTATAGTAAACACAGAATGTCCAGAGTACAACAGAACATCTAGCGTCTAGAGTAAACACAGAACGTCCAGTACCGCTAGCGCCTAGAGTAAACACAGAACGTCCAGAGTACACAAGTACATCTAGCGTCTAGAGTAAACACAGAACGCCCAGTATATCTAGCGCATAGAATAAACACAGAACGTCCAGTACATCTAGCGCCTAGAGTAAACACAGAACGTCCCGCGTACGCCAGTACATCTCGCGCCTAGAGTAAACACTGAAAGTCCAGAGTACACCAGTACATCTAGTGCCTAGAGTAAACACAGAACGTCCTGAGTACAACAGTACATCTAGCGCCTAGAGTAAACACAGAACGTCCAGAGTACAGCAGTACATCTAGCGCCTAGAGTAAACACAGAACGTCCAGAGTACGCCAGTACATCTCGCGCCTAGAGTAAACAATGAATGGCCAGAGTACACCAGTACATCTAGTGCCTAGAGTAAACACAGAACGTCCTGAGTACACCAGTACGCCTCGCGCCTAGAGTAAACATTGAACGTCCACTACATCTAGCGCCTAGAATAAACACAGAACGTCCAGTACATCTAGCGCCTAGAGTAAACACTGAACGTCCAGAGTACTCCAGTACATCTAGTGCCTAGAGTAAACACAGAACATCCTGAGTTCACCAGTACATCTAGCGCCAAGAGTAAACACAGAACGTCCAGAGTACAACAGTACATCTAGTGTCTAGAGTAAACACAGAACGTCCACTACATCTAGCGCCTAGAGTAAACACAGAACGTCCAGAGTACACCAGTACATCTAGCACCTAGAGTAAACACAGAACGTCCAGAGTACACCAGTACATCTAGCGCCTAGAGTAATCACAGAACGTCCAGAATACACCAGTACATCTAGCGCCTAGAGTAAACACAGAACGTCCAGAGTACACCAGTACACCTAGCGCCTAGGGTAAACACAGAACGTCCAGAGTACATAAGTACATCTAGCGCCTAGAGTAAACACAGAACATCTAGCGCCTAGAGTAAACACAGAACGTCCAGAGTACACCAGTGCATCTATTGCCTAGAGTAAACACTGAACTTCCAGAGTACACCAGTACATCTAGCGTCTAGAGTAAACACAGAACGCCCAGTATATCTAGCGCCTAGAATAAACACAGAACGTCCAGTACATCTAGCGCCTAGCGTAAACACAGAACGTCCAGAGTACACCAGTACATCTAGCGCCTAGAGAAAACCCTGAACGTCCAGAGTACACCAGTACATCTAGTGCCTAGAGTAAACACAGAACGTCCAGAGTACATCAGTACATCTAGCGCCTAGAGTAAACACAGAATGTCCAGAGTACAACAGTACATCTAGCGTCTAGAGTAAACACAGAACGTCCAGTACCTCTAGAGCCTAGAGTAATCACAGACGGTCCAGAGATCACAAGTACATCTAGCGTCTTGAGTAAACAAAGAACGCCCAGTATATCTAGCGCCTAGAATAAACACAGAACGTCCAGTACATCTAGCGCCTAGAGTAAACACAGAACGTCCAGAGTACACCAGTACATCTAGCGCCTAGAGTAAACACAGAACATCTAGCGCCTAGAGTAAACACAGAAGGTCCAGAGTACATCAGTGCATCTAGTGCCTAGAGTAAACACTGAACGTCCAGAGTACACCAGTACATCTAGCGTCTAGAGTAAACAAAGAATGCCCAGTATATCTAGCGCCTAGAATAAACACAGAACGCCTAGTATATCTAGCGCCTAGAATAAACACAGAACGTCCAGTACATCTAGCGCCTAGAGTAAACACTGAACGTCCAGAGTACTCCAGTACATCTAGTGCCTAGAGTAAACACAGAACGTACAGAGTACACCAGTACATATAGCGTCTAGAGTAAACACAGAACGCCCAGTATATCTAGCGCCTAGAATAAACACAGAACGTCCAGTACATCTAGCGCCTAGAGTAAACTCTGAACGTACAGAGTACTCCAGTATATCTAGCGCCTAGAGTAAACACAGAAGGTCCTGAGTACACCAGTACATCTAGCTCCTAGAGTAAACACAGAACGTCCAGAGTACACCAGTACATCTAGCGCCTAGAGTAAACACAGAATGTCCAGAGTACACATGTACATCTAGCGCCTAGAGTAAACACAGAATGTCCAGAGTACACCAGTACATCTAGTGCCTAGAGTAAACACAGAACGTCCTGAGTACACCAGTACATCTAGCGCCTAGAGTAAACACAGAACTTCCAGAGTACACCAGTACATCTAGCGCCTAGAGTAAACACAGAACGTCCAGAGAACACCAGCACATCTAGCGCCTACAGTTAACACAGAACGTCCAGAGTACACCAGTACATCTAGCGTCTAGAGTAAACACAGAACGTCCACAGTACACCAGTACATCTAGCGCCTAGAGTAAACACAGAACGTCCAGAGTACAACAGTACATCTAGCGTCTAGAGTAAACACAGAACGTCCAGTACATCTAGCGCATAGAGTAAACATAGAACGTCCAGAGTACACCAGTACATCTAGCGCCTAGAGTAAACACAGAACGTCCAGAGTACACCAGTACATCTAGCGCCTAGAGTAAACACAGAATGTCCAGAGTACACCAGTACATCTAGCGCCTAGAGTAAACACAGAATGTCCAGAGTACACCAGTACATCTAGTGCCTAGAGTAAACACAGAACGTCCAGAGTACACCAGTACATCTAGCGCCTAGAGTAAACACAGAACGCCCAGAGTACACCAGCACATCTAGCACCTAGAGTAAACACAGAACGTCCAGAGTACACCAGTACATCTAGCGCCTAGAGTAAACACAGAACGTCCAGAGTACAACAGTACATCTAGCTTCTAGAATAAACTCAGAACGTCCAGTACATCTAGTGCATAGAGTAAACATAGAACGTCCAGAGTACACCAGTACATATAGCGCCTAGAGTAAACACAGAACGTCCAGAGTACACCAGTACATCTAGCGTCTAGAGTAAACACAGAACGTCCAGTACCTCTAGCGCCTAGAGTAAACACAGAACGTCCATAGTACACCAGTACATCTAGCGCCTAGAGTAAACTCAGAACATCTAGCGCCTAGAGTAAACACTGAACGTCCAGAGTACACCAGTACATCTAGCGTCTAGAGTAAACACAGAACGCCCAGTATATCTAGCGCCTAGAATAAACACAGAACGCCCAGTATATCTAGCGCCTAGAATAAACACAGAACGTCCAGTACATCTAGCGCCTAGAGTAAACACTGAACGTCCAGAGTACTCCAGTACATCTAGTGCCTAGAGTAAACACAGAACCTCCAGAGTACTCCAATACATCTAGTGCCTAGAGTAAACACTGAACGTCCAGAGTACTCCAGTACATCTAGTGCCTAGAGTAAACACAGAACGTCCAGAGTACTCCAGTATATCTAGCGCCTAGAGTAAACACAGAAGGTCCTGAGTACACCAGTACATCTAGCGCCTAGGGTAAACACAGAACGTCCAGAGTACACCAGTACATCTAGCGCCTAGAGTAAACACAGAATGTCCAGAGTACACCAGTACATATAGCGCCTAGAGTAAACACAGAACGTCCAGAGTACATCAGTACATCTAGCGCCTAGAGTAAACACAGAATGTCCAGAGTACAACAGTACATCTAGCGTCTAGAGTAAACACAGAACGTCCAATACTTCGAGCGCCTAGAGTAATCACAGACGGTCCAGAGTACACAAGTATATCTAGCGTCTAGAGTAAACACAGAACGCCCAGTATATCTAGCGCCTAGAATAAACACAGAACGTCCAGTACCTCTAGCTCCTAGAGTAAACACAGAACGTCCAGAGTACACCAATACATCTAGCGCCTAGAGTAAACACAGAACATCTAGCGCCTAGAGTAAACACAGAACGTCCAGAGTACACCAGTGCATCTAGTGCCTAGAGTAAACACTGAACGTCCAGAGTACACCAGTACATCTAGCGTCTAGAGTAAACACAGAACGCCCAGTATATCTAGCGCCTAGAATAAACACAGAACGCCCAGTATATCTAGCGCCTAGAATAAACACAGAACGTCCAGTACATCTAGCGCCTAGAGTAAACACTGAACGTCCAGAGTACTCCAGTACATCTAGTGCCTAGAGTAAACATAGAACGTCCAGAGTACTCCAATACATCTAGTGCCTAGAGTAAACACAGAACGTCCAGAGTACACCAGTACATCTAGCGCCTAGAGTAAACACAGAATATCCAGAGTACACCAGTACATCTAGCGCCTAGAGTAAACACAGAAAGTCCAGAGTACACCAGTACATCTAGCGCCGAGAGTAAACACAGAACGCCCAGTACATCTAGCTCCTAGAGTAAACACAGAACGTCCAGAGTACACCAGTACATCTAAGGCCTAGAGTAAACACAGAACGTCCAGATTACACTAGTACATCTAACGCCTAGAGTAAACACAGAACGTCCAGAGTACACCAGTACATCTAGCGCCTAGAAAAACACAGAACGTCCAGTACCTCTAGCGCTTAGACTAAACACAGCACGTCCAGTACATCTAGCGACTAGAGTAAACATAGAACGTCCAGAATACACCAGTACATCTAACGCCTAGAGTAAACACAGAACGTCCAGTGCATCTAGCGCCTAGAGTAAACAAAGAACGTCCTGAGTATGCCAGTACATCTAGCGCCTAGAGTAAACACAGAACGTCCAGAGTACACCAGTACATCTAGCGCCTAGATTAAACACAGAACGTCCAGAGTAAGCCAGTACATCTAGAGCCTAGAAAAACACAGAACGTCCAGAATACACCAGTACATCTAGCGTCTAGAGTAAACATAGAACGTCCTGAGTACATCAGTACATCTAGCGTCTAGGAAAATAGAGAACGTCCAGAGTACACTAGTACATCTAGCACCTAGAAAAAACAGAGAACGTCCAGAATACACCAGTACATCTAGAGCCTAGAAAAACACAGAACGTCCAGAGTGCACCAGTACATCTAGCGCCTAGAGTAAACACAGAATGTTCAGACTACACCAGTACATCTAGCGTCTAGAAAAACACAGAACGCTCAGAGTACACCAGTACATCTAGCTCCTAGAGTAAACACAGAACGTCCAGAGTACACCAGTGCATCTAGCGCCTAGAGTAAACACTGAACGTCCAGAGTACACCAGTACATCTAGCGTCTAGAGTAAACACAGAACGTCCAGAGTACATCTAGCGCCTAGAGTAAACACAGAACGTCCAGTACATCTAGCGCCTAGAGTAAACACAGAACGTCCAGAGTACACCAGTACATCTAGCGCCTATAGTAAACACAGAATGTCCAGAGTACAACAGTACATCTAGCGTCTAGAGTAAACAAAGAACGTCCAGTACCTCTAGCGCCTAGAGTAAACACAGAACGTCCAGAGTACACAAGTACATCTAGCGTCTAGAGTAAACACAGAACGCCCAGTATATCTAGCGCCTAGAATAAACACAGAACGTCCAGTACATCTAGCGCCTAGAGTAAACACAGAACGTCCAGCGTACGCCAGTACATCTCGCGCCTAGAGTAAACACTGAACGTCCAGAGTACACCAGTACATATAGTGCCTAGAGTAAACATAGAACGTCCTGAGTACAACAGTACATCTAGCGCCTAGAGTAAACACAGAACGTCCAGAGTACAGCAGTACATCTAGCGCCTAGAGTAAACACAGAACGTCCAGAGTACGCCAGTACATCTCGCGCCTAGAGTAAACACTGAATGGCCAGAGTACACCAGTACATCTAGTGCCTAGAGTAAACACAGAACGTCCTGAGTACACCAGTACGCCTCGCGCCTAGAGTAAACACTGAACGTCCACTACATCTAGCGCCTAGAATAAACACAGAACGTCCAGTTCATCTAGCGCCTAGAGTAAACACTGAACGTCCAGAGTACTCCAGTACATCTAGTGCCTAGAGTAAACACAGAACATCCTGAGTTCACCAGTACATCTAGCGCCTAGAGTAAACACAGACCGTCCAGAGTACAACAGTACATCTAGTGTCTAGAGTTAACACAGAACGTCCACTACATCTAGCGCCTAGAGTAAACACAGAACGTCCAGAGTACACCAGTACATCTAGCGCCTAGAGTAAACACAGAACGTCCAGAGTACAACAGTACATCTAGCGTCTAGAGTAAACACAGAACGTCCAGTACATCTAGCGCATAGAGTAAACATAGAACGTCCATAGTAAACCAGTACATCTAGCGCCTAGAGTAAACACAGAACGTCTAGAGTACACCAGTACATCTAGCGCCTAGAGTAAACACAGAATGTCCAGAGTACACCAGTACATCTAGTGCCTACAGTAAACAAAGAACATCCAGAGTACACCAGTACATCTACCGCCTAGAGTAAACACAGAACGTCCAGAGTACACCAGTACATCTAGCGTCTAGAGTAAACACAGAACGTCCAGTACCTCTAGCGCCTAGAGTAAACACAGAACATCCATAGTACACCAGTACATCTAGCGCCTAGAGTAAACTCAGAACATCTAGCGCCTAGAGTAAACACTGAACGTCCAGAGTACACCAGTACATCTAGCGTCTAGAGTAAACACAGAACGCCCAGTATATCTAGCGCCTAGAATAAACACAGAACGCCAGTAATTGGCCTAGATAAACACAGACCGTCCAGTAAATCTAGCGCCTAGAGTAAACACTGAACGTCCAGAGTACTCCAGTACATCTAGTACCTAGAGTAAACACAGAACGTCCAGAGTACTCCAATACATCTAGTGCCTAGAGTAAACACTGAACGTCCAGAGTACTCCAGTACATCTAGTGCCTAGAGTAAACACAGAACGTCCAGAGTACTCCAGTATATCTAGCGCCTAGAGTAAACACAGAAGGTCCTGAGTACACCAGTACATCTAGCGCCTAGAGTAAACACAGAACGTCCAGAGTACACCAGTACATCTAGCGCCTAGAGTAAACACAGAATGTCCAGAGTACACCAGTACATATAGCGCCTAGAGTAAACACAGAATGTCCAGAGTACATCAGTACATCTAGCGCCTAGAGTAAACACAGAATGTCCAGAGTACAACAGTACATCTAGCGTCTAGAGTAAACACAGAACGTCCAGTACCTCGAGCGCCTAGAGTAATCACAGACGGTCGAGAGTACACAAGTACATCTAGCGTCTAGAGTAAACACAGAACGCCCAGTATATCTAGCGCCTAGAATAAACACAGAACGTCCAGAGTACACCAATACATCTAGCGCCTAGAGTAAACACAGAACATCTAGCGCCTAGAGTAAACACAGAACGTCCAGAGTACACCAGTGCATCTAGTGCCTAGAGTAAACACTGAACGTCCAGAGTACACCAGTACATCTAGCGTCTTGAGTAAACACAGAACGCCCAGTATATCTAGCGCCTAGAATAAACACAGAACGTCCAGTACATCTAGCGCCTAGAGTAAACACAGAACGTCCAGAGTACACCAGTACATCTAGCGCCTAGAGTAAACACAGAACATCTAGCGCCTAGAGTAAACACAGAACGTCCAGAGTACACCAGTGCATATAGTGCCTATAGTAAACACTGAACGTCCAGAGTACACAAGTACATCTAGCGTCTAGAGTAAACACAGAACGCCCAGTATATCTAGCGCTTAGAATAAACACAGAACGCCCAGTATATCTAGCGCCTAGAATAAACACAGAACGTCCAGTACATCTAGCGCCTAGAGTAAACACTGAACGTCCAGAGTACTCCAGTATATCTAGCGCCTAGAGTAAACACAGAAGGTCCTGAGTACACCAGTACATCTAGCGCCTAGAGTAAACACAGAACGTCCAGAGTACACCAGTACATCTAGCGCCTAGAGTAAACACAGAATGTCCAGAGTACACCAGTACATCTAGTGCCTAGAGTAAACACAGAACGTCCAGAGTACACCAGTACATCTAGCGCCTAGAGTAAACACAGAACGTCCAGAGTACACCAGTACATCTAGCGTCTAGAGTAAACCCAGAACGTCCAGTACCTCTAGCGCCTAGAGTAAACACAGAACGTCCATAGTACACCAGTACATCTAGCGCCTAGAGTAAACTCAGAACATCTAGCGCCTAGAGTAAACACTGAACGTCCAGAGTACACCAGTACATCTAGCGTCTAGAGTAAACACAGAACGCCCAGTATATCTAGCGCCTAGAATAAACACAGACCGTCCAGTAAATCTAGCGCCTAGAGTAAACACTGAACGTCCAGAGTACTCCAGTACATCTAGTACCTAGAGTAAACACAGAACGTCCAGAGTACTCCAATACATCTAGTGCCTAGAGTAAACACAGAAGGTCCTGAGTACACCAGTACATCTAGCGCCTAGAGTAAACACAGAACGTCCAGAGTACACCAGTACATCTAGCGCCTAGAGTAAACACAGAATGTCCAGAGTACACCAGTACATATAGCGCCTAGAGTAAACACAGAATGTCCAGAGTACATCAGTACATCTAGCGCCTAGAGTAAACACAGAATGTCCAGAGTACAACAGTACATCTAGCGTCTAGAGTAAACACAGAACGTCCAGTACCTCGAGCGCCTAGAGTAATCACAGACGGTCGAGAGTACACAAGTACATCTAGCGTCTAGAGTAAACACAGAACGCCCAGTATATCTAGTGCCTAGAATAAACACAGAACGTCCAGAGTACACCAATACATCTAGCGCCTAGAGTAAACACAGAACATCTAGCGCCTAGAGTAAACACAGAACGTCCAGAGTACACCAGTGCATCTAGTGCCTAGAGTAAACACTGAACGTCCAGAGTACACCAGTACATCTAGCGTCTTGAGTAAACACAGAACGCCCAGTATATCTAGCGCCTAGAATAAACACAGAACGTCCAGTACATCTAGCGCCTAGAGTAAACACAGAACGTCCAGAGTACACCAGTACATCTAGCGCCTAGAGTAAACACAGAACATCTAGCGCCTAGAGTAAACACAGAACGTCCAGAGTACACCAGTGCATATAGTGCCTATAGTAAACACTGAACGTCCAGAGTACACAAGTACATCTAGCGTCTAGAGTAAACACAGAACGCCCAGTATATCTAGCGCCTAGAATAAACACAGAACGCCCAGTATATCTAGCGCCTAGAATAAACACAGAACGTCCAGTACATCTAGCGCCTAGAGTAAACACTGAACGTCCAGAGTACTCCAGTATATCTAGCGCCTAGAGTAAACACAGAACGTCCTGAGTACACAGTACATCTAGCGCCTAGAGTAAACACAGAACGTCCAGAGTACACAGTACATCTAGCGCCTAGAGTAAACACAGAACGTCCAGAGTACCCAGTACATCTAGCGCCTAGAGTAAACACGAAGTCCAGAGTACACCAGTACATCTAGGCCTAGAGTAAACACAGAACGTCCGAGTACACCAGTACCTGCGCCTAGAGTAAACACAGAACGTCCATATCTAGCGCCTGATAAACACAGAACGTCCAGTCATCTAGCGCCTAGAGTAAACACTGAACGTCCAGAGTACTCCAGTACATCTAGTGCCTAGAGTAAACACAGAACATCCGAGTCACCAGTACATCTAGCGCCTAGAGTAAACACAGAACGTCCAGAGTACACAGTACATCTAGCGTCTAGAGTAAACACAGAACGTCCATACATCTAGCGCCTAGAGTAAACACAGAACGTCCAGAGTACACCAGTACATCTAGCGCCTAGAGTAAACACAGAACGTCCAGAGTACAACAGTACATCTAGCGTCTAGAGTAAACACAGAACGCGTCCAGTACATCTAGCGCCTAGAGTAAACACAGAACGTCCAGAGTACACCAGTACATCTAGCGCCTAGAGTAAACACAGAACGTCCAGAGTACACCAGTACATCTAGCGCCTAGAGTAAACACAGAACGTCCAGAGTACACCAGTACATCTAGCGCCTAGAGTAAACACAGAATGTCCAGAGTACACCAGTACATCTAGTGCCTAGAGTAAACACAGAACGTCCAGAGTACACCAGTACATCTAGCGCCTAGAGTAAACACAGAACGTCCAGAGTACACCAGTACATCTAGCGTCTAGAGTAAACACAGAACGTCCAGTACCTCTAGCGCCTAGAGTAAACACAGAACGTCCATAGTACACCAGTACATCTAGCGCCTAGAGTAAACTCAGAACATCTAGCGCCTAGAGTAAACACTGAACGTCCAGAGTACACCAGTACATCTAGCGTCTAGAGTAAACACAGAACGCCCAGTATATCTAGCGCCTAGAATAAACACAGACCGTCCAGTAAATCTAGCGCCTAGAGTAAACACTGAACGTCCAGAGTACTCCAGTACATCTAGTACCTAGAGTAAACACAGAACGTCCAGAGTACTCCAATACATCTAGTGCCTAGAGTAAACACTGAACGTCCAGAGTACTCCAGTACATCTAGTGCCTAGAGTAAACACAGAAGGTCCTGAGTACACCAGTACATCTAGCGCCTAGAGTAAACACAGAACGTCCAGAGTACACCAGTACATCTAGCGCCTAGAGTAAACACAGAATGTCCAGAGTACACCAGTACATATAGCGCCTAGAGTAAACACAGAATGTCCAGAGTACATCAGTACATCTAGCGCCTAGAGTAAACACAGAATGTCCAGAGTACAACAGTACATCTAGCGTCTAGAGTAAACACAGAACGTCCAGTACCTCGAGCGCCTAGAGTAATCACAGACGGTCGAGAGTACACAAGTACATCTAGCGTCTAGAGTAAACACAGAACGCCCAGTATATCTAGCGCCTAGAATAAACACAGAACGTCCAGAGTACACCAATACATCTAGCGCCTAGAGTAAACACAGAACATCTAGCGCCTAGAGTAAACACAGAACGTCCAGAGTACACCAGTGCATCTAGTGCCTAGAGTAAACACTGAACGTCCAGAGTACACCAGTACATCTAGCGTCTTGAGTAAACACAGAACGCCCAGTATATCTAGCGCCTAGAATAAACACAGAACGTCCAGTACATCTAGCGCCTAGAGTAAACACAGAACGTCCAGAGTACACCAGTACATCTAGCGCCTAGAGTAAACACAGAACATCTAGCGCCTAGAGTAAACACAGAACGTCCAGAGTACACCAGTGCATATAGTGCCTATAGTAAACACTGAACGTCCAGAGTACACAAGTACATCTAGCGTCTAGAGTAAACACAGAACGCCCAGTATATCTAGCGCCTAGAATAAACACAGAACGCCAGTAATCTAGCGCCTAGATAAACACAGAACGTCCAGTACATCTAGCGCCTAGAGTAAACCGAACTCTAGCCCAGTAAGCATTGGCCTAGTAAACACTGAACGTCCAGAGTACACAGTACATCTAGCGTCTAGAGTAAACACAGAACGCCCAGTATTTAGGTAGAATAAACACAGACGCCCAGTATATCTAGCGCCTAGAATAAACACAGAACGTCCAGTACATCTAGCGCCTAGATTAAACACTGAACGTACAGAGTACTCCAGTATATCTAGCGCCTAGAGTAAACACAGAAGGTCCTGAGTACACCAGTACATCTAGCGCCTAGAGTAAACACAGAACGTCCAGAGTACACCAGTACATCTAGCGCCTAGAGTAAACACAGAATGTCCAGAGTACACCAGTACATCTAGCGCCTAGAGTAAACACAGAATGTCCAGAGTACACCAGTACATCTAGTGCCTAGAGTAAACACAGAACGTCCTGAGTACACCAGTACATCTAGCGCCTAGAGTAAACACATAACGTCCAGAGTACACCAGTACATCTAGCGCCTAGAGTAAACACAGAACGTCCAGAGTACACCAGTACATCTAGCGCCTAGAGTAAACACAGAATGTCCAGAGTACACCAGTACATCTAGCGCCTAGAGTAAACACAGAATGTCCAGAGTACACCAGTACATCTAGTGCCTAGAGTAAACACAGAACGTCCTGAGTACACCAGTACATCTAGCGCCTAGAGTAAACACATAACGTCCAGAGTACACCAGTACATCTAGCGCCTAGAGTAAACACAGAACGTCCAGAGAACACCAGCACATCTAGCGCCTAGAGTAAACACAGAACGTCCAGAGTACACCAGTACATCTAGCGCCTAGAGTAAACACAGAACGTCCACAGTACACCAGTACATCTAGCGCCTAGAGTAAACACAGAACATCTAGCGCCTAGAGTAAACACAGAACATCCAGAGTACACCAGTACATCTAGCGCCTAGAGTAAACAAAGAACGTCCAGAGTACAACAGTACATCTAGCGTCTAGAGTAAACACAGAACGTCCAGTACATCTAGCGCATAGAGTAAATATAGAACGTCCAGAGTACACCAGTACATCTAGCGCCTAGAGTAAACACAGAACGTCCAGAGTACACCAGTACATCTAGCGCCTAGAGTAAACACAGAATGTCCAGAGAACACCAGTACATCTAGTGCCTAGAGTAAACACAGAACGTCCAGAGTACACCAGTACATCTAACGCCTAGAGTAAACAGAGAACGCCCAGAGTACACCAGCACATCTAGCACCTAGAGTAAACACAGAACGTCCAGAGTACACCAGTACATCTAGCGCCTAGAGTAAACACAGAACGTCCACAGTACACCAGTACATCTAGCGCCTAGAGTAAAGACAGAACATCCATCGCCTAGAGTAAACACAGAACGTCCAGAGTACACCAGTACATCTAGCGCCTAGAGTAAACACAGAACGTCCAGAGTACAACAGTACATCTAGCTTCTAGAGTAAACACAGAACGTCCAGTACATCTAGCGCATAGAGTAAACATAGAACGTCCAGAGTACACCAGTACATCTAGCGCCTAGAGTAAACACAGAACGTCCAGAGTACACCAGTACATCTAGCGTCTAGAGTAAACACAGAACGTCCAGTACCTCTAGCGCCTAGAGTAAACACAGAACGTCCATAGTACACCAGTACATCTAGCGCCTAGAGTAAACTCAGAACATCTAGCGCCTAGAGTAAACACTGAACGTCCAGAGTACACCAGTACATCTAGCCTCTAGAGTAAACACAGAACGCCCAGTATATCTAGCGCCTAGAATAAACACAGAACGCCCAGTATATCTAGCGCCTAGAATAAACTCAGAACGTCCAGTACATCTAGCGCCTAGAGTAAACACTGAACGTCCAGAGTACTCCAGTACATCTAGTGCCTAGAGTATTACACAGAACGCCCAGAGTACTCCAATACATCTAGTGCCTAGAGTAAACACTTAACGTCCAGAGTACTCCAGTACATCTAGTGCCTAGAGTAAACACAGAACGTCCAGAGTACTCCAGTATATCTAGCGCCTAGAGTAAACACTGAAGGTCCTGAGTACACCAGTACATCTAGCGCCTAGAGTAAACACAGAACGTCCAGAGTACACCAGTACATCTAGCGCCTAGAGTAAACACAGAATGTCCAGAGTACACCAGTACATATAGCGCCTAGAGTAAACACAGAATGTCCAGAGTACACCAGTACATCTAGTGCCTAGAGTAAACACAGAACGTCCAGAGTACACCAGTACATCTAGCGCCTAGAGTAAACACAGACCGCCCAGAGTACACCAGCACATCTAGCGCCTAGAGTAAACACAGAACGTCCAGAGTACACCAGTACATCTAGCGCCTAGAGTAAACACAGAACGTCCACAGTACACCAGTACATCTAGCGCCTAGAGTAAAGACAGAACATCCAGCGCCTAGAGTAAACACAGAACGTCCAGAGTACACCAGTACATCTAGCGCCTAGAGTAAACACAGAACATCCAGAGTACAACAGTACATCTAGCGTCTAGAGTAAACACAGAACGTCCAGTACATCTAGCGCCTAGAGTAAACACAGAACGTCCAGAGAACACCAGCACATCTAGCGCCTAGAGTAAACACAGAACATCCAGAGTACACCAGTACATCTAGCGCCTAGAGTAAACACAGAACGTCCACAGTACACCAGTACATCTAGCGCCTAGAGTAAACACAGAACATCTAGCGCCTAGAGTAAACACAGAACATCCAGAGTACACCAGTACATCTAGCCCCTAGAGTAAACACAGAACGTCCAGAGTACAACAGTACATCTAGCGTCTAGAGTAAACACAGAACGTCCAGTACATCTAGCGCATAGAGTAAACATAGAACGTCCAGAGTACACCAGTACATCTAGCGCCTAGAGTAAACAAAGAACGTCCAGAGTACACCAGTACATCTAGCGCCTAGAGTAAACACAGAATGTCCAGAGTACACCAGTACATCTAGCGCCTAGAGTAAACACAGAATGTCCAGAGTACACCAGTACATCTAGTGCCTAGAGAAAACACAGAACGTCCAGAGTACACCAGTACATCTAGCGCCTAGAGTAAACACTGAACGCCCAGAGTACACCAGCACATCTAGCACCTAGAGTAAACACAGAACGTCCATAGTACACCAGTACATCTAGCGCCTAGAGTAAACACAGAACGTCCACAGTACACCAGTACATCTAGCGCCTAGAGTAAAGACAGAACATCCAGAGTACACCAGCACATCTAGCACCTAGAGTAAACACAGAACGTCCATAGTACACCAGTACATCTAGCGTCTAGAGTAAACACAGAACGTCCAGTACATCTAGCGCATAGAGTAAACATAGAAGGTCCAGAGTACACCAGTACATCTAGCGCCTAGAGTAAACACAGAACGTCCAGAGTACACCAGTACATCTAGCGCCTAGAGTAAACACAGAATGTCCAGAGTACACCAGTACATCTAGCGCCTAGAGTAAACACAGAATATCCAGAGTACACCAGTACATCTAGTGCCTAGAGTAAACACAGAACGTCCAGAGTACACCAGTACATCTAGCGCCTAGAGTAAACACTGAACGCCCAGAGTACACCTGCACATCTAGCACCTAGAGTAAACACAGAACGTCCATAGTACACCAGTACATCTAGCGCCTAGAGTAAACACAGAACGTCCACAGTACACCAGTACATCTAGTGCCTAGAGTAAACACAGAACGTCCAGAGTACACCAGTACATCTAGCGCCTAGAGTAAACACTGAACGCCCAGAGTACACCTGCACATCTAGCACCTAGAGTAAACACAGAACGTCCATAGTACACCAGTACATCTAGCGCCTAGAGTAAACACAGAACGTCCACAGTACACCAGTACATCTAGTGCCTAGAGTAAACACAGAACGTCCAGAGTACACCAGTACATCTAGCGCCTAGAGTAAACACTGAACGCCCAGAGTACACCTGCACATCTAGCACCTAGAGTAAACACAGAACGTCCAAGACAGTACATCTAGCGCCTAGAGTAAACACAGAACGTCCATAGTACACCAGTACATCTAGCGCCTAGAGTAAACACAGAACGTCCAGAGTACACCAGTACATCTAGCGCCTAGAGTAAACACTGAACGCCCAGTATATCTAGCGCCTAGAGTAAACACAGAACGCCCAGTACATCTAGCGCCTAGAGTAAACAGAGAACGTCCAGTACATCTAGCGCCTAGAGTAAACACAGAACGTCCAGAGTACACCAGTACATCTAGCGCCTAGAGTAAACACAGAACGTCCAGAGTACACCAGTACATCTAGCGCCTAGAGTAAACACAGAACGTCCAGAGTACTCCAGTACATCTAGTGCCTAGAGTAAACACAGAACGTCCAGAGTACTCCAGTATATCTAGCGCCTAGAGTAAACACAGAAGGTCCGAGTACACCAGTACATCTAGCGCCTAGAGTAAACACAGAACGTCGAGAGTACACCAGTACATCTAGCGCCTAGAGTAAACACAGAATGTCCAGAGTACACCAGTACATCTAGCGCCTAGAGTAAACACAGAATGTCCAGAGTACACCAGTCATCTAGTGCCTAGAGTAAACACAGAACGTCCAGAGTACACCAGTACAACTAGCGCCTAGAGTAAACACAGAACGCCCAGAGTACACCAGTACATCTAGCGCCTAGAGTAAACACTGAACGCCCAGAGTACACCTGCACATCTAGCACCTAGAGTAAACACAGAACGTCCAGAGTACAACAGTACATCTAGCTTCTAGAGTAAACAGAGAACGTCCAGTACATCTAGCGCATAGAGTAAACATAGAACGTCCAGAGTACACCAGTACATCTAGCGCCTAGAGTAAACACAGAACGTCCAGAGTTCACCAGTACATCTAGCGTCTAGAGTAAACACAGAACGTCCAGTACCTCTAGCGCCTAGAGTAAACACAGAACGTCCATAGTACACCAGTACATCTAGCGCCTAGAGTAAACTCAGAACACCTAGCGCCTAGAGTAAACACTGCACGTCCAGAGTACACCAGTACATCTAGCGTCTAGAGTAAACACAGAACGCCCAGTATATCTAGCGCCTAGAATAAACACAGAACGCCCAGTATATCTAGCGCCTAGAATAAAAAGAGAACGTCCAGTACATCTAGCGCCTAGAGTAAACACTGAACGTCCAGAGTACTCCAGTACATCTAGTGCCTAGAGTAAACACAGAACGTCCAGAGTACTCCAATACATCTAGTGCCTAGAGTAAACACTGAACGTCCAGAGTACTCCAGTACATCTAGTGCCTAGAGTAAACACAGAACGTCCAGAGTACTCCAGTATATCTAGCGCCTAGAGTAAACACAGAAGGTCCTGAGTACACCAGTACATCTAGCGCCTAGAGTAAACACAGAACGTCGAGAGTACACCAGTACATCTAGCGCCTAGAGTAAACACAGAATGTCCAGAGTACACCAGTACATCTAGCGCCTAGAGTAAACACAGAATGTCCAGAGTACACCAGTACATCTAGTGCCTAGAGTAAACACAGAACGTCCAGAGTACACCAGTACAACTAGCGCCTAGAGTAAACACAGAACGCCCAGAGTACACCAGTACATCTAGCGCCTAGAGTAAACACAGAACGTCCAGAGTACACCAGTACATCTAGCGCCTAGAGTAAACACAGCACGTCCAGAGTACAACAGTACATCTAGCGTCTAGAGTAAACACAGAACGTCCAGTACATCTAGCGCATAGAGTAAACATAGAACGTCCAGAGTACACCAGTACATCTAGCGCCTAGAGTAAACACAGAACGTCCAGAGTACACCAGTACATCTAGCGTCTAGAGTAAACACAGAACGTCCAGTACCTCTAGCGCCTAGAGTAAACACAGAACGTCCATAGTACACCAGTTCATCTAGCGTCTAGAGTAATCACAGAACGCCCAGTATATCTAGCGCCTAGAATAAACACAGAACGTCCAGTACATCTAGCGCCTAGCGTAAACACAGAACGTCCAGTACATCTAGCGCCTAGAATAAACACAGAACGTCCAGAGTACACCAGTACATCTAGCGCCTAGAGTAAACACAGAACGTCCAGTACATCTAGCGCCTAGAATAAACACAGAACGTCCAGAGTACACCAGTACATCTAGCGCCTAGAGTAAACACAGAACGTCCAGAGTACGCCAGTACATCTTGCGCCAAGAGTAAACACAGAACGTCCAGAGTAGGCCAGTACATCTAGCGCATAGAGTAAACACAGAACGTCCAGAGTACACCAGTACATCGGGTGCCTAGAGTAAACACAGAACGTCCAGAGTACGCAAGTACATCTAGCGCCTAGAGTAAACACAGAATGTCCAGAGTACACCAGTACATCTAGAGCCTAGAAAAACACAGAACGTCCAGAGTGCACCAGTACATCTACCGTCTAGAAAAACACAGAACGTTCAGAGTACACCTGTACATCTAGCGCCTAGAGTAAACACAGAACTTCCAGAGTACACCAGTACATCTAGCGCCTAGGAAAACAGTGAACGTCCAGAGTACACCATTACATCTAGCGCCTAGAAAAACACAGAACGTCCAGAGTGCACCAGTACATTTAGCGTCTAGAAAAACACAGAACGTTCAGAGTACAACAGTACATCTAGCGCCTAGAGTAAACACAGAACATCCAGAGTACACCAGTTCATCTAGCGCCTAGAGTAAACACATAACGTCCAGTCATCTAGCGCCTAGAGTAAACAAAGAACTTCCAGAGTACACCAGTACATCTAGTGCCTAGAGTAAACACAGAACACCCAGTACATCTAGCGCCTAGAGTAAGCACAGAACGTCCAGTACATCTAGCGCCTAGAGTAAACAATGAACGTCCAGAGTACACCAGTACATCTTGTGCCTAGAGTAAACACAGAACGCCCAGAGTACGCCAGTACATCTAGCGCCTAGAGCAAGCACAGATCGTCCAGTACAGCTAGCGCCTAGAGTGAACACTGAACGTCCAGAGTACACCAGTACATCTAGCGTCTAGAGTAAACATAGAACGTCCTGAGTACACCAGTACATCTAGCGTCTAGAGTTTACAGAGAACGTCCAGAGTACACCAGTACATCTAGCACCTAGAAAACAGAGAACGTCCAGAATACACCAGTACATCTAGCGCCTAGAGTAAACACAGAACGTCCAGAGTATACCAGTGCATCTAGTGCCTAGAGTAAACACAGAACGTCCAGAGTACACCAGTACATCTAGCGCCTAGAGTAAACACAGAACGTCCAGAGTACACCAGTACATCTAGCGCCTAGAGTAAACACAGAACATCCAGAGTACACCAGTACCTCTAGCGCCTAGAGTAAACACAGAACAGCTAGCGCCTAGAGTAAACACAGAACGTCCAGAGTACACCAGTACATCTAGCGTCTAGAGTAAACACAGAGCGGCCAGAGTAAACCAGTACATCTAGCGCCTATAGTAAATACAGAACAGCCAGAGTAAACCAGTACATCTAGCGCCTAGAGTAAACACAGAACGTCCAGATTAACCAGTACACCTAGCGCCTATAGTAAACACAGAACGTCCAGAGTACACCAGTACATCTAGCACCTAGACTAAACACAGAACGTCCAGAGTACACCAGTACATCTAGCACCTACAAAAACAGAACGTCCAGAGTACACCAGTACATCTAGCACCTAGAGTAAACACAGAACGTCCAGTGTACACCAGTACATCTAGCACTTACACAAACAGAACGTCCAGAGTACACCAGTACATCTAGCACCTAGAGTAAACACAGAACGTCCAGAGTACACCAGTACATCTAGTGTCTAGAGTAAGCACAAAACGTCCAGTACATCTAGCGCCTAGAGTAAACACAGAAGGTCCAGAGTACATCAGTACATCTAACGCCTAGAGTAAACACAGAACGTCCAGTACATCTAGCGCCTAGAGTATACACAGAAAGTCCAGAGTACACCAGTACATCTAGCGCCTAGAGTAAACACAGAACGTCCAGAACATCTAGTGCCTAGAGTAAACACAGAACGACCAGAGTACACCAGTACATCTAGCGCCTAGAGTAAACACAGAACGTCCAGAGTACGCCAGTACATCTTGCGCCAAGAGTAAACACAAAACGTCCAGAGTAGGCCAGTACATCTAGCGCATAGAGTAAACACAGAACGTCCAGAGTACACCAGAACATCGGGTGCCTAGAGTAAACACAGAACGTCCAGAGTGCGCCAGTACATCTAGCGCCTAGAGTAAACACAGAATGTCCAGAGTACACCAGTACATCTAGAGCCTAGAAAAACACAGAACGTCCAGAGTGCACCAGTACATCTAGCGTCTAGAAAAACACAGAACGTTCAGAGTGCACCTGTACATCTAGCGCCTAGAGTAAACACAGAACTTCCAGAGTACACGAGTACATCTAGCGCCTAGGAAAACAGAGAACGTCCAGAGTACACCATTACATCTAGCGCCTAGAAAAACACAGAACGTTCAGAGTGCACCAGTACATCTAGCGTCTATAAAAACACAGAACGTTCAGAGTACACCAGTACATATAGCGCCTAGAGTAAACACAGAACATCCAGAGTACACCAGTACATCTAGCTCCTAGAGTAAACGCAGAACGTCCAGAGTACAACAGTCCATCTAGAGCCTAGAGTAAACACAGAACGTCCAGAGTACGCCAGTACAGCTTGCGCCAAGAGTAAACACAGAACGTCCAGAGTACACCAGTACATCGGGTGCCTAGAGTAAACACAGAACGTCCAGAGTAGGCCAGTACATCTAGCGCATAGAGTAAACACAGAACGTCCAGAGTACGCCTGTACATCTAGCGCCTAGAGTAAACACAGAACGTCCAGAGTACACCAGTACATCTAGAGCCTAGAAAAACACAGAACGTCCAGAGTGCACCAGTACATCTAGCGTCTAGAAAAACACAGAACGTTCAGAGTACACCTGTACATCTAGCGCCTAGAGTAAACACAGAACTTCCAGAGTACACCAGTACATCTAGCGCCTAGGAAAACATAGAACGTCCAGAGTGCACCAGTACATCTAGCGTCTAGAAAAACACAGAACGTTCAGAGTACACCTGTACACCTAGCGCCTAGAGTAAACACAGAACTTCCAGAGTACACCAGTACATCTAGCGCCTAGGAAAACATAGAACGTCCAGAGTACACCATTACATCTAGCGCCTAGAAAAACACAGAACGTCCAGAGTGCACCAGTACATCTAGCGTCTAGAAAAACACAGAACGTTCAGAGTACACCAGTACATCTAGCGCCTAGAGTAAACACAGAACATCCAGAGTACACCAGTAGATCTAGCGCCTAGAGTAAACACAGAACGTCCAGAGTACAACAGTCCATCTAGCGTGTAGAGTAAACACAGAACGTCCAGGACATCTAGCGCATAGAGTCAACACAGAACATCCAGAGTACATCAGTACCTCTAGCGCCTAGAGAAACACAGAACATCTAGCGCCTAAAGTAAACACAGAACGTCCAGAGTACAACAGTCCATCTAGAGCCTAGAGTAAATACAGAACGTCCAGTACATCTAGCGACTAGAGTAAACACAGAACGTCCAGAGTACGCCAGTACATCTTGCGCCAAGAGTAAACACAGAACGTCCAGAGTACACCAGTACATCGGGTGCCTAGAGTAAACACAGAACGTCCAGAGTAGGCGAGTACATCTAGCGCATAGAGTAAACACAGAACGTCCAGAGTACGCCTGTACATCTAGCGCCTAGTGTAAACACAGAACGTCCAGAGTACACCAGTACATCTAGAGCCTAGAAAAACACAGAACGTCCAGAGTGCACCAGTACATCTAGCGTCTAGAAAAACACAGAACGTTCAGATTACACCTGTACATCTAGCGCCTAGAGTAAACACAAAACTTCCAGAGTACACCAGTACATATAGCGCCTAGGAAAACATAGAACGTCCAGAGTACAACATTACATCTAGCGCCTAGAAAAACACAGAACGTCCAGAGTGCACCAGTACATCTAGCGTCTAGAAAAACACAGAACGTTCAGAGTGCACCAGTACATCTAGCGCCTAGAGTAAACACAGAACATCTAGCGCCTAGAGTAAACACAGAACGTCCAGAGTACAACAGTCCATCTAGAGCCTAGAGTAAATACAGAACGTCCAGTACATCTAGCGACTAGAGTAAACACAGAACGTCCAGAGTACACCAGTACATCTAGCGCCTAGAGTAAACACAGAACGTCCAGAGTACGCCAGTACATCTTGCGCCAAGAGTAAACACAGAACGTCCAGAGTACACCAGTACATCGGGTGCCTAGAGTAAACACAGAACGTCCAGAGTAGGCCAGTACGTCTAGCGCATAGAGTAAACACAGAACTTCCAGAGTACACCAGTACATCTAGCGCCTAGGAAAACAGAGAACGTCCAGAGTACGCCAGTACATCTTGCGCCAAGAGTAAACACAGAACGTCCAGAGTACACCAGTACATCGGGTGCCTAGAGTAAACACAGAACGTCCAGAGTAGGCCAGTACATCTAGCGCATAGAGTAAACACAGAACGTCCAGAGTACACCAGTAAATCGGGTGCCTAGAGTAAACACAGAACGTCCTGAGTACGCCTGTACATCTAGCGCCTAGAGTAAACACAGAACGTCCAGAGTACACCAGTACATCTAGAGCCTAGAACAACACAGAACGTCCAGAGTACACAAGTACATCTAGCACCTACAAAAACAGAACATCCAGAGTACACCAGTACATCTAGCACCTAGTGTAAACACAGAACGTCCAGAGTACACCAGTACATCTAGAGCCTAGAAAAACACAGAACGTCCAGAGTGCACCAGTACATCTAGCGTCTAGAAAAACACAGAACGTTCAGAGTACACCTGTACATCTAGCGCCTAGAGTAAACACAGAACTTCCAGAGTACACCAGTACATCTAGCGCCTAGAGTAAACACAGAACGTCCAGAGTACAACAGTCCATCTAGAGCCTAGAGTAAACACAGAACGTCCAGTACATTTAGCGCCTAGAGTAAACACAGAACGTCCAGAGTACGCCAGTACATCTTGCGCCAAGAGTAAACACAGAACGTCCAGAGTACACCAGTACATCGGGTGCCTAGAGAAAACACAGAACGTCCAGAGTAGGCCAGTACATCTAGCGCATAGAGTAAACACAGAACGTCCAGAGTACACCAGTAAATCGGGTGCCTAGAGTAAACACAGAACGTCCAGAGTACGCCTATACATCAAGCGCCTAGAGTAAACACAGAACGTCCAGAGTACACCAGTACATCTAGAGCCTAGAAAAACACAGAACGTCCAGAGTACACAAGTACATATAGCACCTACAAAAACAGAACGTCCAGAGTACACCAGTACATCTAGCACCTAGTGTAAACACAGAACGTCCAGAGTACAACAGTTCATCTAGCACCTACAAAAACAGAACGTCCAGACTACACCAGTACATCTAGCACCTAGAGTAAACACAGAACGTCCAGAGTACACCAGTACATCTAGCGCCTAGAGTAAACACAGAACGTCCAGAGTACACCAGTACATCTAGCGCCTAGAGCAAACACAGTACATCTAGCGTCTAGAGTAAGCACAGAACGTCCAGTACATCTAGCGCCTAGAGTAAACACAGAAGGTCCAGAGTACACCAGTACATCTAACGCCTAGAGTAAACACAGAACGTCCAGAGTACACCAGTATATCTAGCGCCTAGAGTAAACACAGAACATCCAGAGTACACCAGTACCTCTAGCGCCTAGAGTAAACACAGAACACCTAGCGCCTAGAGTAAACACAGAACGTCCAGAGTACACCAGTACATCTAGTGTCTAGAGAAAACACAGAACGTCCAAAGTACACCAGTACATCTAGCGCCTAGAGTAAACACAGAGCGGCCAGAGTAAACCAGTACATCTAGCGCCTAGAGTAAACACAGAACGTCCAGAGTAAACCAGTACACCTAGCGCCTATAGTAAACACAGAACGTCCAGAGTACACCAGTACATCTAGCACCTAGACTAAACACAGAACGTCCAGAGTACACCAGTACATCTAGCACCTAGAGTAAACACAGAACGTCCAGAGTACACCAGTACATCTAGCACCTACAAAAACAGAACGTCCAGAGTACACCAGTACATCTAGCACCTAGAGTAAACACAGAACGTCCAGAGTACACCAGTACATCTAGCGCCTAGAGTAAACACAGAACGTTCAGAGTACACCAGTACATCTAGCGCCTAGAGCAAACACAGTACATCTAGCGTCTAGAGTAAGCACAGAACGTCCAGTACATCTAGCGCCTAGAGTAAACACAGAAGGTCCAGAGTACACCAGTACATCTAACGCCTAGAGTAAACACAGAAGGTCCAGTACATCTAGTGCCTAGAGTATACACAGAACGTCCAGAGTACACCAGTACATCTAGCGCCTAGAGTAAACACAGAACGTCCAGTACATCTAGCGCTTAGAGTAAACACAGAACTTCCAGAGTACACCAGTACATCTAGCGCCTAGAGTAAACACAGAACCTCCAGAGTACACCAGTACAGCTAGCGCCTAGAGTATACAAAGAACGCCCAGTACATCTAGCGCCTAGAGTAAACACAGAAGGTCCAGTACATCTAGCGCCTAGAGTAAACACAGAACGTACAGAGTACGCCAGTACATCTAGCGCCTAGAGTAAACACAGAACGTCCAGAGTACACCAGTACATCGGGTGCCTAGAGTAAACACAGAACGTCCAGAATACGCCAGTACATCTAGAGCCTAGAGTAAACACAGAACGTCCAGAGTACACCAATACATCTAGAGCCTAAAAAACCGCAGAACGTCCAGAGTGCACCAGTACATCTAGCGTCTAGAAAAACACAGAACATAGAGAGTACACCAGTACATCTAGCGCCTAGAGTAAACACAGAACGTCCAGAGTACAACGGTACATCTCGCGTCTAGAGTAAACACAGAACGTCCAGTACATCTAGCGCCTAGAGTAAACACAGAACGTCCATAGTACACCGGTACATCTAGCGCCTAGAGTAAACACTGAACGTCCAGTACATCTAACGCCTAGAGTAAACACAGAACGTCCAGAGTACAACAGTGCATCTAGAGCCTAGAGTAAATACTGAACGTCCAGAGTACACCAGTACATATAGCGCCTAGAAAAATACAGAACGTCCAGGGTACACCAGTACATCTAACGCCTAGAGTAAACACAGAACGTCCAGAGTACACCAGTACATCTAGCACCTAGAGTAAACAGAGAACGTCCAGAGTACACCAGTACATCTAGCGCCTAGAGTAAACACAGAACGTCCAGAGTACACCAGTACAACTAGCGCCTAGAGTAAACACAGAACATCTAGCGCCTAGAGTAAACACAGAACGTCCAGAGAACACCAGTACATCTAGCGCCTAGAGTAAACACAGAACGTCCAGAGTACAACAGTACATCTAGCGTCTAGAGTAAACACAGAACGTCCAGTACAGCTAGCGCCTAGAGTAAACACAGAACGTCCAGAGTACACCGGTACATCTAGCGCCTAGAGTAAACACAGAACGTCCAGAGTACAACAGTACATCTAGCGTCTAGAGTAAACACAAAACGTCCAGTACATCTAGCTTCTAGAGTAGACACAGAACGTCCAGAGTGCAACGGTACATCTAGCGTCTAGATTAAATACAGAAAGTCCAGAGTACAACAGTACATCTAGCGTCTAGAGTAAACACAAAACGTCCAGAGTACACCAGTACATCTAGCTTCTAGAGTAGACACAGAACGTCCAGGGTACATCTAGCGTCTAGATTAAATACAGAAAGTCCAGAGTACGACAGTACATCTAGCGCCTAGAGTAAACACAGAACGCCTAGTAGCGCCTAGAGTAAACACAGAACGTCCAGAGTACGCCAGTACATCTAGCGCCTAGAGTAAACACAGAACGTCCAGAGTACACCAGTACATCTAGCACCTAGGAAAACAGAGAACGTCCAGAGTACACCAGTACATATAGCGCCTAGAAAAACACAGAACGTCCAGAGTACACCAGTACATCTAGCGTCTAGAAAAACACAGAACGTTCAGAGTACACCAGTACATCTAGCCCCTAGAGTAAACACAGAACATCCAGAGTACACCAGTACATCTAGCACCTAGAGTAAACACAGAACTTCCAGAGTACAACAGTACATCTCGCGTCTAGAGTAAACACAGAACTACCAGTACATCTAGCGCCTAGAGTAAACACAGAACGTCCAGAGTGCACCAGTACATCTAGCGTCTAGAAAAACACAGAACTTTCAGAGTACACCAGTACATCTAGCGCCTGGAGTAAACACAGAACGCCCAGTACATCTAGCGCCAAGAGTAAACACAGAACGCCCAGTACAGCTAGCGCCTAGAGTAAACAAAGAACGTCCAGTACATCTAGCGCCTAGGGTAAACACAGAACGTCCATAGTACACCAGTACATCTAGCGCCTAGATTAAACACAGAACTTCCAGAGTAAGCCAGTACATATATAGCCTTGAAATACACAGATCGTCCAGTATACACCAGTACATCTAGCGTCTAGAGTAAACACAGAATGTCCAGTGTACACCAGTGCATCTAGCGTCTAGAGTAAACACAGAACGTCCAGAATACTACAGTACCTCTAGCGCCTAGAGTAAACACAGAACGTCCAGAGTACACCAGTGCATCTAGCGCCTAGAGTAAACATTGAACGTCCAGTACATCTAGTGCCTAGAGTAAACACAGAACATCGAGAGTACACCAGTACATCTAGCTCCTAGAGTAAACACAGAACGTCCAGAGTACACCAGTACATCTAGCGCCTAGAGTAAACACAGAACATCTAGCGCCTAGAGTAATCACAGTATATCTAGCGCCTAGAGTAAACATAGAACGTCCTGAGTACACCAGTACATCTAGCGTCTAGGAAAACAGAGAACGTCCAGAGTACACCAGTACATCTAGCACCTAGAAAAACACAGAACGTCCAGTGTACACCAGTACATCTAACGCCTAGAGTAAACACAGAACGTCCAGTACATCTAGAACCTAGAGTAAACACAGAACGTCCAGAGTACACCGGTACATCTAGCACCTACAAAAATAGAAAATCCAGAGTACACCAGTACATCTAGCGCCTAGAGTAAACACAGAACGTCCAGAGTACACCAGTGCATCTAGCGCCTAGAGTAAACACTGAACGTCCAGTACATCTAGTGCCTAGAGTAAACACAGAACATCGAGAGTACACCAGTACATCTAGCGCCTAGAGTAAACACAGAACGTCAGAGTACACCAGTACATCTAGCGCCTAGATTAAACACAGAACGTCCACTACATCTAGCGCATAGAGTAAACACAGAACGTCCAGAGTACGCCAGTACATCTAGCGCCTAGAGTAAACACTGAACGTCCAGTACATCTAGCACCTAGAGTAAACACAGAACATCGAGACTACACCAGTACATCTAGCGCCTAGAGTAAACACAGAACGTCCAGAGTACACCAGTACATCTAGCGCCTAGAGTAAACACAGAACGTCCAGTACATCTAGCGCCTAGAGTAAACACAGAATGTCCAGAGTACACCAGTACATCTAGCGCCTAGAGTAAACACAGAACGTCCAGAGTACACCAGTATAGCTAGCGCCTAGAGTAAGCACAGAACGTCCAGAGTACACCAGTACAACTAGCGCCTAGAGTAAACACAAAACATCTAGCGCCTAGAGTAAACACAGAACGTCCAGAGTACACCAGTACATCTAGCGCCTAGAGTAAACACAGAACGTCCAGAGTACGCCAGTACATCTAGCGCCTAGAGTAAACACGGAACGTCCTGAGTACACCAGTACATTTTACGTCTAGAGTAAACACAGAACGCCCAGTATATCTAGCGCCTAGAGTAAACACAGAACGCCCAGTATATCTAGCGCCTAGAGTAAACACAGAACTTCCAGTACCTCTAGCGCCTAGAGTAAACACAGAACGTCCAGAGTACACCAGTACATCTAGCGCCTAGAGTAAACACAGAACGTCCAGAGTACACCAGTACATCTAGCGTTTAGAGTAAATACAGAACGCCCAGTATATCTAGCGCCTAGAGTAAACACAGAACGTCCAGTACATCTAGCGTCTATAGTAAACACAGAACGTCCAGAGTACACCAATACATCTAGCGCCTAGAGTAAACACAGAATGTCCAGAGTACACCAGTACATCTAGCGCCTATAGTAAACACAGAACGTCCAGAGTAACCAGTACATCTAGCGCCTAGAGTAAACACAGAACGTCCAGAGTACACCAGTACATCTAGCGCCTAGAGTAAACACAGAACGCCCAGTACATCTAGCGCCTAGAGTAAACACCGAACGTCCAGTACATCTAGCGCCTAGAGTAAACACTGAACGTCCAGAGTACGCCAGTACATCTAGCGCCTAGAGTAAACACAGAACGTCCAGAGTACACCAGTACATCTAGCGCCTAGAGTAAACACAGAACGTCCTGAGTACATCTAGCGCCTAGAATAACCACAGAACGTCCAGTACATCTAGCGCCTAGAGTAAACACAGAACGTCCAGAGTACGCCAGTACATCTAGAGCCTAGAAAACCACAGAACGTCCAGAATACACCAGTACATCTAGCGTCTAGGAAAACAGAGAACGTCCAGTGTACACCAGTACATCTAGCGCCTAGAGTAAACACACAACGTCCACTACAGCTAGCGCCTAGAGTAAACACAGAACGTCCAGATTACACCAGTACATCTAGCGCCTAGAGTAAACACAGAATGTCCAGAGTACGCCAGTACATCTTACGCCTAGAGTAAATACAGAACGTCCAGAGTACACCAGTACATCTAGCGTCTAGAGTAAACACAGAACGTCCAGAGTACACCAGTACATCTATTGCCTAGAGTAAACACAGAACGTCCAGAGTACACCAGTACATCTAGCGCCTAGAGTAAACACAGCACGTCCCGAGTACGTCAGTACATCTAGCGACTAGAGTAAATACAGAATGTCCAGAGTACACCAGTTCATCTAGCGCCTAGTGTAAACACAGAACGTCCAGAGTACACCAGTACATCTATTGCCTAGAGTAAACACAGAACGTCCAGAGTACACCAGTACATCTAGCGCCTAGAGTAAACACAGAACGTCCAGAGAGTACACCAGTACATCTATTGCCTAGAGTAAACACAGAACGTCCAGAGTACACCAGTACATCTAGCGCCTAGAGTAAACACAGAACGTCCAGAGTACACCAGTACATCTATTGCCTAGAGTAAACACAGAACGTCCAGAGTACACCAGTACATATATTACCTAGAGTAAACACAGAATGTCCAGAGTACACCAGTACATCTAGCGCCTAGAGTAAACACAGAACGCCCAGTACATCTAGCGCCTAGAGTAAACACAGAACGTCCAGTACATCTAGCGCCTAGAGTAAACACAGAACGTCCAGAGTACGCCAGTACATCTAGCGCCTAGAGTAAACACAGAACGTCCAGAGTACACCAGTACATCTAACGCCTAGAGTAAACACAGAACGTCCAGAGTACACCAGTACATCTAGCGTCTAGAGTAAACACATGAACGTCCAGAGTACGCCAGTACATCTAGCGCCTAGAGTAAACACAGAACGTCCAGAGAACACCAGTACCTCTAGCTTCTAGAGTAAACACAGAACGTCCAGTACATCTAGCGCCTAGAGTAAACACAGAACGTCCAGAGTACACCAGTACATCTTGCGCCTAGCGGAAAAACACAGAACGTCAAAAATACGTTAACCAAACTCACTATTTGCATAAGTTGTGTTTTAACAGACTTGTGGTCGAGGGTATTTTAAGCTGAAATCAGTTTTATTTTTCAAGCCCGGGCTAGAACCCTCTACCTTCCACATGCGAGCTGGATAGAAATCATGAAACACATCTTCTTTTTGGCGTAAGGATAGGACCCTAATTTGTACTAATTAAACACTGAACACCGTTAACTTGATTGAGGTGAAAAGAAACAAATTGTAAGTCTGAACAGCACCCCAGGTCGATCTCCTCACGACGTGCACGTCGTGACCGGGGCACATTCCGCAGCAGCAGCGTAGGATTCTGGGATCTTCTGGTCGTCGATCTTGTGAAGGGGAGGCTCGCCAGCATGTGGATCCATGGCTACAGCACATCAGGACAGATCCACCAGCTCTTCTAGATAGTGGTCACTCTAGATAGTGATATTTTGGCACTATATCTTCGCCGGCTTTTTTCGACACTTTCTCTTCCTTTTACTTCTCCGGCTGATAGACGAGACGGCGGACCTGAGGGAGCGGCAACAGTCGTGGATCCACGCTCCCCCGAGCTACACCGGGGTTTAGTAGACTCGTTTGCGACAATCGACGACCAGATGTCTAACTGTCAGATCCGTATTAATGCTGCTGTGGGGTGACCAACAGTGAGGAGTGTGGCCCTACAAAGGACCACGTACAGACCAGGCCTTGTCAACCTGGCCGGCACAGAAAGAAGTAACCACCTGATGACGTCTTCATAAGCCACACAGAATACAGAACCGTCAGAGAATACCGAACTAATCAACGTAGAAGAACAGGAATAATCATCATAGAACCATAGGAATAATCATCACAGAACACGTATAATCATCATCGAATAACCACCACAGAAGAATCACCTTAGGACAAGAAGAATCACCGTAGACAAGAAGAATCACCTTAGGACATAACCATCTTAGAAAATACAGTCGCCCAAATGCATTTATGCGGTGGCGACTATAAACAAAATTACATCGTTCGTTCGTTCTGAACAGCACCTACTGTGTACAGACGATATGTAGTACAGTGGTAACACGCTGGACTGGTAATCCAGGGATCGCAGGTTCGATCCCGCGTCTGACCCTAATAAAATTAACAGTCTTTCAGATGGGACGGTAAACCGAGGTCTCGTGTCGGTGCTTTACACCGTGCGCGTAAAAGACCCAGAGAATGGAACTCTGGAATGGGTCTCTGTCTGTATCATTGCACTATCCTCCAAAATCTAAAATGACTAATCTCTTCAGGAGGCGTCGCTCATATGGGCAACCGGTAGCGACGCTAAATAAACGTAAAACACGCAGCTACTGTGCATCAGGTATGTGATCTTCATTGCCACTGTGTTCACGAGGGTGCAACATCCTTGCAAATTGAAACATCCAACATTGCAAAACTCATAATTATGGTTGTTGTTTTAAATCAGCTGATCTCGTATCTATCAAATGCTGGTTTTTGTCCATTACAAACTCAATAGCGCTAATAACCACACTCATCTCGTCAATAATAGTACAGGTGAAGCTCTGTTGTTAGTGCACTAAATAGGTGTGAGATGGTATAGTGGTCGCCAGATCAGACAGGTGTGTTTTCTCCTGGTACTCCGGTTTCTACCCACACGAATTACCACATTTTATTCGCGCCAACGAGAGTTGTTAACGCTTGTTTCGCAATCGCTGTAAAAAAAATTAAAGTTTAATACTTTAATCATGTAAATATTCACTTCAGGTCATCAGATTAATTAACTTAATAATTCACTTCAGTTCTGGTTTCATGAAAACACATAAATAACGTATTTCTGAAAGCAGAATGTTTACGCCAAACCAGATATGTTGACAGACACATGCGCGTGGGGGAAAGACTGTATACATCAAACCAGATATGTTGACAGACACATACGCGTGGGGGGAAAACTGTATACATCAAACCAGATATGTTGACAGACACATGCGCGTGGGGGAAAGAATGTAGACGTCAAACCAGATATGTTGACAGACACATGCGCGTGGGGGAAATAATGTATACGCCAAACCAGATATGTTGACAGACACATACGCGTGGGGGAAAGAATGTAGACGTCAAACCAGATATGTTGACAGACACATGCGAGTGGGGGAAATAATGTATACGCCAAACCAGATATGTTGACAGACACATGCGCGTGGGGGAAATAATGTATACGCCAAACCAGATATGTTGACAGACACATGCGCGTGGGGGAAAGAATGTAGTTGGTGCAAATATATACAGGTTATATTTTGATAAGGAACATGCATGTGAAATTTCAATAACATGGAATAGGCCATAATTCTGTTAATTATTAAAGTAATGTATGAACCTTGACTGAAACATGTCATATATTGATAGGGAACAATTGCGTGAAGTTTCAAAGGTAGGTAGTAGATTGTTAACCATATTTTCTATGTGTAAATGGGAACTAATTCTGTTAAATTAAGTGACATGGACTCGTACAGTTTACATTTTGAAAGAAACATTGATGTGAAGTTTCAATAGCATGCAATGGGTGATTCAGGAGAAAAGTCAACTTGCTAAAATACACTAACCTGATTTTCTAATTGTAAAATGGGCCATAATTCTGTTAAATTACTACATAGACTTATGGCACTTGACTGAAGCATGTCACATTTTGATAGGGAACAATTTTGTGAAGTTTCAAAGGTAAGTAGTAGATGGTTCAAAAGAGATAGCAACCTGGCTATATAACAAAATAGAAACGCCAGTACAAGTACAATAGCCCGCCTTATTCTTCTAATAGTCGAGCTAAACACATGATGCATTCTGTCGACATGCCAGTGTTAGTCTATACACATTTATTTTAGCTCGATTGCAAAACAAGTTCTTTCAACTTATATTAATCACTCTCTAGACCTCATTTCTGATGGAATCCATCGCCATGAAAGGAGCGAGCGAGAGAGAGAGAGAGAGAGAGAAGAGGCAATGTTGGATTTAAATGCCTTGCCTAAAGGCACAATCGTAACGGTAGTGTTCACATCAGACATGAGAGTCGGTGGATCATAGCAAACCATCCACATGGCCGGGTATTGGAGTCGGTGGTTCATAGCAAACCATCCACATGACCGGGTACTGGAGTCGGTGGTTCATAGCAAGCCACCCACATGGCTGGGTACTGGAGTCGGTGGTTCATAGCAAACCACCCACATGGCTGGGTACTGGAGTCGGTGGTTCATAGCAAACCATCCACATTGCCGGGTATTGGAGTTGGTTGTTCATAGCAAACCACCCACATGATCGAATATTTGAGTCGGTGGATCATAGCAAATACCTGAGCATTACTGTAGGCACTCTGACAAGTACGCAGAACCAGAAATGTGTGAAAATAAAAATAAAAAGTGTACACCTCAAGCCAAAGCACGAAGTTACTGCCCCATACTACACCCAACGATGGAGTAATCTGCTACGGTTAGGAATCTTCAGTTTCACGTAAGCACATTGGAGCAGGTCCAAAGAATGGCAGCCAGGTTTGTAGCGAACGACTACTCATCCAGAACACCGGGCTGCATGACCGAGATGTTCATGAATCTGGATTGGGACACCTTCCAGCAGGGCAGACACAGTCTGAGACTTGCAAACACTGCATCCAACACATATAAGTCAAGAAGGAAGAGACGTGACAGTATGACTAGGGCGTGTGACAGTATGACTAGAGTGTGTGACAGTATGACTAGGGCGTGTGACATTGTGACTAGGGCGTGTGACAGTATGACTAGAGCGCATGACAGTATGATTAGAGCGTGTGACAGTATGACTAGAGAGCGTGATATTGTGACTAGGGCGTGTGACAGTATAACTAGAGCGCGTGACAGTATGACTAGGACGCGTGGCAGTATGACTAGAGCGTGTGACATTGTGACTAGAGCGCTTGACAGTGTGACGATAGCGCGGGATATTATGACTAAGGAGCGTGATAGTATGACTAGAGCGTGTGACAGTATGACTAGGGTGCATGCCAGTATGACTAGAGGGCGTGACAGTATGACTAGAGAGCGCGATAGTATGACTAGAGCGTGTGACAGTATGACTAGGGTGCATGCCAGTATGACTAGAGGGCGTGACAGTATGACTAGAGAGCGCGATAGTATGACTAGAGCGTGTGACAGTATGACTAGGGTGTGTGCCAGTATGACTAGAGGGCGTGACATTATGACTAGAGCTCGTGACAGTATGATTAGAGCACGTGCCAGTATGGCTAGAGCGCGTGACATTATGATTAGAGCGAGTGACAGTATGACTAGGGCGCGTTTCTACCGAGAACATACCGTCAATCAAGCATACTGTCTCCGTGGCCTATTGGTTAAGACGTCCGGAGTGGGAAGGCGAAGGTTCGAACCTCGTCAGACGTTTCATTCCGATATTGCTTTACATTAGGATCCCGGATCATTATCCAGACGAAGATCATTAACTAACTAAGTATTGTATTTACATATAAACCTTGTGTTAAGGTACTTTACATTAGGATCCCGGATCATTATCCAGACGAAGATTATTAACTAACTACGTATTGTATTTACATATAAAACAAGTTCTTCCCACACTCATTTTCCACATATACAAATAAATAGTTACTCGACCATCTTATGATTGCACGAATTGTGTTGTTTTGAAATGGATAGCAAGCTAAAATAAGTGTACAGGGTTCAAGTTAATTTTTATCATGTAAACACGAGTAAAATCTGGCGATTGTCTCCCTTTGATAAATTACACCATATGTCCTTTTAAAAAATGATAAAGAAATAAACACATTGTGAAGATTTTGGAGGGGTAAGGGTTACATCATTACTGCGACAGTTACTTGAATTGGTTTTATAACTTTAAGTCGGTTATTCTTATATGTTTTGTTTATCTTGTATATCCTAGTGGAATAGGATGGAAACATACATATCTGATGATTGATCGTAATGTTGTATATTCCAGGGATGGAAACATGCATAGTTGTATCTGGTGAATGATAGTAATGTTGTATATTCCAGGGATGGAAACATGCATAGTTGTATCTGGTGAATGATCGTAATGTTGTATATTCCAGGGATGGAAACATGCATAGTTGTATCTGGTTAATGATCGTAATGTTGTATATTCCAGGGATGGAAACATGCTTAGTTGTATCTGGTGAATGATCGTAATGTTGGTTGTATATTCCAATGATGGAAACATGCGTAGTTGTATCTGGTGAATGATCGTAATGTTGTATATTCCAGGGATGGAAACATGCATAGTTGTATCTGACGATTGATCGTAATGTTGTATATTCCAGGGATGGAAACATGCATAGTTGTATCTGAAGATTGATCTTAATGTTGTATATTCCAGGGATGGAAACATGCATAGTTTTATCTGGTGAATGATCGTAATGTTTTATGTTCCCAGGGATGGTAGTAATGTTGTTTATTCCAGGGATGGAAACATGCATAGTTGTATCTGATGATTGATCGTAATGTTGTATATTCCCAGGGATGGTAACACACATAGTTGTATCATGTGAATGATCATAATGTTGTATATTCCAGGGATGGAAACACGCATAGTTGTATCTGGTTAATGATCGTAATGTTTTATATTCCAGGGATGGAAACACACGTAGTTGTATCTGGTGAATGATCGTAATGTTGGTTGTATATTCCAGGGATGGAAACACGCGTAGTTGTTTCTGGTGAATGATCGTAATGTTGTATATTCCAGGGATGGAGATACGCATAGTTGTATCTGGTGAATGATCGTAATGTTGTATATTCCAGGGATGGAAACACGCGTAGTTGTGTCTGGTGAATGATCGTAATGTTGTATATTCCAGGGATGGAAACACGCATAGTTGTATCTGGTGAATGATTATAATGTTGTATATTCCAGGGATGGAAACACGCATAGTTTTATCTGGTGAATGATCGTAATGTTGTATATTCCAGGTATAGAAACACGCATAGTTGTATCTGGTGAATGATCGTAATGTTGTATATTCCAGGTATGGAAACACACATAGTTATATCTGGTGAATGATCGTAATGTTGTATATTCCAGGTATGGAAACACGCGTAGTTGTGTCTGGTGAATGATCGTAATGTTGGTTGTATATTCCAGGGATGGAAACACGCATAGTTGTGTCTGGTGAATGATCATAATGTTGTATATTCCAGGGATGGAAACATGCATAGTTAGTTGTATCTGGTGAATATTCATAATGTTGTATATTCCAGGGATGGAACCACGCATAGTTGTGTCTGGTGAATGATCGTAATGTTGTATATTCCAGGGATGGAAACACGCAATGTTGTATCTGGTGAATGATCGTAATGTTGTATATTCCAGGGATGGAACCACACATAGTTGTGTCTGGTGAATGATCGTAATGTTGTATATTCCAGGGATGGAAACACGCATAGTTGTATCTGGTGAATGATCGTAATGTTGTATAGTCCAGGGATGGAAACACACGTAGTTGTATCTGGTGAATGATCGTAATGTTGTATATTCCAGGGATGGAAACATGCATAGTTGTGTCTGGTGAATGATCGTAATGTTGTATATTCCAGGGATGGAAACATGCGTAGTTGTATCTGGTGAATGATCGTAATGTTTTATATTCCAGGGATGGAAACACGCGTAGTTGTATCTTGTGAATGATCGTAATGTTGTATATTCCAGGAATGGAAACACACGTAGTTGTATCTGATGATTGATCGTAATGTTGTATATTCCAGGGATGGAAACATGCATAGTTGTATCTGATGATTGATCGTAATGTTGTATATTCCAGGGATGGAAACATGCATAGTTGTATCTGATGATTGATCGTAATGTTGTATATTCCCAGGGATGGTAACACACATAGTTGTATCATGTGAATGATCATAATGTTGTATATTCCAGGGATGGAAACACGCATAGTTGTATCTGGTTAATGATCGTAATGTTATATATTCCAGGGATGGAAACACACGTAGTTGTATCTGGTGAATGATCGTAATGTTGGTTGTATATTCCAGGGATGGAAACACGCGTAGTTGTTTCTGGTGAATGATCGTAATGTTGTATATTCCAGGGATGGAGATACGCATAGTTGTATCTGGTGAATGATCGTAATGTTGTATATTTCAGGGATGGAAACACACATAGTTTTATCTGGTGAATGATCGTAATGTTGTATATTCCAGGTATGGAAACACGCATAGTTGTATCTGGTGAATGATCGTAATGTTGTATATTCCAGGTATGGAAACACACATAGTTATATCTGGTGAATGATCGTAATGTTGTATATTCCAGGTATGGAAACACGCGTAGTTGTGTCTGGTGAATGATCGTAATGTTGGTTGTATATTCCAGGGATGGTAGCACTCATAGTTGTGTCTGGTGAATGATCATAATGTTGTATATTCCAGGGATGGAAACATGCATAGTTAGTTGTATCTGGTGAATGTTCATAATGTTGTATATTCCAGGGATGGAACCACGCATAGTTGTGTCTGGTGAATGATCGTAATGTTGTATATTCCAGGGATGGAAACACGCATAGTTGTATCTGGTGAATGATCGTAATGTTGTATATTCCAGGGATGGAAACATACATAGTTGTATCTGGTGAATGATCGTAATGGTGTATATTCTAGGGATGGAAACACGCATAGTTGTATCTGATGAATGATCGTAATGTTGTATATTCCAGGTATGGAAACACGCATAGTTGTATCTGGTGAATGATCGTAATGTTGTATATTCCAGGGATGGAAACATGCATAGTTGTATCTGGTGAATGATCGTAATGTTTTATATTCCAGGGATGGAAACACGCATAGTTGTATCTGGTGAATGATCGTAATGTTTTATATTCCAGGGATGGAAACACGCATAGTTGTATCTGGTGAATGATCGTAATGTTTTATATTCCAGGGATGGAAACACGCATAGTTGTATCTGGTGAATGATCGTAATGTTGTATATTCCCAGGGATGGTAACACACATAGTTGTATCATGTGAATGATCATAATGTTGTATATTCCAGGGATGGAAACACGCATAGTTGTATCTGGTTAATGATCGTAATGTTTTATATTCCAGGGATGGAAACACACGTAGTTGTATCTGGTGAATGATCGTAATGTTGGTTGTATATTCCAGGGATGGAAACACGCGTAGTTGTTTCTGGTGAATGATCGTAATGTTGGTTGTATATTCCAGGGATGGAGATACGCATAGTTGTATCTGGTGAATGATCGTAATGTTGTATATTCCAGGGATGGAAACACGCGTAGTTGTGTCTGGTGAATGATCGTAATGTTGTATATTCCAGGGATGGAAACACGCATAGTTGTATCTGGTGAATGATTATAATGTTGTATATTCCAGGGATGGAAACACGTATAGTTTTATCTGGTGAATGATCGTAATGTTGTATATTCCAGGTATGGAAACACGCATAGTTGTATCTGGTGAATGATCGTAATGTTGTATATTCCAGGTATGGAAACAAACATAGTTATATCTGGTGAATGATCATAATGTTGTATATTCCAGGTATGGAAACACGCGTAGTTGTATCTGGTGAATGATCGTAATGTTGGTTGTATATTCCAGGGATGGTAGCACTCATAGTTGTGTCTGGTGAATGATCATAATGTTGTATATTCCAGGGATGGAAACACGCGTAGTTGTATCTGGTGAATGATCGTAATGTTTTATATTCCAGGGATGGAAACATGCATAGTTGTGTCTGTCGAATGACCATAGTGGCCTTGTGGTAGTCGTATTTCTATTGGTATACATATAGAACACAACTTTCGACTTCTACACTATATGTACATGTTAAGCAAACTACTCTAGATATACCAGTAACCATGTGTACAGTACATTTACAAAGAACAAACTGTTGAATGCCTTTTAAATCAACCAGCGTTTTAAATCAAGATTCAATGCATACTAAGTTGATTCTCCATTAATTTGATATACAATTTGTGCTGCTATGGCTACTGCCCAATTATTTTCTCAATAATGTCAGCCAAATGTCTTGAGAAATGTGAACTTTGCGGAAAGGATTTTAGTTCTATTTTTCACCTTCGTCGACATCAGCGTATTCATACAGGAGAACGTCCTTATGAATGTGAAATATGCAACAAGGCTTATAACCGGGCTGAAACTCTTCGGGTGCACCAGCGTATTCATACAGGAGACCGTCCTTATGAATGTGAAATATGCAACAAGGCTTATAACCGGGCTGAAACTCTTCGGGTGCACCAGCGTGTTCATACCGGAGAGCGCCCTTATACATGTGAAATCTGCAAGAAAACATTTAGGCAAACTGGAGCTTTTAGGTTACATCAGCGCATTCATACAGGAGAACGTCCTTTTGAGTGCAAGATCTGCAAGAAATCTTTTAGTGAAACCGGAGCTCTTCGAAAGCACCAGCGCATTCATACCGGAGAACGTCCTTTTGAATGTGAAATCTGCAAACAGTCGTTTAGTCAAGATACAACTCTTCGAAAGCACCAGCGCATTCATACCGGAGAACGTCCTTTTGAATGTGAAATCTGCAAAAAGTCTTTTAGACAAGATGCAACTTTTCGAAAGCACCAGCGCATTCATACCGGAGAACGCCCATATGCATGTGAAATCTGCAAAAAGTCTTTTATTGAAAATGGAGCTCTTCGAAAGCATCAGCGCATTCACACAGAACAACGCCCTTATGAATGTAAATTCTGCAAAAAATATTTTAGTCAAGATGGAACTCTTCGAAACCATCTCCGCCTACATACAGGAGAACGTCCCTATGAATGTGGAATATGCAAACATACGTTTAGTACAGCTGGATCTGTTCAACGTCATCAGGGCATCCATACAGGAGAGCGCCCGTATACATGTGAAGTATGTAAACAGGCTTTTAGGGAAACCGGAGCTATAAGAAGTCATCAGCGCATTCATACAGGACAGCGCCCTTATGAATGTCATGTTTGCAAATATACTTTTAGGGAAAGTGGAGCTCTTCGAAAGCATCAACGCATCCATTCAGGAGAACGCCGTTAAGTGTATGAACTCTGCATAAACACTATTTTAATGAAGCTATAGATCTTCTAAAGTATCCATTTAGGAGAACGCCGTTAAGTGTATGAACTCTGCATAAACACTATTTTAATGAAGCTATAGATCTTCTAAAGCATCCATTCAGGAGAACGCCGTTAAGTGTATGAACTCTGCATGAACACTATTTTAATGAAGCTATAGATCTTCTAAAGTATCCATTCAGGAGAACGGCATTAAGTGTGTGAAATCTGCATAAATACGAGGCTAGAGATCTTCTAAAGCATGAACGCATTCAGGAGTACGTCATTATGAATGTGATAAATACAAGGATTTTAGTGCAGCGTTATTCAATGTTATTATTAAGGAATGAATCGCTGGTTATTAGTTTTCATCGGGTATGCACTACATTGAGCGTGGTTAAAGTGTGGGTACCTTGAATGTGGTAGACTGGGTGATCCGATCCCCCCCCCCTCGTTGTCTTATTGTTTGATGACGGGGATGAGATGTGATTGAGTTCATTACCTCAACCGTGTGGACCTTCAGTCTGTATGTATCCTGATGTAAACATCGGACATATTCTACTCTAACTGTCACATACAAAATTAAATCGATAAACCCGTTATGCAGCAGATATGATATGGCCATGTGGCTCCCATCACTGTCTGGTTGGAATGAGCACGAAACTAAATATATATTTCTATCTCCAGGGAAATGTTTATTTATGTAGACTTCTAGTCAATTATAAAGAACAGTTTAACGATTGCGAAGCAAGTTTTAACAACTTATATTAATCACTCTCGTTGGCTCGGCTGAAAGCGTATATGTGGTCATTCATGTGGGAGGAAACCGGAGTACCGGAGAAAACCCACCTGTCCGATCTGGCGACCATCGTACCATCTCACATACTTCCCTGTCCGAGGATCGAACCCGGGTCGCATTGGTGAGAAGCAAGCGCGCTAACCACTGCGCTAATCGGACAACCAAAGAACAGTTATAAGTACCTATCAGATTGATACATACCCAGGAATGAAACTATCGCACGATTGCAACCTCTTGTCTAATTTATAATTAATAGGAAATTTGGTCATGACAACATGAGAGTGTATGATCATTTTCACAGATTGATCATGTCACACTACATAACTGAATTTGTGCATGGTACAGTTTACTTATGCACACTACATAACTGAATGTGTGCATGGTACAGTTTACTTATGCACACTACATAACTGAATGTGTGCATGGTACAGTTTACTTATACACACTACATAACTGAATGTGTGCATGGTACAGTTTACTTATGCACACTACATAACTGAATGTGTGCATGGTACAGTTTACTTATGCACACTACATAACTGAATGTGTGCATGGTACAGTTTACTTATGGATAATTATTGTGTAAATATACATGTGTCACACTATTAGCCATCAATTCCTCTCCGACGGACACGTGTCCTTGGAAACACTTCTTCCTTCTATATGTGTATTTCAATATATCGATCTCACTTCCCACTCTTAGCCACTTACTCTAAATATATATTTAGTAACAGGGAATGCTGATATATACTTATGGCTCAAGATTTTCACTCTAAGTTAATAACCGACGTGGGTTCGTCACCCAAAATATGTCTACAAACTTAGTAGCGGGCAGTAAATGACATATTCTTTTCTTTAACAATGTGTGTGTGTTTTACGTTTATTTATCGTTGCTACCGGTTGCCCATATGAGGGATGCCTCCTGAAGAGATTAGTCATTTTAGATTGTTGGAGGATAGTGCAATGATACAGACAGAGACCCAATCCAGAGTCTCCTCTAGTTCTTTTACGCGCACAGTGTACAGCACCGACACGAGACCTCGGTTTAACGTCCCATCTGAAATACTGTTAATTTTATTATGATCAGATGGGGGATCGAACCTGCGACCCCTGGATTACCAGTCCAGCATGTTAGCACTGGACTACAGATGGGGGATCGAACCTGCGACCCCTGGATTACCAGTCCAGCGTATTACCACTGGACCACAGATGGGGGATCGAACCTGCGACCCCTGGATTACCAGCCCAGCGTGTTACCACTGGACTACAGAAGGGGGATCGAACCTACGACCCCTGGATTACCAGTCCAGCGTGTTACCACTGGACAAATGACGGGGGATCGAACCTGCGACCCATGGATTACCAGTCCAGCGTGTTACCACTGGACTACAGACGGGGGATCGAACCTGCGACCCATGGATTACCAGTCCAGCGTGTTACCATTGGACCACAGACGGGGGATCGAACCTGCGATCCCTGGATTACCAGTCCAGCGTGTTATCATTTGAGTACAGACAGGGCATCGAACCTGCGACCCCTGGATTACCAGTCCAGCGTGTTACCACTGGACCACAGACGGGGGATCGAACCTGCGATCCCTGGATTACCAGTCCAGCGTGTTACCATTGGACCACAGACGGGGGATCGAACCTGCGACCCCTGGATTACCAGTCCAGCGTGTTACCACTAGACCACAGACTGGGGATCGAACCTGCGACGCCTGGATTACCAGTCCAGCGTGTTACCACTGGACCACAGACGGGGGATCGAACCTGCAATCCCTGGATTACCAGTCCAGCGTGTTACCATTGGACCACATACGGGGGATCGAACCTGCGACCCCTGGATTACCAGTCCAGCGTGTTACCACAGACTGGGGATCGAACCTGCGACGCCTGGAATACCAGTCCAGCGTGTTACCACCAACGGGGGATCGAACCTGCGACCCCTGGATTACCAGTCCAGCGTGTTACCACAGGACTACAGACGGGGGATCGAACCTGCGACACCTGGATTACCAGTCCAGCGTGTTACCACTGGACTACAGACGGGGGATCGAACCTGCGACCTCTGGATTACCAGTCCAGCGTGTTACCTCTGAACTACAGACGGGGGATCGAACCTGCGACCTCTGGATTACCAGTCCAGCGTGTTACCACTGGACTACAGACGGGGGATCGAACCTGCGACCTCTGGATTACCAGTCCAGCGTGTTACCACTGGACTACAGACGGGGGATCGAAACTGCTACCCCTGGATTACCTGTCCATCGTGTTACCACTGGACTACAGGCGGGGGATCGAACCTGCGACCCCTGGATTACCAGTACAGCGTGTTACCATTGGACTACAGACGGGGGATCGAACCTGCAATCCCTGGATTACCAGTCCAGCGAGTTACCATTGGACCACAGACGGGGGATCGAACCTGCGACCCCTGGATTACCAGTCCAGCGTGTTACCACTGGACTACAGACGGGGGATCGAACCTGCGACCCCTGGATTACCAGTCCAGCGTGCTACCACTGGACTACAGATCCGTCTGTTGCATGTCGTATGTTATATGTGATGTATGTCTTGCAATAACTACTGTGTAAACCAAACACCCTATATATATATAGATATATTACATTATTATAGTACATATAATTGTACCAACATACTGACACTGTACACACATACTGACACTGTACCAACATACTGGCACTGTACCAACATACTGACACTGTACCAACATACTGACACTGTACCAACATACTGACACTGTACCAACATACTGACACTGTACCAACATACTGACACTGTACACACATACTGACACTGTACACACATACTGACACTGTACACACATACTGACACTGTACACACATACTGACACTGTACCAACATACTGACACTGTACACACATACTGACACTGTACCAACATACTGACACTGTACACACATACTGACACTGTACCAACATACTGACACTGTACACACATACTGACACTGTACCAACATACTGGCACTGTACCAACATACTGACACTGTACCAACATACTGACACTGTACACACATACTGACACTGTACACACATACTGACACTGTACAACATACTGACACTGTACACACATACTGACACTGTACCAACATACTGACACTGTACACACATACTGACACTGTACATACATACTGACACTGTACAAACATACTGACACTGTACCAACATTCCGACATTCCATCATGTCTACATCGTTTACTATTGTAAGTTTACTAGTTTAACAGGTTTGTCACTACACATAGTTTCTGTAACTACACTACACCAATTTTGATATATACCAAGTCAATATCAGTGTTGGCTTAAAACCGTAATCTAGTTTGCCAATTACAATATTTATTTGTGTTTTCCTTGAGGGATGACATAACTAGATCACAATGGACAATAAGTGTTTTACGTTTATTTATCGTCGCTACCGGTTGCCCATATGAGCGACGCCTCCTGAAGAGATATGTAATTTTAGATTATTGGATGATAGTGCAATGATACAAACAGAGACCCATTCCAGAGTATCTGCTTGTTCTTTTACGTGCACGGTGTAAAGCATCGACACGAGATCTCGGTTTAAAGTCCCATCTGAAAGAATGTTAATTTTATTAGGGTCAGGTGGGGTATCGAACCAGAAAGAATACACGAAAGTGAAGCTCATGTAAACCGGGAAGTAGATGACAACAGGACTGAATCTATTGTTCTTTATTGTTTCATCGATCAAATTCCTATAGCGATGTCAATAAACAATTCACCACAACACTCCATGGGAACATACTTGTCGTATCTATGTTTTAGAGTAGCCTGGGAACAGGCGTCGATATATTTTGCCTTGTCAGTCAAATAAATATATTTTAACACCGATACTATTAATTGGGCCGTATTGAGTTTTTGATCATATCAACGCCTGGGGAAAAGTGGGGGATTGTCCGTGTAATTATTGACTCGCATTAATCCTATTAATAGGCCGATTAGCACGTGACTTAATTAATGACGTACTTGAATCGAAAGCGAGGCACTGCAATGCTGATAACATTTTCATAATTGGCCGCCATTGTTTACGGGTCAACGGAACGTACAATGTGCGTCTGATTTGACATATTTACTCAATATTTAAGTCGTCCTTAGTTCAATTATGCATTACCATCTAAATGTAATATTTAAAATTCGCCATCTCGTCGATATAACACAGAAATGGGACATTATATGTTTGCAATGTAAATGAGTCTACGGGAGCATTCGTGTATATTCGGAAATGATCGTGTATAATCGTACCTGTTTCATGACTTCCGATAGAATTCCGTTTCTATATTTAGCGATATTATCTTGTAGAGAAGAGTTGTAGTTCTTCAAATCTACACCCTCATAAACGAGGGTGTAAGTAGATGGCGCTACGATCGGAAATCCAGTTTCCCCATGCTGTCATCTGGATGGCGTACACCGTCCCATCTCGCATACTTCCCGCCAAAGGATCAAACCCGGGTTGCATTGGTGAGAATCGAGAGTGCTAAATACCGCACTAATCTGCCAACATTGCTTGTATTTAGTCTCATATCTCCACCATATATTTTCTAGTAAGTAATACAACCTCGAAGGGTTCTGATTGGCTGACCTAGAAATCAATCCGCTCTATTTTCAACCAATGACTGAGAGCGGTGTCTGCGTTGGTGAAATAGTAAACATGTATAAAAGTGGTGTGGTGTGATAGCGAAAGTCACCAGCTCTGCACATGGCACTATGCAAACTGTCATATACTTGTATATAGCTAGAATCGAGGGTATTGATTTTGAAACCGATATAAAGGAAAATAGATTACAAAATTATGAATAAACAAGTACGGAGTAGACACCGAATCAGGCGAATGTTAATGATGCATTCAACCTGCTTAGAGCAATGTTCACGCAGCCTGCGTAGACACACATCATGCTTAGAGCAATGTGCACGCAACGTGCTTAGATCAACGTTCAAACATCATGCTTAGATCAATGTTAATACAACCTGCTTAGAGCAATTTAAAAGCAGCGTGCTTAGAGAAATATAAAAGCAACGTGCTTAGAACAATGTACAATCAACGTGCTTAGCGCAAAGTACAAACAACGTGCTTAGAGCAATGTACACACAACGCGCTTAGAGCAATGTACAAGCAACGTGCTTAGAGCAATGTACACGCAACGTGCTTAGAGCAGTGCAAGCAGCGTGCTTAGAGCAATGTACAAGCACCGTGCTTAGAGCACTGATATATATTTATCATAAGGTAGGTAGCGTTGAGCGAAAACGAGACTTAATATAATTATAGAGAATTAACCTAGATAATAATTAACTAGAACGTATGTGCTCAATATCTGATAATAACTGCCATAGAAAGGTATACATTATTATTCACTTCAGATGCGAAAGGTCCTGAGTTCGATCCCCGCTGGAGGCATTAGGCAAGCAATGAAAGGTATGCACGTTCGCTTCATGTGCGAAAGGCCCGGTGTTGGAGCCCCGCCACGATTGTGTCGTTATGAATTAAATTCCACGTTGCCTGTTCTCTCTCCCTAGTATCGATGGATTCCATCAGGAATGAGGTCTCGAGAGTGATTTATATATTTATTAAGTCGTAAGAACTTGTTTAGCAATCGAGATCAAATAGATGTGTATAATCTAACAATTACCAATACAACAGACACAAATAAAAGTAAAAGCAATGTATCAGTTTAATTATATCACAGTAATACATTTTAAGTGCAAGTCTATCAAAATATAACAAACCACCAAAAACGGGTAAAATGTCTAGAGGTAAAGTATAATAGAACCGACGTATCTGTAAATGACCTTCCGGATCCAACCGCGGCTCTATGTGATGATCTATCAAGGGGCACCGCCACAGTCTGGTACGTATAACACAGGTTTGACTGTAAATGGGCTTCAGGATCCAACCGCGGCTCTATGTGCGGTTCTATAAAGGGCACGCCACAGTCTGGTGTTTATTATACACATAATGAATAAATCATACAACAGATTAGTCATTTTAGATTTTTGGAGGATAGTGCAATGATACAGACCGAAACTCATTAATAGAGGTCAAATGTATAATAGAGGTAACCGCCAACACAGGTTTGATTGTATCTGTAAATGACCTTCCGGATCCAATCACGGCTCTATGTGCGGATCTATAAAGGGCACGCCACAGTATGGTGTTTATTATACAAATAG
>CM026388.1:6957607-7012633 GCA_014843695.1 Archivesica marissinica | reverse complement strand
GAAGAAGAGGTCGTTGTTCAAATTACTGCAGCGGTTTCTAATACGAGTTTGCATAACAGTACAGTGTCTATCCCCAGTTAAATAATAAGAAGGAACTGCTGGAGATTTGAACTTATTTTTCAGTTTATCCTTAAATGATTGGAGGGTATTTGCATTTCTTGTTGATATATCGAGATCATTCCATAGTTTTATTGAATTTGGTATAACCGATCTGGAGTATGTTTCAGTGCGCCTCGGCAAAGTAACATAGTTAGAGTAGGATCGCAGTGGATAGTCATTGGAATCTCCTATAGTAGGCGGGAAAATAGCATGTAGATAGCTTGGAAGAGTTCCGTTTTTTCCTTTATACATGAGTATTAGTTTCTGAATAGATCTACGATCTGCAAGTGAAACCCAGCCTATTTCTTTGAGTAGATATTGTATTGAGACAGAACGAGTCAAACCTGTGACAAGGCGAGCAGCTTCGTATTGGAGTTTCTCTAAAGTATCCTTTTCATATTGAGTGCAACTGTCCCATACTATTGATGCATATTCAAGTAATGGTCTAAGGTAAGATATGTAGATGGTGTTTTACGTTGTACGTTTAAGTTTAAATTTTAGCATTCTCATCGAGCCAAGTACTCTTGAAGCTGAGTTAGTAATATTGTTTATATGCGTATGCCATGATCCATCGTGCGTTAATGTGACACCTAAATGTTTATGATCATCAACAAAGTTTAGCGCAACGTTATCAAAAAATAGGGATGGAAGTGCTATATTTCGGAATGAGAAGAACATGACTTCAGTTTTGGCTGGATTAAATTTAACTAACCATTGTGTTGCCCACTTAGATAGTAAATCCAAATCAGAATTTAAAACCGTTTCCATGACATCAGAATCCGAAGCAGATACTGCAAGAGTACTATCATCAGCAAATAGTCGTGTGGTACTTATGAGAGAATCGGCTATGTCATTAACATAAACAAGAAATAAAAGAGGGCCTAGAACTGAACCTTGGGGTACGCCTGCGGTGATCAGTTTCGTATTTGAAAACGATTGGCCAACAAATACTCGTTGCGAACGATTGTGGAGATAGTCTGCGATCCAGTTAAGTACATTACCTGAAACTCCAAGTTGTCTTAATTTGAATAAAAGACCTTTATGCCAAACTCTGTCAAAAGCTTTAGAGATGTCACAGAATACCATACATGTTGCCTTTTTTTCATCAACAGCTTTACATATTTGATTATATATATCGATAAGTTGATACACAGTGGAATGACCAGGAAGGAAACCTGATTGATTCTTATAAATAAGATCATTGGAATTTAGGTGATTATATATATATTTAAACACGATTCGTTCCATTACTTTTCCGACACAGCTTATTAACGATATTGGTCTGTAGTTAGAAGGTAGAGATTTATCTCCTTTTTTGAAGAGTGGCATAACGTTTGCTAATTTCCATTGAGTCGGATAACAATTTAAGATAATTGATCTGTTGAATAAAATACACAGCGGTTTAGATATAGTTTTAGAGCAACCTTTTAGCATTTTATGACTGATGTCGTCGGGACCACTTGCTTTATTTACTGATAAATTATTTAAGACGTCAATAACATCTTGCTCAGTGATAGTAATATGGGAAATATCTGAATTTCTTTCTTGATTAAATTCTGGAAGATTTACGTTAGAGTCATCTACCGTTGATATGGAAACAAAATAATCATTTAGGAGCTTAGCTTTATCTACGTCAGAAACCGCAATATCATGGTGTTCACTATTGAGAGGTGGGATTTGTTCATTGCTACATGAATTTTCCTTGACAAGCATTTTAACTAATTTCCAATATTGTCTAGGGTTTGAATAACTTAGGTCGTTCATGGAGAGTTCGAGAGTATTATAGAAATGTTCTCGCCCTTTGCTAGTTCTAAAAATGTATGTTCAAAGAGTGTGGTAGCTGCATCAATGGATTCACTGCTCAGAGGTGACCAGTCTGATGAATTTATTAAGTTATTTAGTTTCGTAAAATCGGCTTGTTTGTAATTCCAAAGGCGACGAGTATAGCTCATGTTAGACTGGAAACTACTTTTAACATAGACATATGTACCAAAATGGTCGCTAATATGAGGAGGTGTTCGATGAATACCATAATTTAATGAAGTGACAGAGTTGGTGACAGCTATTACGTCAATTAGGGTATTTGTGTTATGAGTTATACGTGTGGGCTCCTTAATTAAATTTGTCATGTTATTAAGTATTAGTATATCACGTAATTTATTATTTGTTGCATTTAACTGGTCTTCGTTAATGTCACCAACTAAAATGATGTTACTTGATATTTCGGAGGCCTGCTCAATGAGTATATCACATCTTTGCCAAAATATTGTTGGCGAATTTGGTGGTCTATATATAGTTGCTATGACGAAGGTTTTATTATGATCTTTTATTTGAATGCATAGCGATTCTGGCATATCAATTTCTAGATCATGTAATCTCATCGGCTGTAAACCGGATCTACAATAAGTGATGATACCTCCTGAATGCGAAGATGCATCTTTGCGAAACATATTATCGAGACCATCGAGTTTTAGGTATTGATCAGAAATGTCATGTGATAAATGTGTTTCGGTAAAAGTTATAATATCGAAATCAAGGAATGTATCTTTAATGTAATCTAATTTGTTTCGGATACTCCTAATATTCTGATGCATTAAGGAAATACAACAATTAAGTTTTTTACATGGTCCAGGGTCCAGCTACAGAAAGGAGTAAACGAACGACCATCAAACAGTGGCTATATTCTACAAGTAATAGAGTTGGGTTGGAATTATGCTCGTCGTGTTGAGAACTAAGTCTCTTGTAATCGTTTATCAGAAATCTGTAGGACCATTCATAAATAACGATCACGAACATATGTGGTAAACGTGAATAGGTATATGAATTGCAGACTATATTGCAGATGAAACTGTAAGCTAAATTGAGCGTGGTAATAATGATAAGCCACAAGCAGTTCATGTGTGATAAAAGGATCGTACACAGATTGTAATGGAAATGGTCCATTTTAGCGTAAGCACGCCCCCTAAAGTAGTGCAACCCGATCGCCGCCCTCCAAGCCCCTATGTCATTACCTATGAGGACATAAAGTTAAGGAATTGAACGGGGAGACCGACGAGCGGATGCACCAATAGGTATGTGCGATTGGAAAGAGGGTACGGAACGAGGCGCGAAGGCAAACGTGAACAGCAGAGGGAAGGGTGGAATCTAAAAAATCAGCATGTAGTGCACAAAACATTGCAATGGAAGATTGAAATAATACGTGAACATTCACGAACATACGAAAAATATGCAGATGTAAATCTGTATACAAAACTAATTAGTACTGGGAACTTTATTATAGATTGTAAGCTGGATGTAATAAGACGAACTAGCGCTAAGATGGTACAAAGGAAAAATCTAAATTACAAAGGAGACAAAAATAGAATCGCGTTGGCGCTATATATGAAAGCTTTATACATTTGCTACTTAGTTGATAGAGGTCCATTTAACGAGGATAAGTAATGTATATTTACGTGTCGAAATTGGGCTATACAATAATAGTGAAGTACAGAATACTAGGTGTTTAAGTAAATTAATTGTTTAAGAAAACATCAATAGAAAGCTGCCTTAATTTGGCATCAAGTTAGACAAAATATCTCATTGATTTTATCAAGTGATAGTAGATCACTCTACAGACTTACACGCGATGCCATATATCTTAGAACTTGAAATGAATATAGAGTGAGTGATGAAGTTTAAAGATACATATCTATGAAGGAATGTTAAGGGGGGTTCGGAGGCATTCATACTGGGTTCTAAAATGCGAGATCTAATTCACATTGAAGTAACGTGTAAGTGTATCTGAAACAGAAACACAATTGTGTACAACGGCAAGCTATTAACAAAACAATACAAAACTAACAACACATGGTCGCAAATGTACACGTACCTACAAAAAATAGCATTTTATTCAAACTATTATCAACCGTATGTCACTGCCCCTGTAACAGGTGTAAAACATGAGTAGTTTCCCTTTACATCGCTGACCCCGTAACAGGTGTAAAACATGAGTAGTTTCCCTTTACATCGCTGACCCCGTAACAGGTGCAAAACATGAGTAGTTTCCCTTTACATCGCTGACCCCGTAACAGGCGTAAAACAGGAATAGTTTCCCTTTACATATACGCATAACTAATACATGTCCATCGTATAAGCTGTGTTGACGATATATAATGTGTAAAGTTAAACGGCGTATCAATATAATTATAATTGTTCTGGTAAGACCACTATAAGTAATTACTTGTTTTGTTAACAAACCATTATGGCATATAGCGAAGTCAGGAATATTAATAAACAACATGGAGTGTATGGATATATGAATGTAGCATATTCTTAGACACTGCGAGATCTCAGATATCCCGAATTCTAATCAGGCATATTTATTTAATACATGAAAATCACAATGCAATACATGGTTTGGCAGAACACGGATGTGGTGCGAGTCTCGGCCATAATGGTTGACAAAGTGATTTTGTCATTACTAAATAGAAGTTTGTTTTTTATAGTCAACCCGTGTGTCCGAAACCCACAGAACAGCCATACCCGCAGAGCAATTATTTAATACTGGCACTGCCTTATTGCAGCTAAATATCACAGCAATAATGAAAGACATATAATATATAGTACATGCACAGATCCACAGAGCCTCTATATAACTGCCACATCAATATGGGTAGAAAACCAAATGATAAATCTACCTGGACGTAAATATATATTATCGCATTAACCCATTACTTTTGTACATGGATTTAACGTGATGTACAGTTATCAACTGTTTAAAGACATTATCGTGATAGAGTCAGGGGAGGGGGGTATGCAATGTGTTTCATATGAAAAGTGAGAAAATCAAAACATGTCATTGTCCGTCAACATTTAGAGTTATTCATATACAAATAAATAACAGAATAAATTAATAAAAGTAGTAACAGTTTATGGGGTGTAACATTGCATACCCTTTACGAGTTTTGAAAGTGGGTCGACTATGTCTTTAATATTTCACCTGGGAGCATTACACATCATTATCCCATACACACACAACGTAGGAGTGATAAACATGAAATGCTGTTAGAGTAATGTTCAGATATGGAATGGAAAATAGTCTCATATATGTTTAACAAGTTTTCATGAGTATGGGACATGGGGTATTTTATCAATGGAAGAGTATGGCATGAATAACAGGAATATATTACCAAGTGTGTGGATAAACATGGATAACAAATGGTAAGTACATTACTCTTTCGAGTAACTACACAGTTCACTGACACACACACACAGATAAAAATAACTGTTTGGCTTCATGACCCTTGTTTATTTCATGTCCCTGACAGAGTCAACAACGCGCTGGCACGTGAAGCGAATTTTGGTGTCTGAATCAGGTTTAAGACCAAACACTTGACATCCAGCAATCCATGTCTTTGCCAGTGTTCTGTCTCTCATGAGCTGGCGTGCCTCAAACCCCATACGTTCACGGTGCCTGGTTAGATTCTCCTGCACGAATATGCCTTTACCTAGAACATTGCGAGCATCCAGAACCTTCTGTCGTGCCTTTGAGTTTGTAAATTTAACAATAATTTTTCGATTGTAAATTGGACCATCCTTTGGCTTTCCTTTCCTATGGCACTTGTCGATGTCGGAAGGCGAGATACTCAGACTAGAACCGTCTGGTAGAATTGCATTTGATAAGCTTGGTCTCCACGTTTTCGGTGAGGTCGGTATTGGTACCAGGGTCTCCTGGGATACCAGAAATGTCCAAACACATACGACGTCCGTATTGCTCGAGTTCGTCATGTTCGAGTTTCATCGCCTCAACTTCATTTCTTAGCTCAGAATTTTCTTTAGCCAGTTTATCAACACATGTAATTAGCTCATTATTTGCAGTTTTAACTTCTGTTGCAATAAGTGCCTTTAGTTCTATTTTAATTTGTGATATAAGATCAGCTTTTATGTCATTCACAAGATCCACTTTCAGTTTCGCCGCTATAACATCCCCAATTCTGTCGATGTCAAGATTGCTGAGCTTTGTAGCCATGTTCAGATCTATTAGTGGGTGGGGTAATTCGAAATCAGAGTCAATATCTTGTTCGGTATCTGATATAGCTGAAAAGAAGCTGCCTTCAATATCTGAATCAGTACGATTCTTTTTCTGTTCTTGATTTTGTGTAGGAGAAGACTTATTACGCTTTCGTTTACTCCTCTTATTATTGTATTTTGGCTGCATTGATTATACAGTTATATGGTGGGTGGGATATGACATCGAGTAGATTATCCAGATCTCCGTTTTCAGAAGTCAGTGTAATGTCACATTGTTGGCTACAAATGTCTGTAGTATGAACCCTATTACATTACCATTGGTCTCAGGTTGGTCTGTTCCCGGGAATACTTTTTATTTATGAATTTACATGTTTTTTCTCTGAGCGCCAAAAATGACCGCCATACTTGTTTAAACCGGAAGTAGATCTGAAACGCATAAGTCTAAATCCCTTCATGATAACATATATTAATATTGAATCGGAGTATCACTGTTTGCTATGTTGTACGAGATACACAAGTTTAAGAACTAAATACCTTCAAGTTGGTAATATATCTTGGCCGTGTGTACAGAAATTCAATACTATCATGTCTTCTAAGAATAAAATTGAATTGTTAAAAATATGTAAGTATATAAAGGAATCTATGTTTCTAAGAAAATATACCCTAGATAATATCACTGTTTCTTAACATTTGTATGTATGTATGTGTTTATGTATGTATGTATGTGTATATGTCTTTGCCATAGTTTATACTTATGTAAATGGCCAAAGGCAATGTATTGCTGATAATGCCATTAAACTTGAAACTTGAATTAATATCGTCATTATGTTTCGTAGTTATGACGTATGCGTCATTGCTTCCATTCTCTTTTAGTTTTAAAAAAATATTTTGCCTGTTAGAAAAGGCAGCCTTCCAAAGTGTTGTCCGTCTCGTCAATGGTTTATATTCAATTCAAATCAACATTTCATTACATAAATTGCTTATAGTAAACATAAATAATTCATCAGATATTGGCAAACGGCAAGACATTGCCATTGGCCATTTACAGTATCATTGATAAATATGGCCAAGACACATATACATTACAAAATGACATATACTGAGTCAAAAAAGAAACGACACCAAACTAAAAATGACGTAAAACGGATAAAACCATAGAAAGGTTTAATATATTATTAGTATCAGTACCGAGTATCTTATTGCAACGTCAGCCAACCATCAACACAGGTACATAAACACCCGATAATCCTGGAACGCCGAATTTCCGATTTGCACGTGCTCCTCAACAAAGACAACTTCCTACACATGTACAAATCGGAAAACCGGTTTATTGTACTTGTATTGCATTATCATCGAGGAAAAACACCTTACATATCCATTGTTACCTCTAACAAAATGCCTAGGCTAAACCGCAATCAGAGAATGCGTGCCATTGGCATGATTAACGGCGGTTTACGTCAGCGTGACGTCGCAAATCGACTCGGGGTTACGCGGATCACGATAACACGTCTACTTCGACGTTATCGAACACATGTATTGGTGGACGACCGTCCAAGATCTGGTCGACCACGTGTGACGACGCGTGAACAGGACCGTCACAGTCGGACGTCACATTTACATGACCGGTTCCTACCTGCTACGCACACAGCGGCCGTTACTCCTTGGATGACCAACAATCGCATCAGTGCACAAACAGTCAGGAACCGGAATTCGTGCCTATCGGCCATACGTTGGACCCATCCTGACACGACGTCACCGTGACGTACGGCGAGAATGGACGACGGAACGTGCTCGCTGGACTCGGTTAAAGTGGAATTCGGTGATGTTTAGCGATGAATCGCGGTTCTGTTTGCGTCGAGCGGATGGCAGAGAGCGGGTATATCGCAGATGCGGTGAACGTTACGCCGACGCATGTGTACGTCAGATCGATCTGTTCGGGCGGAAGCGTTATGGCGTGGGGCGGTATCACCTTCGGCAGTCGCACTGAACTGTTAGTGGTGGACAGGAACCTAAACGCCCAGCGGTACTGTGATGAGATCCTTGCGCCAGATGTTGTGCCGTTCTTTAACGCCAACAGAAACGTCACACTGCTCCAGCAGGACAACGCCAGGTGTCATACTGCTCGGATTTCCACCACATTATTGGAGCAGATCAATATTGAAACCCTGCCGTGGCCTGCTTTGTCACCAGACTTGTCACCCATAGAACATTTGTGGGATACGTTAGACCGCCGCGTCAGACGACGTCAGCCGGTAACGTTAAACCAACTGAGGGATGTTTTGCGTCAGGAGTGGACAAATATTGACCAGCAAGATATTCAGACACTCTTCCGTTCGATGCGACGGCGGTGCATTGCAGTGAGAGACGCAAATGGTGCCCATACTCGGTATTGACGTCTGTGTGAAAACTCCATTAGACCCCTGTCCGACGAATTACGTCATCACACAGCAGACAGTTTCGGAGGCTCATTATGCTTTATGTGCTCCTCTTTCAAACATGTTGGACTATCATCTTATGAATTTTCAAAGAATTTTCTTAATAAAAGTTGAAATTATAGACACATAAACACCAGGTATCGTTTCTTTTTTGACTCAGTATATAAATACATATATCAACATAATGCCAACATACATAACTATTACAAATACACACACAGATAGGGTTTTTTTTTTTATCTTCATAGATTCATGTTTTCAAGATTCACTCAATTCAAGATTCAAAGATATTTATTAGTAGCTAAAGGCCACAGGCCCACAAAACAACAAACGCGTTATACAGTATACAGACATGTACATATTTTGAACATGTTGAAATAATGACGTGGTTCCTACAACCAGCGAGAAGATTGACAAGCAAATGAATGCATATGATACCACGACATACACAGTGGCAGCGACTGACGTACCGGGCTTGCTGAGAACATTCCATATCAGATTTGTGTTACTACTTGATCCAACTTCCGCTGCAACGTGGCCACCGTGTCGATCCTAGGTGAAAACGATGGAAAACGTCAAATACAATGTTAGTTCAGAGCAAGACGGAGTAGAGAAAGGTTTGGAGCTATGCAAGAGGGGTGGAGCATATAGTGTTAGTTCAGAGCAAGGCGGGGCATAGAAAGACTGGCGCTATGCAAGAGGGGTGGAGCATATAGTGTTAGTTCAGAGCAAGGCGGGGCATATAAAGGTTTGGCGCTATGCAAGAGGGGTGGAGCATATAGTGTTAGTTCAGAGCAAGGCGGGGCATAGAAATGTTTGGAGCTATGCAAGAGGGGTGGAGCATGTAGTGTTAGTTCAGAGCAAGACGGAGTAGAGAAAGGTTTGGAGCTATGCAAGAGGGGTGGAGCATGTAGTGTTAGTTCAGAGCAAGGCGGGGCATAGAAAGGCTGGCGCTATGCAAGATGGGTGGAGCATGTAGTGTTAGTTCCGAGCAAGGCGGGGTATAGAAATGTTTGGAGCTATGCAAGAGGGGTGGAGCATGTTGTGTTAGTTCAGAGCAAGGCGGAGCAAGGAAAGGTTTGGAGCTATGCAAGAGGGGTGGAGCATATAGTGTTAGTTCAGAGCAAGGCGGGGCATAGAAAGGCTGGCGCTATGCAAGAGGGGTGGAGCATGTAGTGTTAGTTCAGAGTAAGACGGAGTAGAGAAAGCTTTGGAGCTATGCAAGAGGGGTGGAGCATGTAGTATTAGTTCAGAGCAAGGCGTAGCAAGGAAAGGTTTGGAGCTATGCAAGAGGGGTGGAGCATATAGTGTTAGTTCAGAGCAAGGCGGGGCAGAGAAAGGCTGGCGCTATGCAAGAGGGGTGGAGCATGTAGTGTTAGTTCAGAGCAAGACGGGGCATAGAAAGGTTTGGAGCTATGCAAGAGGGGTGGAGCATGTAGTGTTAGTTCAGAGCAAGACGGAGTAGAGAAATGTTTGGAGCTATGCAAGAGGGGTGGAGCATGTAGTGTTAGTTCAGAGCAAGACGGAGTAGAGAAAGGTTTGGAGCTATGCAAGAGGGGTGGAGCATATAGTGTTAGTTCAGAGCAAGGCGGGTCATATAAAGGTTTGGAGCTATGCAAGAGGGGTGGAGCATATAGTGTTAGTTCAGAGCAAGGCGGAGTAGAGAACGGTTTGGCGCTATGCAAGATGGGTGGAGCATATAGTGTTAGTTCAGAGCAAGGCGGGGTATAGAAATGTTTGGAGCTATGCAAGAGGGGTGGAGCATGTAGTGTTAGTTCAGAGCAAGGCGGAGCAAGGAAAGGTTTGGAGCTATGCAAGAGGGGTGGACCATATAGTGTTAGTTCAGAGCAAGACGGAGTAGAGAAAGGTTTGGAGCTATGCAAGAGGGGTGGAGCATGTAGTGTTAGTTCAGAGCAAGGCGGGGCATAGAAAGGCTGGCGCTATGCAAGAGGGGTGGAGCATGTAGTGTTAGTTCAGAGTAAGACGGAGTAGAGAAAGGTTTGGAGCTATGCAAGAGGGGTGGAGCATATAGTATTAGTTCAGAGCAAGGCGGGGCAGAGAAAGGCTGGCGCTATGCAAGAGGGGTGGAGCATGTAGTGTTAGTTCAGAGCAGGGCGGGGCATAGAAAGGTTTGGAGCTATGCACGAGGGGTGGAGCATGTAGTGTTAGTTCAGAGCAAGACGGAATAGAGAAAGCTTTGGAGCTATGCAAGAGGGATGGAGCATATAGTGTTAGTTCAGAGCAAGGCGTGGCATAGAAAGACTGGCGCTATGCAACAGGGGTGGAGCATGTAGTGTTAGTTCAGAGCAAGACGGAGTAGAGAAAGGTTTGGAGCTATGCAAGAGGGGTGGAGCATGTAGTGTTAGTTCAGAGCAAGACGGGGCATAGAAAGGCTGGCGTAATGCAAGAGGTGTGCAGCATGCAGTGTAATCTTTATATAGAGGTTTATTGACGACACATTACAAATGACGGCTTTCCAATAATGCAAGTTTATGACTTCCGTCCGTCTGTGTGCTATGCGTGTTAGTTCTTTCATGCATACTTAATTAATTATTATGTTTTGAGCGATGCTATAGCCCTATTGGACAAATGACAGTATTTATATCCATATAATCGCTCTATATGGTAGACCTTATCAGAACATATTCATGGCGGGCATGCTTGGTGGTAGGCCCAGAAGAAAGTGATTTGACATTGGCTGTAATCGGCCGCATACTGTGGTCAGGGCGTTCAGCAGCGATGCGTCCTCTCCCATTCACTATGCACCACTGTAAATGCAAGCACATGTTGTAGTGTCATATACCACTGTAAATGCAATCACATGTTGTAGTGTCATATACCAGTGCGGGGTATTTGCATCTCTCGGAGTGCTATCCTCTTAAATGATTTTGGATTATGTGAACATTTGTTTAAATGCATCGACAGTTACCGAGAAATACTCGAGAAATTTCCCTCCGAGCCTCCTCTGATCACCATCCGCCAACTGTAAATGAATTGTTAACGTTTTTACCGGTTCTTAGCAGTTCGATTTCACCTTGCATATAGTCGTATCGTATTTTACATTAGGATCCCGGATCATTATCCAGACGAAGATCATTAACTAAGTGTTGTATTTACATATAAACCTTGTGATATGGTACTTTACATTAGGATCCCGGATCATTATCCAGATGAAGAATATTAACAAACTACGTATTGTATTTACATATAAAACAAGTTCTTCCCACACTCATTTTCAACATATACAAATAAAAATAGTTCCTCAACCGTCTATATGATTGCACGAATTATGTTGTTTTGAAATGGATAGCAAGCTAAAATAAGTGTACATGGTTCGAGTTAATTTGTATCATGTAAACACGAGTAAAATCTGGCGATTGTCTCCCTTTGATAAATTACACCATATGTCCTTTAAAAAAAATGATAAAGAAATAAACAAAGTGTGAAGATATTGGAGGGGTAAGGGTTACATTTACTGCGACAGTTACTTGAATTGGTTTTATAACTTTAAGTCGGTTATTCTTATATGTTTTGTTTATCTTGTATATCCTAGTGGAATAGGATGGAAACATGCATAGTTGTATCTGGTGATTGATCGTAATGTTGTATATTCCAGGGATGGAAACATGCATAGTTGTATCTGGTGAATGATCGTAATGTTGCATATTCCAGGGATGGAAACATGCATTGTTGTATCTGGTGAATGATCGTAATGTTGTATATTCCAGGGATGGAAACATGCATAGTTGTATCTGGTGAATGATCGTAATGTTGCATATTCCAGGGATGGAAACATGCATAGTTGTATCTGGTGATTGATCGTAATGTTGTATATTCCAGGGATGGAAACATGCATAGTTGTATCTGGTGAATGATCGTAATGTTGCATATTCCAGGGATGGAAACATGCATAGTTGTATCTGGTGATTGATCGTAATGTTGTATATTCCAGGGATGGAAACATGCATAGTTGTATCTGGTGATTGATCGTAATGTTGTATATTCCAGGGATGGAAACATGCATAGTTGTATCTGGTGAATGATCATAATGTTGCATATTCCAGGGATGGAAACATGCATAGTTGTATCTGGTGAATGATCGTAATGTTGCATATTCCAGGGATGGAAACACACATAGTTGTATCTGGTGATTGATCGTAATGTTGTATATTCCAGGGATGGAAACATGCATAGTTGTGTCTGGTGAATGATCGTAATGTTGTATATTCCAGGGATGGAAACACACATAGTTGTATCTGGTGATTGATAGTAATGTTGTATATTCCAGGGATGGAAACATGCATAGTTGTGTCTGGTGAATGATCGTAATGTTGTATATTCCAGGGATGGAAACATGCATAGTTGTATCTGGTGATTGATCGTAATGTTGTATATTCCAGGGATGGAAACATGCATAGTTGTATCTGGTGAATGATCGTAATGTTTTATATTCCAGGGATGGAAACATGCATAGTTGTATCTGGTGAATGATCGTAATGTTGTATATTCCAGGGATGGAAACATGCATAGTTGTATCTGGTGAATGATCGTAATGTTGTATATTCCAGGGATGGAAACATGCATAGTTGTATCTGGTTAATGATCATAATGTTTTATATTCCAGGGATGGAAACATGCGTAGTTGTATCTTGTGAATGATCGTAATGTTGGTTGTATATTCCAATGATGGAAACACGCGTAGTTGTATCTTGTGAATGATCGTAATGTTTTATATTCCAGGGATGGTAACACACATAGTTGTATCTGATGATTGATCGTAATGTTGTATATTCCAGGGATGGAAACACACGTAGTTGTATCTGGTGAATGATCGTAATGTTGTATATTCCAGGGATGGAAACATGCATAGTTGTATCTGGTTAATGATCATAATGTTTTATATTCCAGGGATGGAAACATGCGTAGTTGTATCTTGTGAATGATCGTAATGTTGGTTGTATATTCCAATGATGGAAACACGCGTAGTTGTATCTTGTGAATGATCGTAATGTTTTATATTCCAGGGATGGTAACACACATAGTTGTATCTGATGATTGATCGTAATGTTGTATATTCCAGGGATGGAAACACACATAGTTGTATCTGGTGAATGATCGTAATGTTGTATATTCCCGGGATAGAAACACGTGTAGTTGTATCTGGTGAATGATCGTAATGTTGTATATTCCAGGGATGGAAACACACGTAGTTGTATCTGGTGAATGATCGTAATGTTGTATATTCCAGGGATGGTAACACGTGTAGTTGTATCTGGTGAATGATCGTAATGTTGTATATTCCCGGGATAGAAACACGTGTAGTTGTATCTGGTGAATGATCGTAATGTTGTATATTCCAGGGATGGAAACACGCGTAGTTGTATCTGGTGAATGATCGTAATTATATTCCAGGGATGGAAACATGCATAGTTGTGTCTGTCGAATGACCGTAGTGGCCTTGTGGTAGTCGTATTTCTATTGGTATACATATAGAACACAACTTTCGACTTCTACACTATATGTACATGTTAAGCAAACTACTCTAGATATACCAGTAACCATGTGTACAGTACATTTACAAAGAACAAACTGTTGAATGCCTTTTAAATCAACCAGCGTTTTAAATCAAGATTCAATGCATACTAAGTTGATTCTCCATTAATTTGATATACAATTTGTGCTGCTATGGCTACTGCCCAATTATTTTCTAAATAATGTCAGCCAAATGTCTTGAGAAATGTGAACTTTGCGGAAAGGATTTTAGTTCTATTTTTCACCTTCGTCGACATCAGCGTATTCATACAGGAGACCGTCCTTATGAATGTGAAATATGCAACAAGGCTTATAACCGGGCTGAAACTCTTCGGGTGCACCAGCGTGTTCATACCGGAGAGCGCCCTTATACATGTGAAATCTGCAAGAAAACATTTAGGCAAACTGGAGCTTTTAGGTTACATCAGCGCATTCATACAGGAGAACGTCCTTTTGAATGTGAAATCTGCAAACAGTCGTTTAGTCAAGATACAACTCTTCGAAATCACCGGCACATTCATACCGGAGAACGTCCTTTTGAATGTGAAATCTGCAAAAAGTCTTTTAGACAAGATGCAACTTTTCGAAAGCACCAGCGCATTAATACAGGAGAACGCCCATATGCATGTGAAATCTGCAAAAAGTCTTTTATTGAAAATGGAGCTCTTCGAAAGCATCAGCGCATTCACGCAGAACAACGCCCTTATGAATGTAAATTCTGCAAAAAATATTTTAGTCAAGATGGAACTCTTCGAAACCATCTCCGCCTACATACAGGAGAACGTCCCTATGAATGTGGAATATGCAAACATACGTTTAGTACAGCTGGATCTGTTCAACGTCATCAGCGCATCCATACAGGAGAGCGCCCGTATACATGTGAAGTATGTAAACAGGCTTTTAGGGAAACCGGAGCTCTAAGAAGTCATCAGCGCATTCATACAGGACAGCGCCCTTATGAATGTCATGTTTGCAAATATACTTTTAGGGAAAGTGGAGCTCTTCGAAAGCATCAACGCATCCATACAGGAGAACGCCGTTAAGTGTATGAACTCTGCATAAACACTATTTTAATGAAGCTAGAGATCTTCTAAAGCATCCATTTAGGAGAACGCTGTTAAGTGTATGAACTCTGCATAAATACGATTTTAATGAAGCTAGAGATCTTCTAAAGCATGAACGCATTCAGGAGTACGGCATTATGAATGTGATAAATACAAGGATTTTAGTGCAGCGTTATTCAACGTTATTCTTAAGGAATGAATCGCTGGTTATTAGTTTTCATCGGGTATGCACTACATTGAGCGTGGTTAAAGTGTGGGTACCTTGAATGCGGTAGACTGTGTGACCCGACCCCCCCCGTTGTCTTATTGTTTGATGACGGGGATGAGATGTGATTGAGTTCATTACCTCAACCGTGTGGACCTTCAGTCTGTATGTAACCTGATGTAAACATCGGACATATTCTACTCTAACTGTGTTACATACAAAATTAAATCGATAAACCCGTTATGCAGCGAATATGATATGGCCATGTGGCTCCCATCACTGTCTGGTTGGAATGAGCACGAAACTAAATATATATTTCTATCACCAGGGAAATGTTTATTTATGTAGACATCTAGTCAATTATAAAGAACAGTTTAACGATTGCGAAGCAAGTTTTAACAACTTATATTAATCACTCTCGTTGGCTCGGCTGAAAGCGTATATGTGGTCATTCATGTGGGAGGAAACCGGAGTACCCGGAGAAAACCCACCTGTCCGATCTGGCGACCATCGTACCATCTCACATACTTCCCTGTCCGAGGATCGAACCCGGGTCGCATTGGTGAGAAGCGAGCGCGCTAACCACTGCGCTAATCGGACAACCAAAGAACAGTTATAAGTACCTATCAGATTGATACATACCCAGGAATGAAACTATCGCATGATTGCAACCTCTTGTCTAATTTATAATTAATAGGAAATTTGGTCATGACAACATGAGAGTGTATGATCATTTTCGCAGATTGATCATGTCACACTACATAACTGAATTTGTGCATGGTACAGTTTACTTATGCACACTACATAACTGAATGTGTGCATGGTATAGTTTACTTATGGATAATTATTGTGTAAATATACATGTGTCACACTATTAGCCATCAATTCCTCTCCGACGGACACGTGTCCTTGGAAACACTTCTTCCTTCTATATGTGTATTTCAATATATCGATCTCACTTCCCACTCTTAGCCACTTACTCTAAATATATATTTAGTAACAGGGAATGCTGATATATACTTATGGCTCAAGATTTTCACTCTAAGTTAATAACCGACGTGGGTTCGTCACCCGAAATATGTCTACAAACTTAGTAGCGGGCAGTAAATGACATATTCTTTTCTTTAACAATGTGTGTGTGTTTTACGTTTATTTATCGTTGCTACCGGTTGCCCATATGAGGGATGCCTCCTGAAGAGATTAGTCATTTTAGATTTTTGGAGGATAGTGCAATGATACAGACAGAGACCCAATCCAGAGTCAACTCTAGGTCTTTTACGCGCACAGTGTACAGCACCGACACGAGACCTCGGTTTAACGTCCCATCTGAAAGACTTAATTTTATTATGATCAGATGGGGGATCGAACCTGCGACCCCTGGATTACCAGTCCAGCGTGTTACCACTGGACTACAGATGGGGGATCGAACCTGCGACCCCTGGATTACCAGTCCAGCGTGTTACCACTGGACCACAGATGGGGGATCGAACTTGCGACCCCTGGATTACCAGCCCAGCGTATTACCACTGGACTACAGAAGGGGGATCGAACCTACGACCCCTGGATTACCAGTCCAGCGTGTTACCACTGGACAAATGACGGGGGATCGAACCTGCGACCCATGGATTACCAGTCCAGCGTGTTACCACTGGACTACAGACGGGGGATCGAACCTGCGACCCATGGATTACCAGTCCAGCGTGTTACCACTGGACCACAGACGGGAGATCGAACCTGCGACCCCTGGATTACCAGTCCAGCGTGTTACCACTGGACCACAGACGGGGGATCGAACCTGCGATCCCTGGATTACCAGTCCAGCGTGTTACCATTGGACCACAGACGGGGGATCGAACCTGCGACCCCTGGATTACCAGTCCAGCGTGTTACCACTAGACCACAGACTGGGGATCGAACCTGCGACGCCTGGATTACCAGTCCAGCGTGTTACCACAGACGGGGGATCGAACCTGCGACCCCTGGATTACCAGTCCAGCGTGTTACCACTGGACTACATACGGGGGATCGACCCTGCGACCCCTGTATTACCAGTCCAGCGTGTTACCATTGGACTACAGACGGGGGATCGAACCTGCGACCCCTGGATTACCAGTCCAGCGTGTTACCACTGGACCACAGATGGGGGATCGAACTTGCGACCCCTGGATTACCAGCCCAGCGTATTACCACTGGACTACAGAAGGGGGATCGAACCTACGACCCCTGGATTACCAGTCCAGCGTGTTACCACTGGACAAATGACGGGGGATCGAACCTGCGACCCATGGATTACCAGTCCAGCGTGTTACCACTGGACTACAGACGGGGGATCGAACCTGCGACCCATGGATTACCAGTCCAGCGTGTTACCACTGGACCACAGACGGGAGATCGAACCTGCGACCCCTGGATTACCAGTCCAGCGTGTTACCACTGGACTACAGACGGGGGATCGAACCTGCGACACCTGGATTACCAGTCCAGCGTGTTACCACCAACGGGGGATCGAACCTGCGACCCCTGGATTACCAGTCCAGCGTGTTACCACTGGACTACAGAAGTGGGATCGAACCTGCGACCCCTGGATTACCAGTCCAGCGTGTTACCACTGGACCACAGACGGGGGATCGAACCTGGAATACCAGTCCAGCGTGTTATCATTTGAGTACAGACAGGGTATCGAACCTGCGACCCCTGGATTACCAGACCAGCGTGTTACCACTGGACTACAGATGGGGGATCGAACCTGCGACCCCTGGATTACCAGTCCAGCGTGTTATCATTTGAGTACAGACAGGGGATCGAACCTGCGACCCCTGGATTACCAGTCCAGCGTGTTACCACTGGACCACAGACGGGGGATCGAACCTGCGATCCCTGGATTACCAGTCCAACGTGTTACCATTGGACCACAGACGGGGGATCGAACCTGCGACCCCTGGATTACCAGTCCAGCGTGTTACCACTAGACCACAGACTGGGGATCGAACCTGCGTCGCCTGGATTACCAGTCCAGCGTGTTACCACAGACGGGGGATCGAACCTGCAATCCCTGGATTACCAGTCCAGCGTGTTACCACTGGACAACAGACTGGGGATCGAACCTGCGACGCCTGGATTACCAGTCCAGCGTGTTACCACTGGACCACAGACGGGGGATCGAACCTGCGACCCCTGGATTACCAGTCCAGCGTGTTACCACTGGACTACATACGGGGGATCGACCCTGCGACCCCTGTATTACCAGTCCAGCGTGTTACCATTGGACTACAGACGGGGGATCGAACCTGCGACCTCTGGATTACCAGTCCAGCGTGTTACCACTGGACTACAGACGGGGGATCGAAACTGCGACCCCTGGATTACCAGTCCAGCGTGTTACCACTGGACTACAGACGGGGGATCGAACCTGCGACCCTGGATTACCAGTACAGCGTGTTACCACTGGACTACAGACGGGGGATCGAACCTGCGATCCCTGGATTACCAGTCCAGCGTGTTACCATTGGACCACAGACGGGGGATCGAACCTGCGACCCCTGGATTACCAGTCCAGCGTGTTACCACTGGACTACAGACGGGGGATCGAACCTGCGACCCCTGGATTACCAGTCCAGCGTGTTACCACTGGACTACAGACGGGGGGATCGAAACTGCGACCCCCGGATTACCAGTCCAGCGTGTTACCACTGGACCACAGACGGGGGATCGAACCTGCAATCCCTGGATTACCAGTCCAGCGTGTTACCATTGGACCACAGACGGGGGATCGAACCTGCGACCCCCGGATTACCAGTCCAGCGTGTTACCACTGGACTACAGACGGGGGATCGAACCTGCGACCCCTGGATTACCAGTCCAGCGTGTTACCATTGGACTACAGACGGGGGATCGAACCTTCGACCCCTGGATTACCAGTCCAGCGTGTTACCATTGGACTACAGACGGGGGATCGAACCTGCGACCCCCGGATTACCAGTCCAGCGTGTTACCACTGGACTGCAGACGGGGGGATCGAAACTGCGACCCCTGGATTACCAGTCCAGCGTCTTACCACTGGACTACAGACGGGGGATCGAACCTGCGACCCCTGGATTACCAGTACAGCGTGTTACCATTGGACTACAGACGGGGGATCGAACCTGCAATCCTTGGATTACCAGTCCAGCGTGTTACCACTGGACAACAGACTGGGGATCGAACCTGTGACGCCTGGATTACCAGTCCAGCGTGTTACCACTGGACCACAGACGGGGGATCGAACCTGCGACCCCTGGATTACCAGTCCAGCGTGTTACCACTGGACTACAGATGGGGGATCGAACCTGCGACCCCTGGATTACCAGTCCAGCGTGTTACCATTGGACTACAGACGGGGGATCGAACCTTCGACCCCTGGATTACCAGTCCAGCGTGTTACCATTGGACTACAGACGGGGGATGAAACTGCGACCCCCGGATTACCAGTCCAGCGTGTTACCACTGGACTACAGACGGGGGATCGAACCTGCGACCTCTGGATTACCAGTCCAGCGTGTTACCACTGGACTACAGACGGGGGATCGAAACTGCGACCCATGGATTACCAGTCCAGCGTGTTACCACTGGACTACAGACGGGGGATCGAACCTGCGACCCCTGGATTACCAGTACAGCGTGTTACCATTGGACTACAGACGGGGGATCGAACCTGGATTACCAGTCCAGCGTGTTACCATTGGACCACAGACGGGGGATCGAACCTGCGACCCCTGGATTACCAGTCCAGCGTGTTACTGTTGGACTACAGACGGGGGATCGAAACTGCGACCCCCGGATTACCAGTCCAGCGTGATACCACTGGACTACAGACGGGGGATCGAACCTGCGACCCCTGGATTACCAGTCCAGCGTGTTACCATTGGACTACAGACGGCGGATCGAACCTGCGACCCCTGGATTACCAGTCCAGCGTGTTAACACTGGACTACAGACGGGGGATCGAACCTGCGACCCCTGGATTACCAGTCCAGCGTGTTACCATTGGACTACAGACGGGGGATCGAACCTGCGACCCCTGGATTACCAGTCTAGCGTGCTACCACTGGACTACAGATCCGTCTGTTGCATGTCGTTGTATGTTATATGTGATGTATGTCTTGCAATAACTACTGTGTAAACCAAACACCCTATATATATATAGATATATTACATTAGTATAGTACATATAATTGTACCAACATACTGACACTGTACACACATACTGACACTGTACCAACATACTGGCACTGTACCAACATACTGACACTGTACCAACATACTGGCACTGTACCAACATACTGGCACTGCACCAACATACTGACACTGTACACACATACTGACACTGTACCAACATACTTGCACTGTACCAACATACTGGCACTGTACCAACATACTGACACTGTACACACATACTGACACTGTACCAACATACTGGCACTGCACCAACATACTGACACTGTACCAACATACTGACACTGTACACACATACTGACACTGTACACACATAGGGACACTGTATACACATACTGACACTGTACACACATACTGACACTGTACAAACATACTGACACTGTACCAACATTCCATCATGTCTACATCGTTTACTATTGTAAGTTTACTAGTTTAACAGGTTTGTCACTACGCATAGTTTCTGTAACTACACTACACCAATTTTGATATATACCAAGTCAATATCAGTGTTGGCTTAAAAACGTAATCTAGCTTGCCAATTACAATATTTATTTGTGTTTTCCTTGAGGGATGACATACCTAGATCACAATGGACAATTGTGTTTTACGTTTATTTATCGTCGCTACCGTTTGCCCATATGAGCGACGCCTCCTGAAGAGATAAATAATTTTAGATTATTGGATGATAGTGCAATGATACAAACAGAGACCCATTCTAGAGTATCTGCTTGTTCTTTTACGTGCACGGTGTAAAGCATCGACACGAGATCTCGGTTTAAAGTCCCATCTGAAAGAATGTTAATTTTAGTAGGGTCAGGTGGGGTATCGAACCAGAAAGAATACACGAAAGTGAAGCTCATGTAAACCGGGAAGTAGATGACAACAGGACTGAAAGTGATCTATTGTTCTTTATTGTTTCATCGATCAAATTCCTATAGCGATGTCAATAAAAAATTCACCAAAACACTCCATGGGAACATACTTGTCGTATCTATGTTTTAGAGTAGCCTGGGAACAGGCGTCGATATATTTTGCCTGGTCAGTCAAATAAATATATTTTAACACCGATACTATTAATTGGGCCGTATTGAGTTTTTGATCATATCAACGCCTGGGGAAAAATGGGGGATTGTCCGTGTAATTATTGACTCGCATTAATCCTATTAATAGACCGATTAGCACGTGACTTAATTAATGACGTACTTGAATCGATAGCGAGGCACTGCAATGCTGATAAAATTTTCATAATTGGCCGCCATTGTTTACGAGTCAACGGAACGTACAATGTGCGTCTGATTTGACATATTTACTCAATATTTAAGTCGTCCTTAGTTCAATTATGCCGAATCGACCCATTACCATCTAAATGTAATATTTAAAATTCGCCATCTCGTCGATATAACACAGAAATGGGACATTATATGTTTGCAATGTAAATGAGTCTACGGGAGCATTCGTGTATATTCGGAAATGATCGTGTATAATCGTACCTGTTTCCTGATTTCCGATAGAAATCCGTTTCTATATTTAGCGATATTATCTTGTAGAGAAGAGTTGTAGTTCTTCAAATCTACACCCTCATAAACGAGGGTGTAAGTAGATGGCGCTACGATCGGAAATCCAGTTTCCCCATGCTGTCATTTTGCCAGAAATCGACAGACTTGCACCCAGGCTAATCGGTTACACCAATCACTCTCGTCTGAGTTGAGTATATAGTATGCAATCATTCTTGTGGGTGGAAACCGGAGTACCTGGAGAAAATCCACATGTCCGATCTGGATGGCGTACACCGTCCCATCTCGCATACTTCCCGCCAAAGGATCAAACACGGGTTGCATTGGTGAAAATCGAGAGTGCTAAATACCGCACTAATCTGCCAACATTGCTTGTATTTAGTCTCATATCTCCACCATATATTTTCTAGTAAGTAATACAACCTCGAAGGGTTCTGATTGGCTGACCTAGAAATCATTCCGCTCTATTTTCAACCAATGACTGAGAGCGGTGTCTGCGTTGGTGAAATAGTAAACATGTATAAAAGTGGTGTGGTGTGGTGTGATAGCGAAAGTCACCAGCTCTGCACATGGCACTATGCAAACTGTCATATACTTGTATATAGCTAGAATCGAGGGTATTGATTTTGAAACCGATATAAAGGAAAATAGATTACACAATTATGAATAAACAAGTACGGGGTAGACACCGAACCAGGCGAATGTTAATGATGCATTCAACCTGCTTAGAGCAATGTTCAAGCAGCCTGCGTAGACACACATCACGCTTAGAGCAATGTGCACGCAACGCGCTTAGATCAACGTTCAAACATCATGCTTAGAGCAATGTGCCCGCAACGTGCTTAGATCAACGTTCAAACATCATGCTTAGAGCAATGTGCACGCAACGTGCTTAGATCAACGTTCAAACATCATGCTTAGAGCAATGTGCCCGCAACGTGCTTAGATCAACGTTCAAACATCATGCTTAGAGCAATGTGCACGCAACGTGCTTAGATCAACGTTCAAACATCATGCTTAGAGCAATGTGCCCGCAACGTGCTTAGATCAACGTTCAAACATCATGCTTAGAGCAATGTGCACGCAACGTGCTTAGATCAACGTTCAAACATCATGCTTAGAGCAATGTGCCCGCAACGTGCTTAGATCAACGTTCAAACATCATGCTTAGAGCAATGTGCACGCAACGTGCTTAGATCAACGTTCAAACATCATGCTTAGAGCAATGTGCACGCAACGCGCTTAGATCAACGTTCAAACATCATGCTTAGAGCAATGTGCACGCAACGCGCTTAGATCAACGTTCAAACATCATGCTTAGATCAATGTTAATACAACCTGCTTAGAGCAATTTAAAAGCAGCGTGCTTAGAGAAATATAAAAGCAACGTGCTTAGAACAATGTACAATCAACGTGCTTAGCGCAAAGTACAAACAACGTGCTTAGAGCAATGTACACACAACGCGCTTAGAGCAATGTACAAGCAACGTGCTTAGAGCAATGTACACGCAACGTGCTTAGAGCAGTGCAAGCAGCGTGCTTAGAGCAATGTACAAGCACCGTGCTTAGAGCAATGTACAAGCACCGTGCTTAGAGCAGTGCAAGCAGCGTGCTTAGAGCAATGTACAAGCACCGTGCTTAGAGCAGTGCAAGCAGCGTGCTTAGAGCAATGTACAAGCACCGTGCTTAGAGCAATGTACACACACCGCGCTTAGAGCAATGTACAAGCACCGTGCTTAGAGCAATGTACACACACCGCGCTTAGAGCAATGTACAAGCAACGTGCTTAGAGCAATGTACACGCAACGTGCTTAGAGCAGTGCAAGCAGCGTGCTTAGAGCAATGTACAAGCACCGTGCTTAGAGCAATGTACAAGCACCGTGCTTAGAGCAATGTACAAGCACCGTGCTTAGAGCAATGTACAAGCACCGTGCTTAGAGCAATGTACAAGCACCGTGCTTAGAGCAATGTACAAGCACCGTGCTTAGAGCAATGTACAAGCACCGTGCTTAGAGCAATGTACACGCAACGTGCTTAGAGCAATGTACAAGCACCGTGCTTAGAGCAATGTACAAGCACCGTGCTTAGAGCAATGTACAAGCACCGTGCTTAGAGCAATGTACAAGCACCGTGCTTAGAGCAATGTACGTGCTTAGAGCAATGTACAAGCACCGTGCTTAGAGCAATGTACAAGCACCGTGCTTAGAGCAATGTACAAGCACCGTGCTTAGAGCAATGTACAAGCACCGTGCTTAGAGCAATGTACAAGCACCGTGCTTAGAGCAATGTACAAGCACCGTGCTTAGAGCAATGTACAAGCACCGTGCTTAGAGCAATGTACAAGCACCGTGCTTAGAGCAATGTACAAGCACCGTGCTTAGAGCAATGTACAAGCACCGTGCTTAGAGCAATGTACAAGCACCGTGCTTAGAGCAATGTACAAGCACCGTGCTTAGAGCAATGTACAAGCACCGTGCTTAGAGCAATGTACAAGCAAGCAGCGTGCTTAGAGCAATGTACAAGCAAGCAGCGTGCTTAGAGCAATGTACGTGCTTAGAGCAGTGCAAGCAGCGTGCTTAGAGCAATGTGCAAGCAGCGTGCTTAGAGCAATGTACAAGCACCGTGCTTAGAGCAGTGCAAGCAGCGTGCTTAGAGCAATGTACAAGCACCGTGCTTAGAGCAGTGCAAGCAGCGTGCTTAGAGCAATGTACAAGCACCGTGCTTAGAGCAGTGCAAGCAGCGTGCTTAGAGCAATGTACAAGCACCGTGCTTAGAGCAGTGCAAGCAGCGTGCTTAGAGCAATGTACAAGCACCGTGCTGTACAAGCAGCGTGCTTAGAGCAATGTACAAGCAGCGTGCTTAGAGCAATGTACAAGCACCGTGCTTAGAGCAGTGCAAGCAGCGTGCTTAGAGCAGTTGCAAGCAGCGTGCTTAGAGCAATGTACAAGCAGCGTGCTTAGAGCAGTGCAAGCAGCGTGCTTAGAGCAATGTACAAGCACCGTGCTTAGAGCAATGTACAGCAGCAGCCGCGTGCTTAGAGATGCAAGTGTAGCAAGCAACGTGCTTAGAGCAATGTACAAGCAGCGTGCTTAGAGCAGTGCAAGCACGTGCTTAGAGCAATGTACAAGCACCGTGCTTAGAGCAATGTACAAGCACCGTGCTTAGAGCAATGTACAAGCACCGTGCTTAGAGCAATGTACAAGCACCGTGCTTAGAGCAATGTACAAGCACCGTGCTTAGAGCAATGTACAAGCACCGTGCTTAGAGCAATGTACAAGCACCGTGCTTAGAGCAATGTACAAGCACCGTGCTTAGAGCAATGTACAAGCACCGTGCTTAGAGCAATGTACAAGCAGCGTGCTTAGAGCAATGCAAGCAGCGTGCTTAGAGCAATGTACAAGCACCGTGCTTAGAGCAATGTACAAGCACCGTGCTTAGAGCAATGTACAAGCACCGTGCTTAGAGCAATGTACAAGCACCGTGCTTAGAGCAATGTACAAGCACCGTGCTTAGAGCAATGCAAGCAGCGTGCTTAGAGCAATGTGCAAGCAGCGTGCTTAGAGCAGTGCAAGCAGCGTGCTTAGAGCAATGTACAAGCACCGTGCTTAGAGCAATGTACAAGCAAGCAGCGTGCTTAGAGCAATGTACAAGCACCGTGCTTAGAGCAATGTACAAGCACCGTGCTTAGAGCAATGTACAAGCAAGCAGCGTGCTTAGAGCAATGTACAAGCACCGTGCTTAGAGCAATGTACAAGCAGCGTGCTTAGAGCAATGTACAAGCACCGTGCTTAGAGCAATGTACAAGCAGCCGTGCTTAGAGCAATGTACAAGCACCGTGCTTAGAGCAATGTACAAGCACCGTGCTTAGAGCAATGTACAAGCACCGTGCTTAGAGCAATGTACAAGCACCGTGCTTAGAGCAATGTACAAGCACCGTGCTTAGAGCAATGTACAAGCAGCGTGCTTAGAGCAATGTACAAGCACCGTGCTTAGAGCAGTGCAAGCAGCGTGCTTAGAGCAATGTACAAGCACCGTGCTTAGCAGCAAGCAGCGTGCTTAGAGCAATGTACAAGCACCGTGCTTAGCAGCAAGCAGCGTGCTTAGAGCAATGCAAGCGTGCTTAGAGCAATGCTAAGCAGCGTGCTTAGAGCAGTGCAAGCAGCGTGCTTAGAGCAATGTACAAGCACCGTGCTTAGAGCAGTGCAAGCAGCGTGCTTAGAGCAGTGCAAGCAGCGTGCTTAGAGCAATGTACAAGCAGCGTGCTTAGAGCAGCAACAGCGTGCTTAGAGCAATGTACAAGCAGCTTGCAAGCAGCGTGCTTAGAGCAATGTACAAGCACCGTGCTTAGAGCAGTGCAAGCAGCGTGCTTAGAGCAATGTACAAGCACCGTGCTTAGCAGCAAGCAGCGTGCTTAGAGCAATGTACAGCGTGCTTAGAGCAAGTGTTACAAGCAGCGTGCTTAGAGCAATGAGCAGCTTGCAATGTACAAGCAGCGTGCTTAGTGCAAGGGTGTTAGCAGCACGTGCTTAGAGCAATGTACAAGCAGCGTGCTTAGAGCAATGTACAAGCACCGTGCTTAGAGCAATGCTAAGCAGCGTGCTTAGAGCAATGTAAATGACCGTGCTTAGAGCAATGTACAAGCAGCGTGCTTAGAGTGTACAAGCAGCGTGCTTAGAGAATGTACAAGCACCGTGCTTAGAGCAATGTACAAGCACCGTGCTTAGAGCAATGTACAAGCACCGTGCTTAGAGCAATGTACAAGCACCGTGCTTAGAGTGCAAGCACCGTGCTTAGACAATGCAACCGTGCTTAGAGCAATGTACAAGCAGCGTGCTTAGCAGTGCAAGCAGCGTGCTTAGAGCAAGCACCGTGCTTAGAGCAAGTACAAGCACCGTGCTTAGAGCAATGTACAAGCACCGTGCTTAGAGCAATGTACAAGCACCGTGCTTAGAGCAATGTACAAGCACCGTGCTTAGAGCAATGTACAAGCAGCGTGCTTAGAGCAATGTACAAGCACCGTGCTTAGAGCAATGTACAAGCACCGTGCTTAGAGCAATGTACAAGCACCGTGCTTAGAGCAATGTACAAGCACCGTGCTTAGAGCAATGTACAAGCAGCGTGCTTAGAGCAATGTACAAGCAGCGTGCTTAGAGCAATGTACAAGCACCGTGCTTAGAGCAATGTACAAGCACCGTGCTTAGAGCAATGTACAAGCACCGTGCTTAGAGCAATGTACAAGCACCGTGCTTAGAGCAATGTACAAGCACCGTGCTTAGAGCAATGTACAAGCACCGTGCTTAGAGCAATGTACACGCAACGTGCTTAGAGCAGTGCAAGCAGCGTGCTTAGAGCAATGTACAAGCACCGTGCTTAGAGCAGTGCAAGCAGCGTGCTTAGAGCAATGTACAAGCACCGTGCTTAGAGCAGTGCAAGCAGCGTGCTTAGAGCAATGTACAAGCACCGTGCTTAGAGCAGTGCAAGCAGCGTGCTTAGAGCAATGTACAAGCACCGTGCTTAGAGCAGTGCAAGCAGCGTGCTTAGAGCAATGTACAAGCACCGTGCTTAGAGCAGTGCAAGCAGCGTGCTTAGAGCAATGTACAAGCACCGTGCTTAGAGCAGTGCAAGCAGCGTGCTTAGAGCAATGTACAAGCACCGTGCTTAGAGCAGTGCAAGCAGCGTGCTTAGAGCAATGTACAAGCACCGTGCTTAGAGCAGTGCAAGCAGCGTGCTTAGAGCAATGTACAAGCACCGTGCTTAGAGCAGTGCAAGCAGCGTGCTTAGAGCAATGTACAAGCACCGTGCTTAGAGCAGTGCAAGCAGCGTGCTTAGAGCAATGTACAAGCACCGTGCTTAGAGCAGTGCAAGCAGCGTGCTTAGAGCAGTGCAAGCAGCGTGCTTAGAGCAATGTACAAGCACCGTGCTTAGAGCAATGTACAAGCAGCGTGCTTAGAGCAATGTACAAGCAGCGTGCTTAGAGCAATGTACAAGCAGCGTGCTTAGAGCAATGTACAAGCAGCGTGCTTAGAGCAATGTACAAGCAGCGTGCTTAGAGCAATGTACAAGCACCGTGCTTAGAGCAATGTACAAGCACCGTGCTTAGAGCAATGTACAAGCACCGTGCTTAGAGCAATGTACAAGCACCGTGCTTAGAGCAATGTACAAGCACCGTGCTTAGAGCAATGTACAAGCAGCGTGCTTAGAGCAATGTACAAGCAGCGTGCTTAGAGCAGTGCAAGCAGCGTGCTTAGAGCAATGTACAAGCACCGTGCTTAGAGCAATGTACAAGCACCGTGCTTAGAGCAATGTACAAGCACCGTGCTTAGAGCAATGTACAAGCACCGTGCTTAGAGCAATGTACAAGCACCGTGCTTAGAGCAATGTACAAGCAGCGTGCTTAGAGCAATGTACAAGCAGCGTGCTTAGAGCAGTGCAAGCAGCGTGCTTAGAGCAATGTACAAGCACCGTGCTTAGAGCAATGTACAAGCACCGTGCTTAGAGCAATGTACAAGCACCGTGCTTAGAGCAATGTACAAGCACCGTGCTTAGAGCAATGTACAAGCACCGTGCTTAGAGCAATGTACAAGCAGCGTGCTTAGAGCAATGTACAAGCAGCGTGCTTAGAGCAGTGCAAGCAGCGTGCTTAGAGCAATGTACAAGCACCGTGCTTAGAGCAATGTACAAGCACCGTGCTTAGAGCAATGTACAAGCACCGTGCTTAGAGCAATGTACAAGCAGCGTGCTTAGAGCAATGTACAAGCAGCGTGCTTAGAGCAGTGCAAGCAGCGTGCTTAGAGCAATGTACAAGCACCGTGCTTAGAGCAATGTACAAGCACCGTGCTTAGAGCAATGTACAAGCACCGTGCTTAGAGCAATGTACAAGCACCGTGCTTAGAGCAATGTACAAGCACCGTGCTTAGAGCAATGTACAAGCAGCGTGCTTAGAGCAATGTACAAGCAGCGTGCTTAGAGCAGTGCAAGCAGCGTGCTTAGAGCAATGTACAAGCACCGTGCTTAGAGCAATGTACAAGCACCGTGCTTAGAGCAATGTACAAGCACCGTGCTTAGAGCAATGTACAAGCACCGTGCTTAGAGCAATGTACAAGCACCGTGCTTAGAGCAATGTACAAGCAGCGTGCTTAGAGCATGCAAGCAGCGTGCTTAGAGCAATGTACAAGCACCGTGCTTAGAGCAATGTACAAGCACCGTGCTTAGAGCAATGTACAAGCAGCGTGCTTAGAGCAATGTACAAGCAGCGTGCTTAGAGCAATGTACAAGCACCGTGCTTAGAGCAATGTACAAGCACCGTGCTTAGAGCAATGTACAAGCAGCGTGCTTAGAGCAATGTACAAGCAGCGTGCTTAGAGCAATGTACAAGCAGCGTGCTTAGAGCAATGTACAAGCAGCGTGCTTAGAGCAATGTACAAGCACCGTGCTTAGAGCAATGTACAAGCACCGTGCTTAGAGCAATGTACAAGCAGCGTGCTTAGAGCAATGTACAAGCAGCGTGCTTAGAGCAATGTACAAGCACCGTGCTTAGAGCAATGTACAAGCAGCGTGCTTAGAGCAATGTACAAGCAGCGTGCTTAGAGCAATGTACAAGCAGCGTGCTTAGAGCAATGTACAAGCACCGTGCTTAGAGCAATGTACAAGCAGCGTGCTTAGAGCAGTGCAAGCAGCGTGCTTAGAGCAGTGCAAGCAGCGTGCTTAGAGCAGTGCAAGCAGCGTGCTTAGAGCAGTGCAAGCAGCGTGCTTAGAGCAGTGCAAGCAGCGTGCTTAGAGCAGTGCAAGCAGCGTGCTTAGAGCAGTGCAAGCAGCGTGCTTAGAGCAATGTACAAGCACCGTGCTTAGAGCAATGTACAAGCACCGTGCTTAGAGCAATGTACAAGCACCGTGCTAGAGCATGCAAGCAGCGTGCTTAGAGCAATGTACAAGCACCGTGCTTAGAGCAATGTACAAGCACCGTGCTTAGAGCAATGTACAAGCAGCGTGCTTAGAGCAATGTACAAGCAGCGTGCTTAGAGCAATGTACAAGCAGCGTGCTTAGAGCAATGTACAAGCACCGTGCTTAGAGCAATGTACAAGCACCGTGCTTAGAGCAATGTACAAGCACCGTGCTTAGAGCAATGTACAAGCACCGTGCTTAGAGCAATGTACAAGCACCGTGCTTAGAGCAATGTACAAGCACCGTGCTTAGAGCAATGTACAAGCAGCGTGCTTAGAGCAATGCAAGCAGCGTGCTTAGAGCAATGTACAAGCACCGTGCTTAGAGCAATGTACAAGCACCGTGCTTAGAGCAATGTACAAGCACCGTGCTTAGAGCAATGTACAAGCAGCGTGCTTAGAGCAATGTACAAGCACCGTGCTTAGAGCAATGTACAAGCACCGTGCTTAGAGCAATGTACAAGCACCGTGCTTAGAGCAATGTACAAGCACCGTGCTTAGAGCAATGTACAAGCACCGTGCTTAGAGCAATGTACAAGCACCGTGCTTAGAGCAATGTACAAGCAGCGTGCTTAGAGCAATGTACAAGCACCGTGCTTAGAGCAATGTACAAGCACCGTGCTTAGAGCAATGTACAAGCACCGTGCTTAGAGCAATGTACAAGCAGCGTGCTTAGAGCAATGTACAAGCACCGTGCTTAGAGCAATGTACAAGCACCGTGCTTAGAGCAATGTACAAGCACCGTGCTTAGAGCAATGTACAAGCAGCGTGCTTAGAGCAATGTACAAGCAGCGTGCTTAGAGCAATGTACAAGCAGCGTGCTTAGAGCAATGTACAAGCAGCGTGCTTAGAGCAATGTACAAGCAGCGTGCTTAGAGCAATGTACAAGCACCGTGCTTAGAGCAATGTACAAGCACCGTGCTTAGAGCAATGTACAAGCACCGTGCTTAGAGCAATGTACAAGCAGCGTGCTTAGAGCAATGTACAAGCACCGTGCTTAGAGCAATGTACAAGCAGCGTGCTTAGAGCAATGTACAAGCACCGTGCTTAGAGCAATGTACAAGCAGCGTGCTTAGAGCAATGTACAAGCACCGTGCTTAGAGCAATGTACAAGCACCGTGCTTAGAGCAATGTACAAGCAGCGTGCTTAGAGCAATGTACAAGCACCGTGCTTAGAGCAATGTACAAGCACCGTGCTTAGAGCAATGTACAAGCACCGTGCTTAGAGCAATGTACAAGCACCGTGCTTAGAGCAATGTACAAGCACCGTGCTTAGAGCAATGTACAAGCACCGTGCTTAGAGCAATGTACAAGCAGCGTGCTTAGAGCAATGTACAAGCACCGTGCTTAGAGCAATGTACAAGCACCGTGCTTAGAGCAATGTACAAGCAGCGTGCTTAGAGCAATGTACAAGCAGCGTGCTTAGAGCAATGTACACGCAACGTGCTTAGAGCAATGTACAAGCAGCGTGCTTAGAGCAATGTACAAGCAGCGTGCTTAGAGCAATGTACAAGCAACGTGCTTAGAGCAATGTACAAGCAGCGTGCTTAGAGCAATGTACAAGCACCGTGCTTAGAGCAATGTACAAGCACCGTGCTTAGAGCAATGTACAAGCACCGTGCTTAGAGCAATGTACAAGCAGCGTGCTTAGAGCAATGTACAAGCACCGTGCTTAGAGCAATGTACAAGCAGCGTGCTTAGAGCAATGTACAAGCACCGTGCTTAGAGCAATGTACAAGCACCGTGCTTAGAGCAATGTACAGCAGCGTGCTTAGAGCAATGTACAACACCGTGCTTAGAGCAATGTACAAGCACCGTGCTTAGAGCAATGTACAGCAGCGTGCTTAGAGCAATGTACAAGCACCGTGCTTAGAGCAATGTACAGCAGCGTGCTTAGAGCAAGTGTTGGTTAGCAGCGTGCTTAGAGCAATGTACAAGCACCGTGCTTAGAGCAATGTACAAGCACCGTGCTTAGAGCAATGTACAAGCACCGTGCTTAGAGCAATGTACAAGCACCGTGCTTAGAGCAATGTACAAGCACCGTGCTTAGAGCAATGTACAAGCAGCGTGCTTAGAGCAATGTACAAGCACCGTGCTTAGAGCAATGTACAAGCACCGTGCTTAGAGCAATGTACAAGCAGCGTGCTTAGAGCAATGTACAAGCAGCGTGCTTAGAGCAATGTACACGCAACGTGCTTAGAGCAATGTACAAGCAGCGTGCTTAGAGCAATGTACAAGCAGCGTGCTTAGAGCAATGTACACGCAACGTGCTTAGAGCAATGTACAAGCAGCGTGCTTAGAGCAATGTACAAGCACCGTGCTTAGAGCAATGTACAAGCACCGTGCTTAGAGCAATGTACAAGCACCGTGCTTAGAGCAATGTACAAACACCGTGCTTAGAGCAATGTACAAGCACCGTGCTTAGAGCAATGTACACGCAGCGTGCTTAGAGCAATGTACAAACACCGTGCTTAGAGCAATGTACAAGCACCGTGCTTAGAGCAATGTACACGCAGCGTGCTTAGAGCAATGTACAAACACCGTGCTTAGAGCAATGTACAAGCACCGTGCTTAGAGCAATGTACACGCAGCGTGCTTAGAGCAATGTACAAGCACCGTGCTTAGAGCAATGTACACGCAGCGTGCTTAGAGCAATGTACAAACACCGTGCTTAGAGCAATGTACAAGCACCGTGCTTAGAGCAATGTACACGCAGCGTGCTTAGAGCAATGTACAAGCAGCGTGCTTAGAGCAATGTACAAGCACCGTGCTTAGAGCAATGTACAAACACCGTGCTTAGAGCAATGTACAAGCACCGTGCTTAGAGCAATGTACACGCAGCGTGCTTAGAGCAATGTACAAGCAGCGTGCTTAGAGCAATGTACAAGCACCGTGCTTAGAGCAATGTACAAGCACCTTGCTTAGAGCAATGTACAAGCACCGTGCTTAGAGCAATGTACAAGCACCGTGCTTAGAGCAATGTACACGCAGCGTGCTTAGAGCAATGTACAAGCAGCGTGCTTAGAGCAATGTACAAGCAGCGTGCTTAGAGCAATGTACACGCAGCGTGCTTAGAGCAATGTACAAGCAGCGTGCTTAGAGCAATGTACAAGCAGCGTGCTTAGAGCAATGTACAAGCACCGTGCTTAGAGCAATGTACAAGCAGCGTGCTTAGAGCAATGTACAAGCAGCGTGCTTAGAGCAATGTACACGCAACGTGCTTAGAGCAATGTACAAGCACCGTGCTTAGAGCAATGTACAAGCACCGTGCTTAGAGCAATGTACAAGCACCGTGCTTAGAGCAGTGTACAAGCACCGTGCTTAGAGCAGTGTACAAGCACCGTGCTTAGAGCAATGTACAAGCAGCGTGCTTAGAGCAATGTACAAGCACCGTGCTTAGAGCAATGTACAAGCACCGTGCTTAGAGCAATGTACAAGCACCGTGCTTAGAGCAATGTACAAGCACCGTGCTTAGAGCAGTGTACAAGCACCGTGCTTAGAGCAATGTACAAGCAACGTGCTTAGAGCAATGTACAAGCACCGTGCTTAGAGCAATGTACAAGCAACGTGCTTAGAGCAGTGCAAGCAGCGTGCTTAGAGCAATGTACAAGCACCGTGCTTAGAGCAATGTACAAGCAGCGTGCTTAGAGCAATGTACAAGCACCGTGCTTAGAGCAATGTACAAGCAGCGTGCTTAGAGCAATGTACAAGCAGCGTGCTTAGAGCAATGTACAAGCACCGTGCTTAGAGCAATGTACAAGCACCGTGCTTAGAGCAATGTACAAGCACCGTGCTTAGAGCAATGTACAAGCACCGTGCTTAGAGCAATGTACAAGCACCGTGCTTAGAGCAATGTACACGCAACGTGCTTAGAGCAATGTACAAGCACCGTGCTTAGAGCAATGTACAAGCACATGTACAAGCACCGTGCTTAGAGCAATGTACAAGCACCGTGCTTAGAGCAATGTACAAGCACCGTGCTTAGAGCAATGTACAAGCACCGTGCTTAGAGCAATGTACAAGCACCGTGCTTAGAGCAATGTACAAGCACCGTGCTTAGAGCAATGTACAAGCACCGTGCTTAGAGCAATGTACAAGCACCGTGCTTAGAGCAATGTACAAGCACCGTGCTTAGAGCAATGTACAAGCACCGTGCTTAGAGCAGTGTACAAGCACCGTGCTTAGAGCAATGTACAAGCACCGTGCTTAGAGCAGTGTACAAGCACCGTGCTTAGAGCAATGTACAAGCACCGTGCTTAGAGCAATGTACAAGCACCGTGCTTAGAGCAGTGTACAAGCACCGTGCTTAGAGCAATGTACAAGCACCGTGCTTAGAGCAATGTACAAGCACCGTGCTTAGAGCAGTGTACAAGCACCGTGCTTAGAGCAATGTACAAGCACCGTGCTTAGAGCAATGTACAAGCACCGTGCTTAGAGCAATGTACAAGCACCGTGCTTAGAGCAATGTACAAGCACCGTGCTTAGAGCAGTGTACAAGCAGCGTGCTTAGAGCAATGTACAAGCACCGTGCTTAGAGCAGTGTACAAGCACCGTGCTTAGAGCAATGTACAAGCAGCGTGCTTAGAGCAATGTACAAGCACCGTGCTTAGAGCAGTGTACAAGCACCGTGCTTAGAGCAATGTACAAGCACCGTGCTTAGAGCAATGTACAAGCACCGTGCTTAGAGCAATGTACAAGCAGCGTGCTTAGAGCAATGTACAAGCACCGTGCTTAGAGCAGTGTACAAGCACCGTGCTTAGAGCAGTGTACAAGCACCGTGCTTAGAGCAATGTACAAGCAGCGTGCTTAGAGCAATGTACAAGCACCGTGCTTAGAGCAGTGTACAAGCACCGTGCTTAGAGCAATGTACAAGCACCGTGCTTAGAGCAATGTACAAGCACCGTGCTTAGAGCAATGTACAAGCAGCGTGCTTAGAGCAATGTACAAGCACCGTGCTTAGAGCAGTGTACAAGCACCGTGCTTAGAGCAGTGTACAAGCACCGTGCTTAGAGCAGTGTACAAGCACCGTGCTTAGAGCAATGTACAAGCAGCGTGCTTAGAGCAATGTACAAGCAGCGTGCTTAGAGCAATGTACAAGCAGCGTGCTTAGAGCAATGTACAAGCAGCGTGCTTAGAGCAATGTACAAGCAGCGTGCTTAGAGCAATGTACAAGCAGCGTGCTTAGAGCAATGTACAAGCACCGTGCTTAGAGCAATGTACAAGCACCGTGCTTAGAGCAATGTACAAGCACCGTGCTTAGAGCAATGTACAAGCAGCGTGCTTAGAGCAATGTACAAGCAGCGTGCTTAGAGCAATGTACAAGCAGCGTGCTTAGAGCAATGTACAAGCAGCGTGCTTAGAGCAATGTACAAGCAGCGTGCTTAGAGCAATGTACAAGCAGCGTGCTTAGAGCAATGTACAAGCAGCGTGCTTAGAGCAATGTACAAGCACCGTGCTTAGAGCAATGTACAAGCACCGTGCTTAGAGCAATGTACAAGCAGCGTGCTTAGAGCAATGTACAAGCAGCGTGCTTAGAGCAATGTACAAGCAGCGTGCTTAGAGCAATGTACAAGCAGCGTGCTTAGAGCAATGTACAAGCACCGTGCTTAGAGCAATGTACAAGCACCGTGCTTAGAGCAATGTACAAGCACCGTGCTTAGAGCAATGTACAAGCACCGTGCTTAGAGCAATGTACACGCAACGTGCTTAGAGCAGTGCAAGCAGCGTGCTTAGAGCAATGTACAAGCAGCGTGCTTAGAGCAATGTACAAGCAGCGTGCTTAGAGCAATGTACAAGCAGCGTGCTTAGAGCAATGTACAAGCAGCGTGCTTAGAGCAATGTACAAGCAGCGTGCTTAGAGCAATGATATATATGTCTCATAAGGTAGGTAGCGTTGAGCGAAAACGAGACTTAATATAATTATAGAGAATTAACCTAGATAATAATTAACTAGAACGTATGTGCTCATTATCTGATAATAACTGCCATAGAAAGGTATACATTATTATTTACTTCAGATGCGAAAGGCCCTGAGTTCGAGCCCCGCTGGAGGCATTAGGCAAGCAAAGAAAGGTATGCACGTTCGCTTCATGTGCGAAAGGCCCGGTGTTGGAGCCCCGCCACGATTGTGTCGTTATGAATTAAATTCCACGTTGCCTGTTCTCTCTCCCTAGTATCGATGGATTCCATCAGGAATGAGGTCTCGAGAGTGATTTATATATTTATTAAGTCATAAGAACTTGTTTAGCAATCGAGATCAAATAGATGTGTATAATCTAACAATTACCAATACAACAGACACAAATAAAAGTAAAAGCAATGTATCAGTTTAATTATATCACAGTAATACATTTTAAGTGCAAGTCTATCAAAATATAACAAACCACCAAAAACGGGTAAAATGTCTAGAGGTAAAGTATAATAGAACCGACGTATCTGTAAATGACCTTCCGGATCCAACCGCGGCTCTATGTGATGATCTATCAAGGGGCACCGCCACAGTCTGGTACGTATAACACAGGTTTGACTGTAAATGGGCTTCAGGATCCAACCGCGGCTCTATGTGCGGTTCTATAAAGGGCACGCCACAGTCTGGTGTTTATTATACACATAATGAATAAATCATACAACAGATTAGTCATTTTAGATTTTTGGAGGATAGTGCAATGATACAGACCGAAACTCATTAATAGAGGTCAAATGTATAATAGAGGTAACCGCCAACACAGGTTTGATTGTATCTGTAAATGACCTTCCGGATCCAATCGCGGCTCTATGTGCGGATCTATAAAGGGCACGCCACAGTCTGGTGTTTATTATACAAATAGTGAATAAATCATCCAACAACGATGATTGTGTCAGAAGAGTACGCGATTTCTAAAAGTCCTATCTCAAATACGGTTAATTTGATTAGAGTCAGACGGGAGATCGAACCTGCGATCCCTGCATTATTAGTCCGACATGTTAACCACTGAACTATAGATCCGTCTGCAAAGTCTATAATTATCGAGTTATAGAGGCTATTTATTCTAGAATAAAAGGATAGTTAGTTTTAATTACATAAATAGTTTTAAGAATTACATAAACCTACATAAATATTAGCATGACTAGAGGCATCATGCTGGGTTCGTAGAACAACGAAATTACTTCATTTAAGTCCTACTCAACGGCGAGTAATATATGTCCCACTTCAAATGTCTTGTCAAACATCACCTGGCATAAATTTATGTGGTCGTTCTTCAGTATGTGTGAGCATGTGTTGTTTTACACCGTCTTAGTACATGTTACATACTCATGCATATGCTATCTGGAATGTATGCGCATGTGCTTGTTTAAACCGCTAGGATGACGGAAATTATTCATAGCTACATTTTCCAGTTAAGTGGTCCTTCTTCGTAATGTATGAGCACGTGTCGTGTGCATGTGTTATTTGCATAATGACAGACAAGCAAAAAACATCATTACATAATTCCCACTGCAAGTCGATGTATAGTATGTATATGACGATGTGGGACATTAAAGTGCTAATCTGACTGAAAGCAAGTTTACACATTTCACTTGCATGTGGTCATTGAGCTTGATCGTGTGTCCTTTAAGCTGCCATGATGCTGACAAAGTCTTCATACAAATCAAACATTCACGAGGATGTTCTCCGGTATAAATGATTGTATATGTGTAGCTTCAAACTGCCAGAATGGCAAACGGATTATTACATATTTCACACTCACATGGTATATATATGAGTATGTGCAGCCTTAAATGGCTAGACAGACTGAAAGCTTTATTATATAGTTCACACTTGTGTGGTCGTTCTCTGGTGTGCTTGAGCATATGCTGCTTTAAATTGCTCGATTGACTGAAAGCCTTATTGCATACCTCACACTCATGTTGTCACTCTCCGGTGTGTATGCGCATGTGCTGTTTTAAATTCCAAGGCTGACTGAAAGCCTTATTACATATTTGACACTCGTGCGGCCGTTCTCCGGTGTGTATGCGCATGTGCTGTTTTAAATTCCAAGGCTGACTGAAAGTCTTATTACATATTTGACACTCGTGCGGCCGTTTTCCGGTGTGTATGCGCATGTGCATATTCAAATTACCCGCCGCTCTAAAAGCCTTATTACACGTATTACATATTTTATATTCATGTGGCCGTTCGCCGGTATGTATGAGCATATGCTATTTAAATAGCAACACTGAATAAAAGAATTATTACATAGTTCATACTTATGTGGCCGTTCTCCGGTATGCTTGAGCATGTGCCTCTTTAAATTGCTAGACTTACTAAATGCGTTATTACATAGTTCACACTCGTGCGGCCGTTCTCCGGTATGCATGAGCATATGACTCTTTAAATTGCTAGACTTACTAAATGCCTTATTACATAGTTCACACTCGTGCGGTCGTTCTCCGGTATGTATGAGCATGTGCCTCTTTAAATTGCTAGACTTACTAAATGCCGTATGACATAGTTCACAATCGTGCGGCCGTTCTCACGTGTGCATGACCATATGACTCTTTAAACTTTTGGAATGATTGAAAGCGGTATTACATATTTGACACTCATGTGGCCGTTCTCCGGTATGTATGCGCATGTGCTCCTTCAAAGTACCCGCTGCTCTAAAAGCCTTATTACAAATTTCACATTCATGTGCTCGTTCTCCAGTATGCTTGACCATGTGCATCTTCAAACTGGCAGAATGGCTAAATGTTGTATTGCATATTTGACACTCATGTAGCCGTTCTCCAGTATGTATGCGCATGTGTATCTCCAACTTACTCGCCTCGCTAAAATCCTTAGTACACAGTTCACACTTGTGCGGTCGTTCTCCAGTATGTATGCTCATGTGCCTCTTTAAATTGCTAGACTTATTAAATGCCTTATTACACAGTCCACACTCGTGCGGTCGTTCTCCGGTATGTATGAGCAGATGACTCTTTAAATTGCTAGAATTACTAAATGCCTTATTACATAGTCCACACTCGTGCGGTTGTTCTCCGGTATGTATGTGCATGTGTATCTTTAAATGGCCAGACCTACTAAATGCCTTATTACATAGTTCACACTTGTGCGGTCGTTCTCCGGTATGTATGCGCATGTGCCTCTTTAAATGGCTAGACTTATTAAATGCCTTATTACACAGTCCACACTCGTGTCGTCGTTCTCCGGTATGTATGAGCAGATGACTCTTTAAATTGCTAGAATTACTAAATGCCTTATTACATAGTTCACACTCATGTGGCCGTTCTCCGGTATGTATGCGCATGTGTATCTTTAAACTGCTGGAATGCCGTTCTCCGGAATGTGTTAGTGTTTTACGTTTATGTATCGTCGCTACCGGTTGCACATATGAGCGACGCCTCCTGGAGATATTAGTCATTTTAGATTGATCTCCGGAATGAATGGTCATGTCCTGCTTTATATTTCTAGACATTGCGAGAATATTTAATCATATACTTATGTTGTTATATGTAATCTCTGTACTATGTGTATATGAGTTGACAATGTACGTCAGTCCTTACACAATATCGAGTTCACAATGTGAATAGAGCACACACGAGGGATTTCATAGCTAAACTAGAGAAATAGAACATGATATTTCTGCTCATATTTTTCTAAAATTGATGATCCGTATGGAAAGAACACGATTCTGTTCATAGTACAAATAATTAAACACATGAACTCAGGTAGATCTGTACGTGTAAATAGCAGGTTCCATCTCCTGAAAGCAAACAACGTATTAAATATTTACAATTCACAAATGCAAACTAGTATTTCAATTAGTAATTGTTGTCCATTCTTACCTCTTATTATATTGAGTGTTAGGTTGGTCATGATGTCACTGTCATCATCATCATCATCATCATCATCATCATCATCAGTATTATAGGGATGTTCAACAATTGGGATATTCACATGATAAATCAGCCATGTTCACATGATGTAATTATGCCATGTTCACATGATAAATCAGACATGTTCACATGATGTAATTATGCCATGTTCACTTGCTGTAATTATGCCATGTTCACTTGAGGTAATTATGCCATGTTCACTTGATGTAATTATGCCTTGTTCACTTGATGTAATTATGCCTTGTTCACTTGATGTAATTATGCCATGTTCACTTGATGTGATTATGCCATGTTCACTTGATGTAATTATGCCATGTTCACTTGATGTAATTATGCCATGTTCACATGATGTAATTATGCCATGTTCACTTGCTGTAATTATGCCATGTTCACTTGAGGTAATTATGCCATGTTCACTTGATGTAATTATGCCTTGTTCACTTGATGTAATTATGCCATGTTCACTTGATGTAATTATGCCATGTTCACTTGATGTAATTATGCCACGTTCACTTGCTGTAATTAGGCCATGTTCACTTGAGGTAATTATGCCATGTTCACTTGATGTAATTATGCCTTGTTCACTTGATGTAATTATGCCATGTTCACTTGATGTAATTATGCCATGTTCACTTGATGTAATTATGCCTTGTTCACTTGATGTAATTATGCCATGTTCACTTGATGTAATTATGCCATGTTCACTTGATGTAATTATGCCATGTTCACTTGGTGTAATTATGCAAGGTAGAAGATTATATCAGATTTGGAAGAGAATTGTGAACTTCACAAATTATTCTCAGCGTATAACACGATTTAAAACAAAATAAAAGAGTAGCTTAAAGCACAATCATAGAGTACATAGAGTAGTTGTAAACGCATCAACCTTCAATGACTATAATACAGTTAAACCTGTGTTAGTGGTCAACTACATTAAGCAGCCACTCTGCTTTAAGCAGCCAGTGTCCAGATTCCTAATATAGTGATTCATTATACATTTGATCTCTATTAAGCTGCCACATGTGCTAAACAGCCACTTTCTGTGATTACCTTGGCTGGCTGCTTAAGACAGGTTTCACTGTATATATACTTACAAATGATTCAAGTCTTAGAAGCAAATGATGTGTTAAATTATAAACAGAGATCAATGATATGTAAAGCTAGCATTTGTTTTCTTCCTCTAAACATTAATTATTTAGCCTGTACGATTAACACAATGGTCAACGCGCTCGTTACTCACCAATGAAACCCGGGTTTGAACCTTGGATGGGGAATATGTGAGATAGTACTATGGCTGTCAGATCGGACAGGTGGGTTTCTCCAGGTACTCTGTTGTCTCCTCCCACACGAATGACAACATTTACGCTTTCATCTATGCCAACGAGAGTTATTACTATAAGTTGTTAAAGCTTGTTTTGCAATCAGTGTAAAATAAATAAAGCTAAAAAAGTTCTGCTTTCATGTAAATATTCACTTGAGCATTTCACGACGTCCAACCACACAGATACACGAGGTATCTGGTCCCACTAGTGCATTGCAGCCGTTACATGCTCTGTTTATAATTGAATGCGTAGTTGTTCTTGTTATGCGCACGTTAGTCTATGCCAATTTATTTTAAATCGATTGCGAAACAAGTTATTTCAACTTATATTAATCACTCTCAAGACCTCATTCCTGATGGAATCCATCGCCACGAGGGAGAGAGAAGAGGCAACGTGGACTTTAAATGCCTTGCTTAAGGGCACAATCGTATCGGCTCCAGTGCACGTTAAACCAACCATACACACACGCCACCTTACACTGCTATTAAAAGATAACGACCTTATGCCTAGGGCACACAACAATTAGTGTGTATTGTGCCTGTTATCCACTTATTGCTGAGAATTAATTTTCTAGACTCATTTCTAACATACAACCATAACATTCCGGAAGAGAAATAAAATACACCTACTATTGTGCAAATGGTGTGCGTACGAAAAGAGAGATAACTATGTACGTGATTTCTCACTAATGAAAATGGAAATAGTCTTGAATTATGACAAAAATATGTCACCATAAAAATCATATCAGAAATAAAATATACTTATGAATGTGCAAATGATGTCATTATGATAAGGGATATAACAATGCAAATAAGTTAACGCAAATGAAATATGATTCATTCTTACCAATATTCAAACGCTTAACAAGAAATGCATACTAAGACATGTGAATAGAAATATCCCGGATTCGATACTAGGTCAGGCCATGTATGTTGTGTCATTGAGCAAGCCCATATCACACACATTGCTTAGTAGTCTACAGTACTACTGGTTAACGGCTTAATAATACTAATAATGCATGACTACGGAGTCAGAAGTCAAACATTCATGTGGATTGAGTTTTCTAGATAATAGACTCCAGTCTGTTGTCCTTAATGGTATTAGTTCAGAAGTCATTCCTGTGTCTTCTGGAGTTCCACAGGTATCCGTACTTTCACCCCTTCTATTCATAGTCTATATAAACGACCTCCCACAAAACATTAGTTCCAAAGTCCGTATTTTTGCAGATGATACTGCAGTCTATCTATCATTGATATCTGCAAATGAGTGGGTCACACACAAAAACTTTCTTAAGATATTAGAAGAGTGGGAGTTGGTGAGGGACATGGAATTTGACATCTCCAAATGTCAAGTTAACCACGTCACCAGAAGGAAGCATTAGGATTTCTGCGTAGAAACATCCATGTCAAATCCGAACCCCATATGTCCATAGCTTACCAGCCACTAGTGAGACACCAACTGGAATATGGCTCTGAGATTTGGTCGCCCCATACCCAAACATTGATAGACCAAATTGAAAGTGTCCAGCGAAGAACAGCCAGTTGGATAAAGGCTAACTTTTATCGTACCTCTAGTGTTACAGACATGTTACATTCCCTAAATCTAGGCAGACTAGATCAACGGCGTATTGACAGTAGGCTATCCCTTATGTATAAAATTCATAATGATCTGGTTGCTATCCCCATACAAAAATAACTAGTTACCCTCTCCAGTCCCGCACGCCACTTCCAATCCTGAAGCAATAGGTTAATTACAGCAACTACAGACTATTACAAGTGTTCTTATTTTCCAAGAACAATCTACCATTGGAACCATCTCCCTCCTGTCATGTACATCTCCCTACCATACAGCAATTCAATACGACAGTTTGCTGCATTGATCATGCCATCCCTAGTTGTTCTACCCAGCTGATTTTAAACTCTCAACCCAACATATTGTTCATTACCTTCTTATATTTATGTTTTTAAACTACTCATACTTTTAACTTCTTTGCGGTTTTTGATGCGTAAAATATATACATCCCAGCGAGGGGTTCGACAGTAGAGGACGATAGATATACATCCCAGGAAAACATGTCTATGTCCTCGCAATGTTAACATTAATGGAACATACATACATAATGTACTATTATAATAGCGCTTAAAATGAACTGTCGATGATCGATTCCAATTTGAGGCAATGCCTTAGTTCATATTAAACTGGCTGGGAACACAATGGGGAACTGGACTATATTATAATGGTGGTACATGTAGCTCAAACATTGAAGGTATGTTCTTCTTCATCATTACGATGCATACATTAATGAACATAAAGATTAATTTTTAAAGATATATCATTACTGTTCAAAAAATGAAATTGCAATGTCTGCGAGTGTTCCGTCTAAAACTGGTGTACGCACATGAATTCTATTGCTGTTGTTGTTAGTTGTGGAGAACTGGAACTACTATAAAGTTTATTTATTTTTTTACAACGATTGCGAAACAAGATTTAACAACTTACATTAATCATTCTCGTTTGCGCGGTTGAAAGCATAAATGTGGTCATTCATGTGGGAGGAAACAGGAGTATCCGCAGAAAACACACATGTCCGATCTGGCGACCACCGTACCATCTCAAATACTTTCGGTCTAAGGGTCGAACCCTGTGCATTGGTGAGAAGTGAGCGTGTTTACTACTGAGCTAATCGCTAATGGAGTTACTAAGAGAGCCGAAATACAACCCTAAATCATAATAAGATTTCATAACTTTCATATATATATATAGTTCGGGTTTTACGCCTGCATCAGTAACATGTTGGGCTATAACGCCGGCGGGCAGTTTACCTAGCAACACCTTTCCTGGGCAGGCTCCAGCGGTTAACCAGTACTTGGGTGCACCAACCTCCGTAAGAAACTGCCAACCTTTTCACATAAATGAGACACGGTCTGAGCGGGGCTCGAACCCGTGACCAACAGTGATGATAGGTTACAGTGCTATACAAGACAGCGACCTTAACCACTCGACTCACAAAAGTCCAGGTACATTAAAATATCACGTAAGCAAAGTCATTAATACAATGTACAAAACGCTTTCCATTTTAAAAAAGGTGACGTTACCTTCTTTAATACAAAGGATAGATTAATAATAGAAAATAGCAATGAAATTGGTCTAATTATTTTAATAGGTAGTAAACATGACATTAGCTAAAAATAATCAATAATAGAAACACAAAATCTACATATAAATTACTTCAAATGATTGAAAACAATAATGTTTGCACAGTACATTCATAATGTCAGTAAATCGATATAAAGCACACACAATAAAGATGACGACGATCTGAATTGCAGTAGGCTGGTTACTGCATGCCCATTTAACCCTAAGACATCCCAAGACATCCAACATGAGCACATTCCTGTTTGCAGATTTCGCATTCATACAGAAGATATCCTGTTAATCTAAAAGCCTCCATACAGAAGATATCCTGTTAATCTAAAAGCCTCCATACAGAAGATATCCTGTTAATCTAAAAGCCTCCATACAGAAGATATCCTGTTAATCTAAAAGCCTCCATACAGAAGATATCCTGTTAATCTAAAAGCCTCCATACAGACGTGACATCCATAAAGACGTGCTTCTGTATACATGTCCCCAAATAGGTCATGCTAAGCTACAAGCCTTCGTGCAGGCTTGTCATTCATAAGGATATTCCCCTATATGAATTAGCTGATGACTTCGAACAGATCCCACTGAACTAAAACAATATAATTATACAGATACATCCCACTTAACTAAAAGCCTCATGCAGATTTGACATACATATGGGCGTTCCCTTGTATGAATTAGCTGATGACTTCGAACAGATCCCGCTAAGCAAAAACATTATATACAGATATGATCTATATAAGAAATTTCGCTAGTATGAATGCTGGTGCATTCGAAGAGAATCAGCCTAACCTTCATATTGGCGTTCCCCTGTATGAATTAGCTGATGTTTCCGAAGAAGCCAATCTCACTAAAAAGTCATTTTGCAGAATTCGCATTCATATGGGCGTTCTCATGTATGAATGCGCTGGTGACTTCGAAGAGGTACAGCCTCACAAAAGGCCAGCTTGCAAATTTAACCATAGAAATCTAATTTAACATTAATATTTACGTTGTCCCTGTATGAATGCGCTGATGCTTCCGAAGACTTCCAGCTACAATAAAAGCACTGTAAACGTCTTTTTGCAGATTTCACATTCATACGAGCGTTCTCCTGTGTGAATGAGTTGATGCCTTAGAAGATTTCCAATTTGACTAAATGTCTTTTTGCACAATTCACACTCATAAGGGCGATCTCCAGTATGTATGCTCGAGTGCCGATGAAGACTATCAGCTGAAATAAAAGCAGTTTTGCAGATATGACATTCATAAGGACGTTCTCCTGTGTGAATCTTCTGATGCCTTCGTAGATGTCCCGTTGAACTAAAAACCTTTGTGCAGACTTGACATGCATACGGCCGCTCTCCTGTATGAATGCGTTGATGTATCCGCAGATATGCAGCTGAACTTAGTCTTCCTACAAATTTCACATTCACGAAGACGTTTGGTAGACATAGTTTAGAATGTAATTTGGTGGCATTGATACTAACTGTATATAAGATCAATGAAGCATCAAGGGCATTGGATTGCGATGAAATAGATGGAGGTCTCTGAAAGCATCGACAGTTCTTTCACGGTGGATGTTGTGTACACGTGTATTAGATAGTCGAACACTGTTTTCCCTCGAATGCACAAAGAAATGTCAACATGTTGTCGCGAATTTAGGCGATATTTTATAGTTCATGAACAATGAACGGAGTTGCTCCGTTTTTTCACTTATGTAACTAAAACGTACATAGCATGGCTTTCACGTGCTTTGCATACTTCACGAGGATCACGAGGTCCTGGTGAGTATGTATAGGACGTGAAACTCCCTGGGAGAGAACTAAGAGAGACACAAGCACTATGCCAACTCTCCTCATCCATGTGGCGTTGATTTAAAGTTAAAATCAAAAAGGCCTTCGCTACATTGTTTGGCGCGGAACCGTGTGTATTTGTGTATTAGTGTCTCGTGAAACAAATTCAAGATGGCTAACGTTACTTACATCAAAGAAGTTCGGACTAGATTCCGGAATACTCTTGTGAGAGAGCTAGACCAACCAATGAACATATTGTGTGGTGATTCACATAAGTATGATAAAAGTGAAATAGTGAAAAGTGCTAAACTGTGTTCTAAAATACTCAAATCGTATTGTGGAAAATTGGAAGAAAAGTAAAAGGAGTTAGTGGATGCAGTTGGTGACAGTGATAACGATTTTACACAACAGGTAATTGATGATGATTGTCAATTAGTTCTTGATTAAGAACAAAGTTATCTGGAGTTAGAACAATTCATTGAACTTTCTGATAAAGACATCAACTATAAGCATGTGATGTCTGTGCAAATTCAAACTGACAGATTATTACGTTTTCAAGAGCAAATGCAATGTTTCATGGTCACACAAATGGACCAACAACAGGATTTCTTCTTGAGACATGAAAGTGAAAGAAAGCAACCAAATACAGTCAAGTTACCGAAGTTGGAATTGTGTTTCTTCAACGGAGATAAGCTCCGATGGACAACATTTTGGGATGCCTGTGAGTGTACCGTGCTTAAAAATGACAGACCTTCCAAAGTCGAAAAGTTCAGTTACCTACTTAGTAAACTCAAGGACGATGCAAAACGTGCAGTAGATGGGCTAGCCTTATCGAACGACAATTATGATGTAGCTATAAGTATTATACATGAACGTTTTGGTAACAAACAGGAAGTGGTAGATCTACACTACAAAACGTTGATGAATATTTCTTCACCATCTAACAAGGTCCAAAGCCTACGTGCATTTGTTGATATTGTAGAAAGAAATCTACGGACCTTAGAAGTTCTTGAAGAAAACATTAACCAGCATGTGTTTGTCTCGCTAATGCGTTCGAAACTGCCGGAAGATGTCTTGAGACACCTAGAGTTTCACCAAAGGGTCCAAAACGGAGTGGATAATCAAAAGTCTCAGAGACCAATTACAAGAGTACGTGTGTGCATGTGAAAAAGCAGAAGGAGCAAAGATGGATCAAACCTCAAAACCAAAGCAACAGACCCAAGTCAGTTCAAATACGACTTCTCCGTTAACATCAACATCAGCGGAGTCGCCTCTAGCTAATACAAGTACAAGTTCAAACAACAAGAAAAGAAGTTCTACTCAAACCTTTGTAGATATTGTCAGAATCAACATTGGAGTGATTAATGTTTAACTTATCAAACCATTGAAGACAGAAAACGTCGTATTAAAGGCAGCTGTTTTAGATGTTTAAAAGAGGGACATTTGGCTAGTGATTGTAAAACAAGTAAACAGTGTGTTCATTGTAAAGAATATAATGTACATCACAGGAGCCTTTGTCCGTAAAGGTTTAAAAAGAAGCAAAGTTTAGAAACGTCCAGTGTCAGTATTTCTGAAACAAATCCAAAGTCAACAGGCAGTAATGTGTTGAAAGAAAATATGATGGTATCTTCATGAGAAATGGTGCTAATGCAGACAGCTACAACTGAAATAGCAAATGTAAAAGATACAATATATACTAGTGTTAGACTTTTGTTAGACAGAATTTCCCCTGAAATTAAAGGACGGATGTACAATGGATATTAGTGCAAACATAGTTCCAGTGATAAGTGGAAATATTCATTTCATAGGAGATGTTTTAACGTATCGTCCATCAACAACTTAGACCACTTGATCAATTGTGTGGGACTTGCTGATTCCATTCCTACCGACAATGAATATGCCTCGGTTGACCTTCTGATAGGAAGTGATTTTTACATCGACATAGTTCTTTCGCAAAGAATAGAACTTCAGCCTGTATTATACCTCCTTGCATCCAAATTAGGGTGGATATTAACTGGTCGAACACATGACTGTGATGAAAACAAACATTATACAAGTATGCTTGTACTAACATATGGGAATGACGTTACAAAAGAAAGTGTGTTTCAACGTGTAGATAGTTGTGTTTCACAAAAACCAGATTTCGCAGATTTCTGGAATACAGAAGCAATTGGAATTGTTGACCAAGAAACAACTTCAGCAGACGAAGAAGCAATGGACCAATTCAAAGATATATTAAAATTTGAAGACGGGAGATATCAAGTGATCTGGCCGTGGAAACGTGAACATAGTGAATTACCAAAAAATAGAGCACTCGCTTATGGTCGCCTGAAATCATGTAATCAAAAGATGAAAAACATACCTGAAATTCTTGAAAGGTATAATGCCGTTATTCAGGACCTACTACTTAAAGGCGTGATTGAACCAGTTGATGATTCAATGAAAGATGGGCCCATACACTATATACCACACAATGCTGTCGTTACCCCCTTGAAAACAACTACAAAGCTTCGTGTAGTGTATGATGCATCCGCAAAAACAAAACAAGAAAACAAAAGTTTGAATGAGTGTTTACTTAGAGGACCAGTTATGTTACATGATCTTTGTGGACTTCTGTTAAGATTCAGATTGTACCCTATTGCCTTAGTCGCTGATATAGAGAAAGCATTCCTTCATATTGGATTACAGAAAAGTGAAAGAGATGTGACCAGATTTCTATGGTTGAAGTCTTGTATGAATCCATCCACTGACCAAAATAATGTTCAAGAATACAGATTCTGTCGTGTTCCATTTGGTGTAATATCAAGCCCCTTTTTATTAGGAGATACAGTTGAATCACATTTGGAAAGTTTTAAAACTGAAATAGCTGAAAAGATAAAAATGACATCTATGTCGATAATGCCATCACTGATACTGATACCGAAACAGAGGCATTAGACATGTACGGAAGAGCCAGGGCAATGTTTAACGAAGCATCAATGAATTTGAGAGAATGGGTATCAAACAGTGAGATGGTAAAAGGCCTCATACCTGATAATGATCGAGCGGATTCAGAAATATGTAGTGTTCTTGGACATGTGTGGAACCACCATTAAGACACATTGACAATCAAATAACCAAAACTAGATGCACATCTAGCGGAATTAACGAAACGTTCGATGTTAAAGATGATAGCGTCAGTTTGTGACCCTCTTGGACTCTTACATCCCGTTTTGTTGATGGGGAAGCTTCCACTCCAACTACCATGGAGCAGAAATCTGGATTGGGATGATATTGTTGATGATAACACAATCAAGGGAACGTGGTCATCGATTCATGTTGACATCCAAAAGATATCGGAGTACAAGATCCAAAGATATATTTCAAAGAGAAATGACGGGAAAAACACGTACAAGTTACTGTGCTTTTGTGATGCTTCAGCCACTTCATATGCAGCTGCTGTGTATCATCACCATACAACAGATGGGAAAAGTACGACCGACCTGATATTTGACAAGTTTCTTGTGGCCCCTATCAACAGCATGACAATTCCAAGACTGGGACTAATGGCTGTATTGGTCGGAGTACGATGTAATAAGTTTATACAGGAGCAAATTCAAGTGAGAATTGAAAACATTTATATCTGGACTCTCTCTCAATGTGTGTGCTAGGGTGGCTTAGTTCAGAAAAGACATTACCAGTATTTGTCAGAATCCGTGTTCAGGAGATCAGACAACAGGATCACATTCATTTATCTTATGTCAACAGAAAAGATAATCCAGCAGACATTGCTATCCGTGGAACAACATTAGATGACATACACAAGGACAATTTGTGGTGGCACGGACCTTCGTGGCTAAATGATCCCATTGAACAATGGTTTTCTAGATACAACAAAGACTTGGAAGTTCAACCTGAAAAGGAACAAGAGAATGTAATCGATAATACAAATGTGTTCAGTGATTTTGACAACAAAAAGATACAAACCGTTAGAACTCCGTTCGATATCGAGTACACTTCTGTGACTAAATTACTACGCGTAACTTCCCTTGCTCACAGATATATCAAAATATCCCGAAAACAAGTGTGTGCGAAAGGTCCAATTACAGCTTCAGAGTTACAGAATAGTAAAAATATGTGGATTAGTGTTATTCAGAGAAAGAATTATGCCGACATAATTGATGGAGTGGATAAAAATAAATCCACTAACCTTCAACGTCAAACAGGACTTTTCCTGGACTAAGATGGAATTATACGCTGTAGAGGTAGACTAGAACATTCAGATCTCAGTGAAGCAGCACGGCAACCAATTCTTCTGCCAAAGAACGACAAGTTGACCTTGTTAATAATCGAGAAGATTCACAAGGAATGTCTACATAGTGATATATCACAGACTTTAGCCCACGTCAGATTTCGATTCTGGATCCCACAGGGACGTGCTGTTGACAGAATGGTTTTGCGTTCATGCAGCGTATGTCGACGTTATCAGGATGGTCCATACACAATGCCTGCTTTGGCTCCGTTGCCTATATCTAGAGTGCGAGAATCACAACCTTTTACAAGGACAGGACTGGATTATCTTGGACCATTATACATTAAAACTTCAGAAGAAAGTAAACAGATGTGGATATGTCTATTTACGTGTATGGTGACCAGAGCTATTCATTTGGAACTACTTTCAGACATGACAACTGAACTAGTTCTACTTGCTTTCAAACGATTTGTATCACAGAGAGGTATGCCAGTCGAAATACTTAGTGACACTGCTTCTCAATTCAAAGTAGCAGGTGCATTTTTGCGAAAAGTCTCTAAGACAGTGAACAGTGAAGACGTCCAATCGTATTAGTAGTACATGCAGCTTTGACTGTAAACAAACGGGCGCCATTTTGAATACGTTTTATAGTAACTCATTTGCATATAAGGGAATATAAAGTAGGTCACGCGCGTGCGCGTCACTATATAGCCTATTGATGACGTATCGCGCAACTACCGAGCTCTTTGTTTTTTAGTAAACCCGGCTCTTTGCATATAAGTTAATATAAGTAGGTCACGCGCGTGCGCGTTTATTGATGACGTATCGCGCAACTACCGTGTACGAAGGCGTATCTAGTAACGAGTATCTACGCGGCGTCCATTTTGGATGACCTCGGTTTATCGGATAATCTTATAATTCGCGAATAATGCGACATATGTCCGCTATTATATATCCGGAGCGTCGTCGCATTTCTTCGAAGACACTAGTCAGAATAATCGGTGGCCCCGCCACGTACCCGGATGACACCCTCACGCTTCCAGTCGCATCCGTTCTCGAGTCAATAACATCCGAACAGAGCCGCTTCCAACTGGTCCGTACCGGGGGGTACCTCCATTCTCCGCCCACACAAGGATTCAGATCCGGGCTGGCCCGTGGTAGAGTTATCGCTGCATCGGCCCTCATTTACGGTACGCGCTATGTGAGACCGTGTACCGAGGTCGTGTAGCGAGTGGTTGTCGCGGGACAACGACTGGATGTCACGGATATCCGGTTACCCGATGGTGACCAAATCCAGCTCGCAATCATGGGTCGCCACCTCCGTACGACAGGAAGTCGCGATAGCGCAGCTTCAGGTCCGGAGTTCGAGCCCCGTTGGAGCCGTTACGAGCGTCGCCATTTGAATTCTCTCTCCGTCAGGAACGATAAGTCGGAATAACTCGTTTCGCGATCGAGCTAAAATAAATTTGTATAAAAAAACGACGTTCTTTTACGACATCGATATACCGATCTGTACAGTAACAGAGTGAAAGTGGTGTATAAGAAAACGAAGCGACTACACTACACTACATACCCTATTACAGCGACCAATGGAAACGAACCGCTCTATAAATAGCCAGCGCGTACGTTTCTATAAATAACGACTACGATCCGCTTTATAAATAGCGATCTCGTACCATTCTATATATATAGACTACGAACCTATCCATAAATAACTATTACGAACGCTTCTATATAAATATAGTCCGATTAGAACGGTCTTAGTACTCAAGCAGCTTCACGAGCTTCAACGAATATACGGATAAGTTCATTATATTATTCGAGCTAGGCGTACGTTTTTATCGAGTAAGAAATCATAATTACAAACTTAACCTATGTACGAAAATGAATAATATATATCCTTACGTATACTTCCATAAAAACGCGAGAAATTATTAATAATCCGTAATGTACGTTTTACAGGGATTCCATTAGGAATGAGATATACATAGCGATAAGTCGTAACAACTTGTTTCGCGATCTAGCAATTTTGTAATAAAATAATATTATCCATTCTATATGAGACGCTGGATGCAACGATTAATATAAATGTTCAAATTATAAAACCCGTCCGCGCGAACGTATGTCTGGTGTCAATAGAGGTTAGTCATATAAATAACGCGTATATCTCCGAATAAATCATATCGGTTAGTATGACGCATACTATCTCGTCTGTTCGATACAACGGAATGGCTCCAATAATGAATGCGATGTATGAGGTTATATGTTGACCCTAAATAACTTTATCCGGGAATGCGAGAAAAATCGCCAGCTCAGTAGGCACACGAAATTAAAACAGCATGGAACCAAACGCTGACACATTCATACAGGTAATTATAAATATGATTCTAAAGTAATTAACGCGTGTACATACCACGGTTGTCATCTCTGAGCCGCAACATAACTGATTAACTTAACTTAATCGGGAGATCGATTTTGTTAAATGTCAAACACTCGTTTCGCTATCGCGCTAACATAAATTTGTAATTACAGCCCCAGGTTCAATAAAATAATACACGCTTTCATAAAATATTACGTTAGTGTGTGTGTGCGCGTGTGTGTGTGAGTGCTTGTGTGTGCGTGCGTGCGTGCGTGTGTGCCTGTGTGCGTGTGTGTGCGCGCGTGTGTGCGTGTGTGTGTGTGTGTGTGTGTGTGCGTGTGCGTGTGCGTGTGTGTGTGCGTGTATGTGTGTGCGTGTGTGTGCGTGCGTGCGTGCGTGCGCGCGTGAGTGCGTGCCTGCGAGCGTGCGTGCGCGTGCGTGCGTGTGTGATAAGAATGTAATATTTGGCAAGTTACTGATTCCCTCTATCAGGTTGTATGTTGTTTGCGGTTATTTTAAATAATGTATATCTATTTACCTTACCACACGCCCGTCTGTCTGTCCGTCTGTCCGTCCGTCCGTCTGTCCGTCCGTCCTTCCGTCCGTCCGTCCGTCTGTCCGTCTGTCCGTATGTCCGTCCGTCCGTCCGTATGTATGTATGTCTGTCTGTCTGTCCGTCTGTCTGTCCGTCTGTATGTCCGTCCGTCTGTCCGTCCGTCTGGCGGTCTGTCTGTCGGTGGAGCATCTTCTGCCTCGTGCACTGTCCTCCGAAACAAAGGCTTTGCCGTTGCATATGTCTCAAGTGTGTGTGCGTGTGTGCGTGTGCGTGTGTATGAGGAGATGGTTGCGTTATGTGTACATATTGTTGAAAATATATAAGGTGCTCAGGGAACACAGAATGTATGTGTGTATACATATTGTTGAAAATATATAAAGTGTTCAGCGAACACAGTGTGCGTGCGCGTGTGTGCGTGCGTGCGTGCGTGTGTGTGTGCGTGCGTGTATGTGTGTGTGGGGGCGCGCGTGCGTGCGTGTGCGTGCGTGCGTGCGTGCGTGTGTGATACGAATGTAATATTTGGCAAGTTACTGATTCACTCTATCATGTTGTATGTTGTTTGCGGTTATTTTATATAATGTATGTCTATTTACATTACCACTATAATTTATTATGTATAGTTTAAGTATTGGTTTCAAATGTTCAAACTTTATTCAACAACTTAGGTACATACGCATACTGAACTGCAAAAGCATCATATACTATAACACATATTACATAATATCAGCATAATATCAATGGCGACTCAGATTATTATAAAATCATATTATTTCCAGGGAACGACAATACCAGTTTTACATGAGTTTACGTTGCTTGAAAGTATACATATTGTGTAAGGGGATCATTCTTGTATTTATTCGCAGTGTCTACTATGATAAAGATTAAGGAGGTAATAATAATAGTGTGTATACGTTGTTTTGCGTTTATTTATCATCACTGATTTCAATGTAAACATTAATAAGTGACAATGCAGGTATCAAACAGCCTAGTATAAGGAGTCTAAGGGAGATTCCATTCAAGCAAAGAGTACGAAGGCGTATGTTCGGTGCCCATCTCGGACGATCTAGTAACAGCGTATAAGTCTCTACGCGAGAGCGGCAGCCATTTTGGATGGCATATTAGTTTATAACGCCTTCTCTGTTTTCTGTTATAATTTTTAAATTTGTTTTAAATTGTATTTTAATTTTAAACTAGTATGTTGGGTAGGACTAAATGATAAATGTTCTTGAACCTTTGAGAGTGTATATTACTCTGACGCAATATGCATTTAGACCTGAACGGCCTAAATAACCAACGGTATATTCAAACCATTTTTCCGTAATTATTCTACCATTTGATAGATAAGTTGTATTGTCAGGAAACTGTATACACATGTATATAGTCTCTAAACAAACAGACCTATCAAGAAATAATGATGTTTCATGTATATTTCCGTGAATATGCTTTATGAATACATGTTCACTTATATCAGTGTATAAAGAAAGCATTTTGAGTTTTGAAATCGTTCAGAGAGCTACCCCCTTGTGTAGCCCCTGTAATTAATTAGTGCCACATATACATATTTTGAATATTGGATGATATCTAATTAACATATCCCGTAGCTTCCAAAACAAATCATGGAATCGCTATCTGTAGAACATCATTCACATAATATTTTATGTCTCAAATAATCTTAAGAATTTAGCTAGGAATTAAAGACAAATTTCTAACCACCGTGGGACCAAATCTGACGCAGGTAATTATAAATAGCGCGTGCCCGTGAACGAATCATTCA
>CM026388.1:6888203-6956607 GCA_014843695.1 Archivesica marissinica | reverse complement strand
CATACATTATTGAACATAAAGATTCATTTTTAAAGATATATCATTACTGTTCAATAAATGAAATTGCATTGTCAGCGAGGATGTTCCGTCTAAAACTGGTGTACGCACATTAATTCTATTGCTGTTGTTATTTGTTGTGGAGAACTGGAGCTACTATAAACTTTATTTATTTTTTACAACGATTGCGAAATAACTTGCATTAATCACTATCGTTTGCGCGGTTGAAAGCATAAATGTGTTCATTCGTGTGGGAGGAAACAGGAGTATCCGCAGAAAACCCACATGTCCGATCTGGCGACCTCCGTACCATCTCAAATACTTTCCGGTCTAATGATCGAACCCTGGTTGCATTGGTGGGAAGTGAGCGTGTTTACCACTGCGCTAATCGCTATTGGAGTTACTAAGAGAGCCAAAATACAATCCTAAATCAAAATAAGATTTCATAACTTTCAAAAAAAAAAAGTACATTAAAATATCACGTAAGCAAAGTCATTAATACAATGTACAAAACGCTTTCCATTTTAAAAAAGGTGACGTTACCTTCTTTAATACAAAGGATAGATTAATAATAGAAAATAGCAATGAAAGACCTTCGTTGGTCTAATTATTTTAATAGGTAGTAAACATGACATTAGCTAAACAAATTAAATAACAGAAATACAAAATCTACATATAAATTACTTCAAATGATTGAAAACAATAATGTTGGCACAGTACATTCATAATGTCAGTAAATCAATATAAAGCACACACAATGAAGGTGACGACGATCTGAACTGCAGTAGGCTGGTTACTGCATGCCCATTTAACCCTAAGACATCCCAAGACATCCAACATGAGCAAATTCCTGTTTGCAGATTTCGCATTCATACAGAAGATATCCTGTTAATCTAAAAGCCTCCATACAGAAGATATCCTGTTAATCTAAAAGCCTCCATACAGACGTGACATCCATAAAGACGTGCCTCTGTATACATGTCCCCAAATATGTCACGCTAAACTACAAGGCTTCGTGCAGGCTTGTCATTCATAAGGATATTCCCCTGTATGAATTAGCTGATGACTTCGAACAGATCCCGCTAAACAAAAACAATATATACAGATATGATCTATATCAGACATTTCGTTAGTATGAATGCTGGTGCATTCGAAGAGAATCAGCTTAACCTTCATATGGGCCTGTATGAATTAACTGATGTTTCCGAAGACGTCAATCTCATTAAAAGTCATCTTGTAAATTTAACATTAATATCAACGTTCTCCTGTATGAATGCGCTGGCGACTTCGAAGAGGTCCAGCCTCACAAAAGGATATCTTGCAAAGCTAACATTAATATTTACGTTGTCCCTGTATGAATGCGGCTGATGCTTCCGAAGACTTCCCGCTACAATAAAAGCACTGTTGCATATATCGCACTCATATGGGCGCTCGCCAGTATGAATGCGCTGATGCTTCCGAAGACTTCCAGCTACAATAAAAGCACTGTTGCATATATCGCACTCATATGGGCGCTCGCCAGTATGAATGCGCTGATGAATTTGAAGATATCCATCCTGACTAAACGTCTTTTTGCAGATTTCACATGCATACGAGCGTTCTCCTGTGTGAATGAGTTGATGCCTTCGAAGATTTCCAATTTGACTAAAAGTCTTTTTGCACAATTCACACTCATAAGGGCGATCTCCAGTATGAATGCTCGAGTGCCGATGAAGACTCTCAGCTGAAATAAAAGCAGTTTTGCAGATATGACATTCATAAGGACGTTCTCCTGTGTGAATCTTCTGATGCCTTCGTAGATGTCCCGTTGAACTAAAAACCTTTGTGCAGACTTGACATGCATACGGCCGCTCTCCTATATGAATGCGTTGATGTATCCGCAGTTATGCAGCTGAACTGTGACGTTTGGTAGACATAGTTTAGAATGTAATTTGGTGGCATTGATATTAACTGTATATACGATCAATGAAGCACCAAGCGCATTGGATTGCGATGGAATAGATGGAGGTCTCTGAAAGCATCGACAGTTCTTTCACGGTGGATGTTGTGTACACGTGTATTAGATATTTGAACACTGTTTTCCCTCGAATGTACAAAGAAATGTCAACATGTGGTCGCGAATTTAGACGATATTTTATAGTTCTTGAACAATGAACGGAGTTGCTCCGTTTTTTCACTTATGTAACTAAAACTTACATAGCATGGCTTTCACGTGCTTTGCATACTTCTCGAGGATCACGAGGTCCTGGTGAGTATGTATAGGACGTGAAGGCCAAACTCCCTGGGAGAGAATTAAGAGAGACACGAGCGCTTTAACGTTAGTAACTATGGAATTAAATTAAAAACGTGGACATCATTAACGGATAGAAATGGTAATGTGGACTTTATTTATTATTTCTCTTTATTACCTATGCGAACTCTCCTCATCCATGTGGCGTTGATTTAAAGTTAAAATCCAAAAGGCCTTCGCTACACATGTGTCCTCTTTAGCAGGTATACAAAATGGAACGTCGAAAGCTGTTTCCAATATCAGGTATACACAGTGGAACATCGAAAGCTGTTTTCAATATCTTTTATACAAAGCGGAACGTCGAAAACTGTTTTTAATATCAGGTATACAAAGTGGAACGTAGAAAGCTGTTTTTAATATCAGGTATACAAACTGGAACGTCAAAGGCTGTTTTTAATATCAGGTATACAAAGTGGAACGTCGAAAGCTGTTTTTAATATCAGGTATACAAACTGGAATGTCAAAGGCTGTTTTTAATATCAGGTATACAAACTGGAACGTCAAAGGCTGTTTTTAATATCAGGTATACACAGTGGAACATCGAAAGCTGTTTTTAATATCAGGTATACAAACTGGAACGTCGAAAGCTGTTTTCAATATCAGGTATACACAGTGGAACGTCGAAAGCTGTTTTCAATATCAGGTATACAAAGTGGAACATCGAAAGCTGTTTTCAATATCTTGTGTACAAAGTGGAACGTCGAAAGCTGTTTTGTTTATAATGCATTCATAATGGAACATCGAAACTTGATGTATTTATAGTTACAGACACAACAACACTATGTGTACTACACCTGGAATAAAACATAACACTAGGAGTATTCTCTGGAAACATGACAGCGTATTTCCAGATCTGGAATATACCATAATATTAACAGCAGTATTTTATACACATGACAGCGTATTGCGGCGAGTATTGCTATCACTATTGCCCGATCTGGAATATACCAAAATATTAACATCATTATTTTATACACATGACAGCGTATTGCCAGATCTGGAATATACCATAATATTAACATCATTATTTTATACACAGGACAGCGTATTGCCAGATCTGGAATATACCAAAATATTAACATCATTATTTTATACACATGACAGCGTATTGCCAGATCTGGAATATACCATAATATTAACATCATTATTTTATACACATGACAGCGTATTGCCAGATCTGGAATATACCATAATATTAACATCATTATTTTATACACAGGACAGCGTATTGCCAGATCTGGAATATACCAAAATATTAACATCATTATTTTATACACATGACAGCGTATTGCCAGATCTGGAATATACCATAATATTAACATCATTATTTTATACACATGACAGCGTATTGCCAGATCTGGAATATACCATATTAAGACTATTCTCCACATATAGCTGTTAAACAGTAGCAGCCAACAAGGTTTAATGTTTAATTAACTGCATTGCTTTGTATGCATGTACAACAGAAACTCCAATTTAGTCCAATATGTCAGCCGGTGCACACCTGTAACATGTATGTTTGTTTGTGAGGACCAACGTTGCACCAACAGCTTAGATCAGATGGCGAATCTCCCGCTAGTATTGCTTGAGGAGGAACCCGGGTGGCAAGGATGGTAGCCGGGTAGATCCACCGACCTACCGCATGCCAGCTGGGAGAAGGTTGTCAAGTGTTTTAAAGTCGACGCCATTAACCATTCGGCCACGGAGTGAATACTAATACAAAGAATTAAAATCAAAACTCATCCGATAATCAATAACGCAAATCTAATGAGGAATCTCACTGGCTTTACATTACCTCCCTTGGCAGACATGGTCCGATTAATCACTAAATGTATAGCGGTCTTTTCAGTCCTAATCCTTTGTTTTTACTGTTGTTCCCTAACCGGATGTTGCGTTATGATAGATGTGATTTTATCCAAATCATGTTACTAGCTAATTTTATAAACGTACAGATTTTTTACCCAATCGAAATATTGTAGGATATCTGTGAAAGACTGAACGCCTTATTACATATTTCACACTTCTGTGTCCTTTCTCCTGTATGTATGCGCATGTGCTCCTTCAAAGTACCCGCCGCACTAAAAGCCTTATTACATATTTGACATTCATGTGGTCGTTCTCCGGTATGCTTGAGCATGTGCCTCTTTAAATTGCTAGACATATTAAATGCCTTATTACATAGTTCACACTCGTGCGGCGGTTCTCCGGTATGTATGCGCATGTACTTCTTTAAATTGCTAGACATAGTAAATGTCTTATTACATAGTCCACACTCGTGTGGCCGTTCTCCGGTATGTATGCGCATGTGCATCTTTAAATTGCTAGACTTATTAAATGCCTTATTACATAGTTCACACTCGTGCGGCCGTTCTCCGGTATGTATGCGCATGTGCCTCTTTAAATTGCTAGACTTACTAAATGCCTTATTACATAGTTCACACTCGTGCGGCCGTTCTCACGTGTGCATGACCATATGACTCTTTAAACTGTTGGAATGATTGAAAGCGGTATTGCATATTTGACACTCATGTGGGCGTTCTCCGGTATGTATGCGCATGTGCTCCTTCAAAGTACCCACTGCTCTAAAAGCTTTATTACACATTTGACACTCATGTGGCCGTTCTCGGGTATGTATGCACATGTGCCCCTTCAAAGTACCCGCCGCGCTAAAAGCCTTATTACACATTTGACACTCATGTGGCCGTTCTCCGGTATGTATGCGCATGTGCCTCTTCAAAGTACCCGCCGCGCTAAAAGCCTTATTACATATTTCACATGCATGTGCACGTTCTCCAGTATGCTTGACCATGTGCATCTTCAAACTGGCAGAATGGCTAAATGTTGTATTGCATAGTTCACACTCATGTGGCCGTTCTCCAGTATGTATGCGCATGTGTATCTTCAACTTACTTGCCTCACTAAATGCCTTATTACACAGTCCACACGCGTGCGGACGTTCTCCGGTATGTATGAGCAGATGACTCTTTAAAGAGCTAGATTTATTAAATGCCTTATTACATATTCCACACTCGTGTGGTCGTTCTCCGGTATGTATGAGCAGATGACTCTTTAAAGAGCTAGATTTATTAAATGCCTTATTACATAGTCCACACTCGTGCGGTCGTTCTCCGGTATGTATGCACATATGCTGCTTTAAATTGCTATATTTACTAAATGCCTTATTACATAGTTCACACTTGTGCGGTCGTTCTCCGGTATGTATGAGCAGATGACTCTTTAAAGAGCTAGACTGATTAAATGCCTTATTACATAGTCCACACTCGTGCGGTCGTTCTCCGATATGTATGAACATATGCTGCTTTAAATTGCTAGAATTACTAAATGCCTTATTACATAGTTCACACTCATGTGGCCGTTCTCCGGTATGTATTCGCATGTGTATCTTTAAACTGCTGGAATGCTCGTAAGACCGTTCATTTCCGCTCATATTTTTCTAAAATTGATGACCCGTATGGAAAGAACACGATTCTGTTCATGGTACAAATAATTAAACACATGAACTCATATAGATCAGTACGTGTAAACAGCAGGTTCCAACTCCTGAAAGCAAACAATGTATTAAATATTTACAATTCACAAATGCAAACTAGTATTTCAATTAGTAATTGTTGTCCATTCCTACCTCTTATTATATTGAGTGTTAGTTTGGTCATGATGTCACTGTCATCATCATCATCATCATATGTTTTATAGGGATGTTCAAAAATTGGGATATTCACATGATAAATCAGACATGTTCACATGATGTAATTATGCCATGTTCACATGATGTAATTATGCCATGTTCACATGATGTAATTATGCCATGTTCATTTGATGTAATTAGGCCATGTTCACTTGAAGTAATTATGCCATGTTCAATTGATGTAATTATGCCATGTTCACTTGATGTAATTATGCCATGTTCACATGATGTAATTATGCCATGTTCGCATGATGTAATTATGCCATGTTCACTTGAAGTAATTATGCCATGTTCACTTGATGTAATTATGCCATGTTCACTTGATGTAATTATGCCATGTTCGCATGATGTAATTATGCCATGTTCACTTGAAGTAATTATGCCATGTTCACTTGAAGTAATTATGCCATGTTCACTTGATGTAATTATGCCATGTTCACTTGATGTAATTATGCCATGTTCACATGATGTAATTATGCCATGTTCACATGATGTAATTATGCCATGTTCACTTGATGTAATTATGTCATGTTCACTTGATGTAGTTATGCCATGTTCAAATGATGTAATTATGCCATGTTCACTTGATGTAATTATGTCATGTTCACTTGATGTAGTTATGCCATGTTCACATGATGTAATTATGCCATGTTCACATGATGTAATTATGCCATGTTCACTTGATGTAATTATGTCATGTTCACTTGATGTAGTTATGCCATGTTCACATGATGTAATTATGCCATGTTCACTTGATGTAATTATGCCATGTTCACATGATGTAGTTATGCCATGTTCACTTGAAGTAATTATGCCATGTTCACTTGAAGTAATTATGCCATGTTCACTTGAAGTAATTATGCCATGTTCAATTGATGTAATTATGCCATGTTCACTTGATGTAATTATGCCATGTTCACTTGATGTAATTATGCCATGTTCACATGATGTAATTATGCCATGTTCACTTGATGTAATTATGCCATGTTCACTTGATGTAATTATGCCATGTTCACTTGATGTAATTATGCCATGTTCACTTGAAGTAATTATGCCATGTTCACTTGATGTAATTATGCCATGTTCACTTGATGTAGTTATGCCATGTTCACTTGAAGTAATTATGCCATGTTCACTTGAAGTAATTATGCCATGTTCACTTGAAGTAATTATGCCATGTTCACTTGATGTAATTATGCCATGTTCACTTGATGTAATTATGCCATGTTCACATGATGTAATTATGCCATGTTCACTTGATGTAATTATGTCATGTTCACTTGATGTAATTATGCCATGTTCACTTGATGTAATTATGCCATGTTCACTTGATGTAATTATGCCATGTTCAATTGAAGTAATTATGCCATGTTCACTTGATGTAATTATGCCATGTTCACTTGATGTAATTATGCCATGTTCACATGATGTAATTATGCCATGTTCACTTGATGTAATTATGCCATGTTCACTTGATGTAATTATGCAAGGTAGAAGATTTTGAAGAGAATTGTGAACGTCACAAATTATTCTCAGCGTATAACACGATTTAAAACAAAATCAAAGAGTAGCTTAAAGCACAACCATAGAGTACATAGAGTAGTAGTAAACGCATCAACGATCAATGACTATAATACAGTTAAACCTGTGTTAGTGGTCAACTACATTAAGCAGCCAATCTGCTTTAAGCAGCCGATTTCCAGATTCCTAATATAGTGATTCATTATACATTTGATCTCTATTAAGCTGCCACATGTGCTAAACAGCCACTTTCTGTGATTACCTTGGCTGGCTGCTTAAGACAGGTTTGACTGTATATATATTTACAAATCAGTACAAAAGATGTGTTAAATTATAAACAGAGTTCAATGATATGTAAAGCTAGCATTTGTTCCCTTCTTCTAAACATTAATTATTTAGCCTGTACGATTAGCACAATGGTCAACGCGGTCGTTACTCACCAATGAAACCCGGGTTTGAACCTCGGATGAGGAATATGTGAGATGGTACTATGGCTGTCAGATCGGACAGGTGGGTTTCTCCAAGTACTCCGGTTTCCTCCCACACGAATGACAACATTTACTCTTTCATCTATGCTAACGAGAGTTATTACTATTAGTTGTTAAAGCTTGTTTTGCAATCGGTGTAATATAAAAAAAGCTAAAAATGTTCTACTTTCATGTAAATATTCACTTGAGCATTTCACGACGTCCAACCACACAGCTACACGAGGTATCTGGTCCCACTAGTGCATTGCAGCCGTTACATGCTCTGTTTATAATTGAATGCGCAGTTGTTTTTGTTATGCGCACGTTAGTCTATGCCAATTTATTTTAAATCGATTGCGAAACAAGTTATTTCAACTTATATTAATCACTCTCGAGACCTCATTCCTGATGGAATCCATCGCCACGAGGGAGAGAGAAGAGGCAACGTGGAATTTAAATGCCTTGCCTAAGGGCACAATCGTAACGGCTCCAGTACATGTTACACCAACCATACACACACGCCACCTTACATTGCTATTAAAAGATAACGAGCTTAGGCCTAGGGCACAAAACAATTAGTGTGTATTGTGCCTGTTATCCACCTATTTCTGAGAATTAATTTTCTAGACTCATTTCTAAAATACATACCACCATAATATTCCGGAAGAGAAATAAAATCCACCTACTAGTGTGCAAATGGTGTGCGTACGAAAAGAGAGATAACTATGTACGTGATTTCCCACTAATGAAAATGGAATTCGTCTTGAATTATGACAACAATATGTCACCATAAAAATCATATCAGAAATAAAATATACTTATGAATATGCAAATGATGTCATTATGATAAGGGAGATAACAATGCAAATAAGTTAACGCAAATGAAATATGATTCATTTTTAGCAATATTCAAACGATCGGACGCTTAATAAGAAATGCATACTAAGACATGTGGCGTCAGATTTGGAATAGAAATATCCCGGAATCGATACTAGGTCAGGCCATGTATGTTGTGTCATTGAACAAGCCCAGATCACACACATTGCTTAGTAGTCTACAGTACTACTGGTTAACGGCTTAGGTTGTCTAAGACGGCCGTTACATCTGAGTTACCTCTGTCTACAATAATCATCATGGATATCTCATCCTGTTAGACGCCAGTAAGGCTTTCGACAAGGTCAATCACGAGAAAGTACTACTAAAAATGCATGATTACGGAGTCAGAAGTCAAACAGTCATGTGGATTGAGTTTTCTAGATAATAGACTACAGTCTGTTGTCCTTAATTGTATTAGTTCTGAAGTCATTCCTGTGTCTTCTGGAGTTCCACAGGGATCCGTACTTGCACCCCTTCTATTCCTAGTCTATATAAACGACCTCCCATAACACCAAAGTCTGTATCTTTGCAGATGATACTGCAGTCTATCTATCACTGATATCTGCAAATGAGTCGGTCACACACAAAAACGATCTTAAGTTATTAGAAGAGTGGGAGTTGGTGTGGGACATGGAATTTAACATCTCCAAATGTCAAGTTAACCACGTCACCAGAATGAAGCATTAGGATTTCTGCACAGCCATGCCAAACCCGAACCCCATATGTCCATGGCTTACCAGCCACTAGTGAGACACCAACTGGAATATGGCTCTGAGTTTTGGTCGCCCCATACCCAAACATTGATAGACCAAATTGAAAGTGTCCAGCGAAGACCAGCCAGTTGGATAAAGGCTAACTTCTATCGTACCTCTAGTGCTACAGACATGTTACATTCCCTAAATCTACGCAGACTAGATCAACGGCGTATTGACAGTAGGTTATCCCTTATGTATACAATTCATAATGATCTGGTTGCTACCCACATACAAAATTAACTAGTTACCCTCTCCAGTCCCGCACGCCACTGTCAACCCTGAAGCTATAGGTTAATTACAGCAACTACAGACTATTACAAGTTTTCTTATTTTCCAAGAACAATCTACCATTGGAACCATCTCCCTCCTGACATTGTCCATCTCCCTACCATACAGTAATTCAATACGACAGTTTGCTGCATTGATCATGTCATCCCTAGTTGTTCTACCCAGCTGCTTTTAAACTCTCAACCCAACATATTTTTCATTACATTCTTATATTTATGTTTTTAAACTACTCATACTTTTAACTTCTTTGCGGTTTTTGATGCGCAACATATCTACATCCCCGCGAGGGATTCGACAGTAGAGGACGATAGATAGACATCCCAGGAAAACATGTATATGTCCTCGCAAGGTTAACATTAATGGAACATACATACATAATGTACTATTATAATAGCGCTTAAAATGAACTGTCGATGATCGATTCCAATTTGAGGCAATGCCTTAGTTCATATTAAACTGGCTGGGAAAACAATGGGGAACTGGACTATATTATAATGGTGGTACATGTACATGTAGCTCAAACATTAAAGGTAGGTTCTTCTTCATCAATACGATGCTTGCATTATTGAACATAAAGATTAATTTTTAAAGATATATCATTACTGTTCAAAAAATGAAATTGCATTGTGTGCGAGGAGTGTTCCGTCTAAAACTGGTGTACGCACATTAATTCTATTGCTGTTGTTATTTATTGTGGAGATTATTATTTCACAACGATTGCGAAACAAGATTTAACAACTTACATTAATCACTCTCGTTTGCGGTTGAAAGCATAAATGTGGTCATTCTTGTGGGAGTAAACAGGATTATCGCTAATGGAGTTACTAAGAGAGCCGAAATACAATCCTAAATCATAATAAGATTTCATAACTTTCATTTATATATATATTTCGGGTTTTTCGCCTGCATCAGCAACATGTTGGGCTATATCGCCGGCGGGCAGTTTACCTAACAACACCTTTCCTGGGCAGGCTCCAGCGGTTAACCAGTACTTAGGTGCACTAACCTCCGTAAGAAACTGCCAACCTATTCATATAAATGAGAAACGGTCTGAGCGGGGCTGTCATCAGTGATGATAGGTTACAGTGGTATACAAGTCAGCGACCTTAACCACTTGACTCACAAAAAGTCCAAGTACATTAAAATATCACGTAAGCAAAGTCATTAATACAATGTACAAAACGCTTTCCATTTTAAAAAAGGTGACGTTACCTTCTTTAATACAAAGGATAGATTAATAATAGAAAATAGCAATGAAAGACTTTCGTTGGTCTAATTATTTTAATAGGTAGTAAACATGACATTAGCTAAAAAAAATTCAATAACAGAAATACAAAATCTACATATAAATTACATCAAATGATTGAAAACAATAATGTTTGCACAGTACATTCATAATGTCAGTAAATCAATATAAAGCACACACAATGAAGGTGACGACGATCTGAACTGCAGTAGGCTGGTGACTGCATGCACATTTAACCCTAAGACATCCCAAGACATCCAACATGAGCAATTTCCTGTTTGCAGATTTCGCATTCATACAAAAGATATCCTGTTAATCTAAAAGCCTCCATACTGAAGTGGCATCCATATAGACGTGCTTCTGTATACATGTCCCCAAATAGATCACGCTAAACTACAAGCCTTCATGCAGGCTTGTCATTCATAAGGATATTCCCCTGTATGAATTAACTGATGACTTCGAATAGATCCCGCTAAACTAACAGCCTCATGCAGATTTGACATACATATGGGCGTTCCCTTGTATGAATTAGCTGATGACTTCGAACAGATCCCGCTAAACTAAAACATTATATACAGATATGATCTATATAAGAACTTTCGCTAGTATGAATGCTGGTGCATTCGAAGAGAATCAGCTTAACCTTCATATTGGCGTTCCCCTGTATGAATTAGCTGATGTTTCCGAAGACGCCAATATCATTAAGTCATTTTGCAGAATTCGCACTCATATGGGCGTACTCCTGTATGAATGCACTGGTGACTTCGAAGAGGTCCAGCCTCACAAAAGGCCATCTTGCAAATTTAACATTAATATTTACGTTCTCCTGTATGAATACGCTGGTGACTTCGAAGATGTCCAGCCTCACAAAAGGCCATCTTGCAAATTTAACATTAATATTTACGTTCTCCTGTATGAATGCGCTGATGCTTCCGAAGACTTCCAGCTACAATAAAAGCACTGTTGCATATATCGCACTCATATGGGCGCTCGCCAGTATGAATGCGCTGATGAATTTGAAGATATCCATTCTGACTAAGCGTCTTTTTGCAGATTTCACATTCATACGAGCGTTCTCCTGTGTGAATGACTTGATGCCGTCGAAGATTTCCAATTTGACTAAAAGTCTTTTCGCACATTTCACACTCATAAGGACAATCTCCAGTATGAAAGCTCGAGTGCCGACGAAGACTCTCAGCTGAAATAAAAGCAGTTTTGCAGATATGACATTCATAAGGATGTTCTCCTGTGTGAATCTTCTGATGCCTTCGTAGATGTCCCGTTGAACTAAAAACCTTTGTGCAGACTTGACATGCATACGATCGCTCTCCTGTATGAATGCGTTGATGTATCCGCAGATATGCAGTTGAACTTAAAGTCTTCCTACAAATTTCACATTCACGAAGACGTTTGGTAGACATAGTTTAGAATGTAATTTGGTGGCATTGATATTAACGGTATATAATATCAATGAGGCACCAAGCGCAATGGATTGCGATGAAATAGATGGAGGTCTCTGAAAGCATCGACAGTTCTTTCACGGTGGATGTTGTGTACACGTGTATTAGATAATCGAACACTGTTTTCCCTCGAATGCACAAAGAAATGTCAACATGTTGTCGCGAATTTAGGCGATATTTTATAGTTCATGAACAATGAACGGATTTGCTCCGTTTTTTCACTTATGTAACTAAAGCTTACATAGCATGGTTTTCACGTGCTTTGCATACTTCACGAGGATCACGAGGTCCTGGTGAGTATGTATAGGACGTGAAAGCCAAACTCCCTGGGAGAGAACTCAGAGAGACACAAGCACTTTAACGTTAGTGACTATGGAATTAAATTAAACACAGTGGACATTATTAAAGGATAGAAATGGTAATGTGAACTTTATTTATTATTTCTCTTTATTAACTATGCCAACTCTCCTCATCCATGTGGCGTTGATTTAAAGTTAAAATCCAAAAGGCCTTCGGTACATTGTTTGGCGCCGGAACCGTGTGTATTTGTGTATTAGTGTCTCGTGAAACAAATTCAAGATGGCTAACGTGACTTACATCAAAGAAGTTCGGACTAGATTCCGAAATACTCTAGTGAGAGAGCTAGACAAAGCAATGAACATATTGTGTGGTGATTCACATAAGAATGATAAAAGTGAAATAGTGAAAAGTGCTAAACTGTGTTCTAAAATACTCAAATGATATTGTGGAAAATTGGAAGAAAAGTAAAAGGAGTTAGCGGATGCAGTTGGTGACAGTGATAACGATTTTACACAACAGGTAATTGATGATGATTGTCAATTAGTTCTTGATTCAGAACAAAATTATCTGGAGTTGGAACAATTCATTGAACTTTCTGATAAAGACATCGACTCTAAGCATGTGATGTCGGAGCAAATTCAATCTGACAGATTATTACGTTTTCAAGAGCAAATGCAACGTTTCATGGTCACACAAATGGACCAACAACAGGATTTCTTCTTGGGACATGAAAGTGAAAGAAAGCAACCAAATACAGTCAAGTTACCGCAGTTGGAATTGTGTTTCTTCAACGGAGATAAGCTCCGGTGGACAACATTTTGGGATACCTTTGAGTGTACCGTGCTTAAAAATGAAAGACTTTCCAAAGTCGAAATGTTCAGTTACCTACTTAGTAAACTCAAGGACGATGCAAAACGTACGGTAGATGGACTAGCCTTATCGAACGACATTTATGATGTAGCTATAAGTATTCTACATGAACGTTTTGGTAACAAACAGGAAGTGGTAGATCTACACTACAAAACGTTGATGAATATTTCTTTACCATCTAACAAGGTCCAAAGCCTACGTGCATTTGTTGATATTGTAGAAAGAAATCTACGGAGCTTAGAAGTTCTTGAAGAAAACATTAACCAGCATGTGTTTGTCTCGCTAATGCGTTCGAAACTGCCGGAAGATGTCTTGAGACACCTAGAGTTTCACCAAAGGGTCCATAACGGAGTGGACAATCAAAAGTCTCAGAGACCAATTACAAGAGTACGTGTGTGCATGTGAAAAACCAGAAGGAGCAAAGATGAATCAAACCTCAAAACCAAAGCAACAGACCCAAGTCATTTCAAATACGGCTTCTCCGTTAACATCAACATCAGCGGAGTCGCTTCTAGCTAATACAAGTACAAGTTCAAACAACAAGAAAAGAAGTTCTTACTCAAACCTTTGTAGATATTGTCAGAATCAACATTGGAGTGATTAATGTTTAACTTATCAAACCATTGAAGACAGAAAACGTCGTATTAAAGGCAGATGTTTTAGATGTTTAAAGTCAAAAGGAGGTAATGTGTTGAAAGAAAATGTGATGGTATCTTCTGGAGAAATGGTGATAATGCAGACAGCTACAACTGAACTAGCACATGTAAAAGATACAAGATCTACTAGTGTTAGAGTTTTGTTAGACTGTGGTTCACAAAGAAGATACATCACTCAAAGATTAGCTAACAAACTATGCTTGAAAACAGAAAAGGAGGAAAACATAATATTGTCCACCTTTGGGAGCAGAAACACAAAGGCAATTAAGACAGATTCAACAACATTTCCCTGAAATTAAAGGACGGAAGTACAATGGATATTAGTGCAAACATAGTTCCAGTGATCAGTGGAAATATTCATAGGAGACGTTTTAACGTATCGTCCATAAACAGCTTAGACCACTTGATCAATAGTGTGGGACTTGCTGATTCCATTCCTACCGACAATGAATATTCCTCGGTTGACCTTCTGATAGGAAATGATTTTTACCTCGACATAGTTCTTTCGCAAAGAATAGAACTTCAGCCTGGATTATACCCCCTTGCATCCAAATTAGGGTGGATATTAACTGGTCGAACACATGACTGTGATGGAAACAAACATTATACAAGTATGCGTGTACTAACATATGGGAATGACGTTACAAAAGAAAGTGTGTTTCAAAGTGTTGATAGTTGTGTTTCACAAAAACCAGATCTCGCAGATTTCTGGAATACAGAGGCAATTGGAATTGTTGACAAACAAACAACTTCAGCAGACGAAGAAGCAACGGATCAATTCAAAGATGCATTAACATTTGAAGACGGGAGATATCAAGTGACCTGGCCGTGGAAACGTGAACATAGTGAATTACCAAAAAATAGAGCACTCGCTTATGGTCGCCTGAAATCATGTATTCAAAAGATGAAAAACAGACCTGAAATTCTTGAAAGGTATAATGCCGTTATTCAGGACCAACTACTTAAAGGCGTGATTGAACCAGTTGATGATTCAATGAAAGATGGGCCCATACACTATATACCACATCATGCTGTCGTTACCCCCTTGAAAACAACTACAAAGCTTCGTGTAGTGTATGATGTATCCGCAAAAACAAAACAAGAAAATAAAAGTTTGAATGAGTATTTACTTAGAGGACCAGTTATGTTACATGATCTTTGTGGACTTCTGTTAAGATTCAGATTGTACCCTATTGCCTTAGTCGCTGATATAGAGAAAGCATTCCTTCATATTGGATTACAGAAAAGTGAAAGAGATGTGACCAGATTTCTATGGTTGAAATCTTTTATGAATCCATCCACTGACCAAAATAATGTTCAAGAATACAGATTCTGTCGTGTTCCATTTGGTGTAATATCAAGTCCCTTTTTATTAGGAGCTACAGTTGAAGCACATTTGTAAAGTTATAAAACTGAAATAGCTGAACAGATAAAAATGACATCTATGTCGATAATGTCATCACTGGTACTGATACCGAAACAGAGGCATTAGACATGTACGGAAGAGCCAGGGCAATGTTTAACGAAGCATCAATGAATTTGAGAGAATGGGTATCAAACAGTGAGATGGTAAAAGGCCTCATACCTGATAATGATCGAGCGGATTCAGAAATATGTAGTGTTCTTGGACATGTGTGGAACCACCATTAAGACACATTGACAATCAAATAACCAAAACTAGATGCACATCTAGCGGAATTAACGAAACGTTCGATGTTAAAGATGATAGCGTCAGTTTGTGACCCTCTTGGACTCTTACATCCCGTTTTGTTGATGGGGAAGCTTCCACTCCAACTACCATGGAGCAGAAATCTGGATTGGGATGATATTGTTGATGATAACACAATCAAGAGAACGTGGTCATCGATTCATGTTGACATCCAAAAGATATCGGAGTACAAGATCCAAAGATATATTTCAAAGAGAAATGACGGGAAAAACACGTACAAGTTACTGTGCTTTTGTGATGCTTCAGCCACTTCATATGCAGCAGCTGTGTATCTTCACCATACAACAGATGGGAAAAGTACGACCGACCTGATATTTGCCAAGTTTCGTGTGGCTCCTATCAAAAGCTTGACAATTCCAAGACTGGAACTAATGGCTGTATTGATCGGAGTACGATGTATTAAGTTTATACAGGAGCAAATTCAAGTGAGAATTGAAAACGTTTATCTCTGGACTGACTCAATGTGTGTGCTAGGGTGGCTTAGTTCAGAAAAGACATTACAAGTATTTGTCAGAATCCGTGTTCAGGAGATCAGACAACAGGATCACATTCATTTATCTTATGTCAACAGAAAAGATAATCCAGCAGACATTGCTACCCGTGGAACAACATTAGATGACATACACAAGGACAATTTGTGGTGGCACGGACCTTCGTGACTAAATGATCCCATTGAACAATGGTTTTCTAGATACAACAAAGACTTGGAAGTTCAACCTGAAAAGGAACAAGAGAATGTAATCGATAATACAAATGTGTTCAGTGTTTTTGACAACAAAAAGATACAAACCGTTAGAACTCCGTTCGATATCGATTACACTTCTGTGACTAAATTACTACGCGTAACTTCCCTTGCTCACAGATATATCAAAATATCCCGAAAACAAGTGTGTGCGAAAGGTCCAATTACAGCTTCAGAGTTACAGAATAGTAAATATATGTGGATTAGTGTTATTCAGAGAAAGAATTATGCCGACATAATTGATGGAGTGGATAAAAATAAATCCACTAACCTTCAACGTCAACCAGGACTTTTCCTGGACAAAGATGGAATTATACGCTGTAGAGGTAGACTAGAACATTCAGATCTCAGTGAAGCAGCACGGCAACCAATTCTTCTGCCAAAGAACGACAAGTTGACCTTGTTAATAATCGAGAAGATTCACAAGGAATGTCTACATAGTGGTATATCACAGACTTTAGCCCACGTCAGATTTCGATTCTGGATCCCAAAGGGACGTGCTGTTGTCAGAATGGTTTTGTGTTCATGCAGCGTATGTCGACGTCATCATGATGGTTCATACAAAATTTGGCTCCGTTGCCTATATCTAGAGTGCGAGAATCATAACCTTTTACAAGGACAGGACTGGATTATCCTGGACCATTATACATTAAAACTTCAGAAGAGAGTAAAAATATGTGGATATGTCTATTTACGTGTATGGTGACCAGAGCTATTCATTTGGAACTACTTTCAGACATGACAACTGAACTATTTCTACTTGCTTTCAAACGATTTGTATCACAGAGAGGTATGCCAGTCGAAATACTTAGTGACACTGCTTCTCAATTCAAAGTAGCAGGTGAGAAAGGTCTCTAAGACAGTGAGGACGTCGAATGGTATTATTCTAATTCCGGAATTAGCTGGAAATTCATTGTAGAGGTCGCGCCTTGGATGGGTGGTTTCTATGAAAGGGCCTGGTGAAGAGAGCTTTACGAAAATCGCTCGGGCGTAAAATGTTAACGCTCATTCAGCTCCAGACTGCAATTGTAAACTCAAGACCACTCATATACCTGGACGATGATATCAATTCGAAGAAAACCCTAACACCAAGTCATTTCCTCACCTTAAATCCACATACGGGTGTTCATATCATTGAATTAGAAAGTAGTGATACAGACTTTGATCCATACGAAAGTTCCAGTGATAGACTTTTAACAATATGGAAAAAGGGTCAAAAGTTATTAAGTGAGTTTTGGCGTATCTGGAGATTCGAATATTTGGCCAGTCTCCGCAAAATGATGCAATCTTCTCTCAAAAGTGGGCGGATACAATCAGAACTTATACCTCATGTTAATGACGTTGTTTTGATCAAGAATTCCGTACCTCGAGGTTCGTGGAAAATCGGCAGAATAACACAACTCATCATTAGTAAAGATGGTAATGTACGATCCGCAAAATTGAGACGTTGTTGTGTGTACTATTCCTCCGGCGGAGTAGCCCTGTGTAAACATGGGCGTACTATTCATGTTCCACGTGCATCCCGTTCTTTTCGTAGTACATGTTCTTGTCGTCCATTTCAACAGTGACCATAGACGTGTGTGGACGTGATTTATTTACTTTAAACCATCATAATGCCTGAAGAATATGTTTGTGACATTTGTAGGAAATCGTACAAATATAAAAGTAACTTATCCAGATATGTTAAAGAGTCATATACAGAGTGAATTGTTCACTTGTGTTGAAGATGGTTGTGAGGCAAGATTCATCCGCGGGAGCTATCTAACTAAACACTTGACAACAGTACATAACTTTGATAGGACAAATGCCAGACTTGCAGCTTTGGAGAGTCAGAAACAATCACACACTTCAACCACATACTATGAAGACATATCTTCTGATGAAGACAATTTAGACATTCTAAACGAATTGGATACTCTCAGTGATATAACTGGATTTACAGAGGCTGTTGACGATTTCGAACCAGCTTACTTTGGGAACAATGTGGACTCAAAAGTCCAAAACAATTCCGTCAACAGTGATGTAAGTAATGACTATCAGGATCATTCTAATCACAGTTCAAGTGAAGATGTTATTTACGTCAACACCGATAGCGATGATGAAGGGAAGGAACATGATGTCGATTTACCAGACAATGAAATTCATACAAAAACTGAAGTCTTCACTGTTTCCGTGATAAAACGAAAATCGTACAAGGGCGGTGAGGAGTTATAGGTTTATACAACAGTTGAACGTGACTATATGGAATTTTACAACAAATAGTAATGTTTCTACTTATCTAGTGTGTAAGAATGGAATTCTTCGAAAGTGAAGCATTATATATATCTGGTGTGTTTTAAATAGCCAAAAGTATTGTCTCCTTTATGTCGACAAACTATTGTGAGAGAAAGAAACATTGCTCATTTACTTTGAGGAATTTCTCTTTTCTCCCCAATGTTTTTCTTATGTTTTCATCTTTTACGTCAGTAATGAGTCGAAATATTTACACACGAGATAGTCTATATTGTATTATAATGTGCATAAGCATGTAGCTTATGTTAAGAAAGAAAATGCACATGTATTACATGTATTATTACACTATACAGTCATCCATTATTTTAAAGTTACATGTATTATATACATATATGTCATAACTGTTGTTAATTTTCATTTGACTGTATGTTCATACAGTTTGATCAAGGTCTATATTAGATATGTAAAAAACGGTTAAGAAACTATGGGTTTGATATCCATTCGTATTTTTCTCAAACCTTTTCATCAAATTAATGACTGTATTGTGCTTTAATTTTTAAATTGTTCTTTTGTCTCCTGGGCGGAGTGTCGCGAATTTAGGCGATATTTTATAGTTTAGTTTAAACAATATTTTATTTCAATGAATTCTACATAGTATAATGATCACAATAAGAAAATACATGTAGGATTATAGTTTATGAACAATGAACGGAGTTGCTCCGTTTTTTCACTTATGTAACTAAAACTTACATAGCATGGCTTTCACGTGCTTTGCATACTTCACGACGATCACGATGTCCTGGTGAGTATGTATAGGACGTGAAAGCCAAACTCCCTGGGAGAGAACTAAGAGAGACACAAGCACTTTAACGTTAGTGACTATGGAATTAAATTAAAAACAGTGGACATCATTAATGGATAGAAATGGTAATATTTATTATTTCTCTTTATTAACTATGCGAACTCTCCTCATCCATGTGGCGTTGATTTAAAGTTAAAATCCAAAAGGCCTTCGCTACACATGTGTCCTCTTTAGCAGGTATACACAGTGGAACGTAGAAAGCTGTTTTCAATATCAGGTATACAAAGAGGAACGTCGAAAACTGTTTTCAATACCAGGTATACAAAGTGGAACATCGAAAGCTGTTTTCAATATCAGGTATACAAAATGGAACATCGAAAGCTATTTTCAATATCAGGTATACAAAGAGGAACGTCGAAAACTGTTTTCAATATCAGGTATACAAAGTGGAACGTCGAAAGCTGTTTTGTTTATAATGCATTCATAATGGAACATCGAAACTTGATATATTTGTAGTTACAGACACAACACTGTGTGTACTACACCTGGAATAAATCATAACACTAGGAGTATATGACAGCTTATTTCCAGATCTGGAATATACCATAATATTAACACCATTATTTTATACACATGGCAGCGTATTTCCAGATCTGGAATATACCATAATATTAACATCATTATTTTATACGCATGACAGCGTATTTCCAGATCTGGAAGATAAAATACTATTAAAATCAGTGTTTTATACACATGACAGCGTATTGCCACATCTGGAATATACCAAAATATTAACATCATTATTTTATACACATGACAGCGTATTGCCCGATCTGGAATATACCAAAATATTAACATCATTATTTTATACACATGACAGCCTATTGCCCGATCTGGAATATACCATAATATTACGACTATTCTCCACATACAGCTGTTAAACAGTAGCAGCCAACAAGATTTAATGTTTAATTAACTGCATTGCTTTGTATGCATGTACAACAGAAACTCCAATTTAGTCCAATATGTCAGCCGGTGCACACCTGTAACATGCATGTTTGTTTGTGAGGACCAACGTTGTACCAACGCTAGTATTGCTTGAGGAGGAACCCGGGTGGCAAGGATGGTAGCCGGGTAGATCCACCGACCTACCGCATGCCAGCTGGGATAAGGTTGTCAAGTGTTTTAAAGTCGACGCCCTTAACCATTCGGCCACGGAGTGAATACTAATACAAAGAATTAAAATCAAAACTCATCCGATAATCAATAACGCAAATCTAATGAGGAACCTCACTGGCTTTACATTACCTCCCTTGGCAGACATATTCCGATTTATCACTAAATGTATAGAGGTCCTTTCAGTCCTAATCCTTTGTTGTTACTGTTGTACGGATGTTGCGATATGATAGATGTCATTTTATCCAAATCATGTTACTAGCTAATTGTATAAATGTACAGATATTTTACCCATTCGAAATATTGTAGGATATCTGTGAAAGACTGAACGCCTTATTACATATTTCACACTTCTGTGGCCGTTCTCCGATATGTATGCGCATGTGCTCCTTCAAAGTACCCGCCGCACTAAAAGCCTTATTACATATTTCACATTCATGTGGTCGTTCTCCGGTATGCTTGAACATGTGCCTCTTTAAATTGCTAGACATATTAAATGCCTTTTTTATTAAATGCCTTATTACACAGTCCACACTCGTGCAGTCGTTCTCCGGTATGTATGAGCAGATGACTCTTTAACGAGCTAGATTTATTAAATGCCTTATTACATAGTCCACACTCGTGCGGTCGTTCTCCGGTATGTATGAACATATGCTGCTTTAAAATGCTAGAATTACTAAATGCCTTATTACATAGTCCACACTCGTGCGGTCGTTCTCCGGTATGTATGAACATATGCTGCTTTAAATTGCTAGAATTACTAAATGCCTTATTACATAGTCCACACTCGTGCGGTCGTTCTCCGGTATGTATGAACATATGCTGCTTTAAATGGCTAGACCTACTAAATGCCTTACTACATAGTTCACACTCGTGCGGTCGTTCTCCGGTATGTATGCTCATGTGTATCTTTAAACTGCTGGAATGCCGTTCTCCGGAATGTGTTTGTGTTTTACGTTTATTTATCGTCGCTACCGGTTGCACATATGAGCGACGCCTCCTGGAGATATTAGTAATTTTAGATTGATCTCCGGAATGAATGGTCATGTCCTGCTTTATATTTCTAGACATTGTGAGAATATTTAATTATATACTTATGTTGTTATATGTATTCTCTGCACTATGTGTATATGAGTTGACAATGTACGTCAGTCCTTGCACAATATCGAGTTCACAATGTGAATAGAGCACACACGAGGGATTTCGTAGCTAAACTAGAGAATGAGAACATGATATTTCCGGTCATATTTTTATAAAATTGATGATCCGTATGGAAAGAACACGATTCTGTTCATGGTACAAATAATTAAACAAATTCCTCATCTAGATCTGTACGTGTACACAGCAGTTTCCATCTCCTGAAAGCAAACAACATATTAAATATTTGCAATTCACAAGTGCAAACTAGTATTTCAGTCAGTAATTGTTGTCCATTCCTACCTCTTATTATATTGAGTGTTAGTTTGGTCATGATGCCACTGTCATCATCATCATCGTCATCATCATCATCATCATCATAATCATCATCATCATCATCATCATCATCATCATCATCATCATCATCAGTATTATAGGGATGTTCAACAATTGGGATATTCACATGATAACTCAGATATGTTCACATGATGTAACTATGCCATGTTCACATGATGTAATTATGCCAGGTTCACTTGATGTAATTATGCCATGTTCACATGATGTAATTATGCCATGTTCACTTGATGTAATTATGCCATGTTCACTTGAAGTAATTATGCCATGTTCACTTGATGTAATTATGCAAGGTAGAAGATTTTGAAGAGAATTGTGAACGTCACAAATTATTCTCAAAATAAAAGAGTAGCTTAAAGCACAACCATAGAGTACATAGAGTAGTTGTAAACACATCAACCTTCAATGACTATAATACAGTTAAACCTGTGTTAGTGGTCAACTTGTGTGTGGCGGTGCAGTGGTAGCGCGTCGGATTTGGAATGGAACGGTCTCGGGTTCGATACTCGGTCAGGCCACGTATGTAGTGTCATTGAGCAAGGCACCTCACACACATTGATTAGTACTGGTTAACTACTTAGGTCGGCTAAGCCTGCCCAGGAAAACATGTCTAGGTCCCCGCAAGGGGTTAGACATTAATAGAACATACAACTATATTAAGCAGCCAATCTGCTTTAAGCAGCCAGTTTCCAGATTCCTAAAATAATGATTCATTATACATTTATTTGGTTATACTTGATTTATTTTACAAGTTTTAACAACTTATATTAATCTCTTTGGCTCGGATGAAAGCGTATATGTGGTCAGTCATGTGGGAGGAAACCGGAGTACCCGTACCCATTAATACATTTGATCTCTATTAAGCTGCCACACATGCTAAACAGCCACTTTCTGTGATTACATTGGCTGGCTGCTTAAGACAGGTTTGACTGTATATATATTTACAAATGATTCAATTGCAGGTATGTGTGTCTTAGATCAGTACAAAAGCAAATGATGTGTTAAATTATAAACAGAGTTCAATGATATGCAAAGCTAGCATTTGTTTTCTTCTTCTAAACATTAATTAGTTAGCCTGTACGATTAACACAATGGTTAACGCGCTCGTTACTCACCAATGAAACCCGGGTTTGAACCTCGGATGGGGAATATGTGAGATGGTGCTATGGCTGTCAGATCGGACAGGTGGGTTTCTCCAGGTACTCTGGATTCCTCCCACACGAATGACAACATTTACGCTTTCATCTATGCCAACGAGAGTTATTACTATAAGTTGTTAAAGCTTGTTTTGCAATCGGTGTGAAATAAATAAAGCTAAAAAAGTTCTGCTTTCATGTAAATATTCACTTGAGCATTTCACGACGTCCAACCGCACAGATACACGCGGTATCTGGTCCCACTAGTGCATTGCAGCCGTTACATGCTCTGTGTGTAATTGAATGCGTAGTTGTTCTTGTTATGCTCACGTTAGTCTATACAAATTTATTTTAGCTCGATTGCGAAACAAGTTATTTCAACTTATATTAATCACTCTCGAGACCTCATTCCTGATGGAATCCATCGCCACGAGGGAGAGATAAGAGGTAACGTGGAATTTAAATGCCTTGCCTAAGGGAATAATCGTAACGGCTCCAGTGCACGTTACACCAACCATACACACACGCCACCTTACACTGCTATTAAAAGATAACGATCTTAGGCCTATGGCACAAAACAATTAGTGTGTATTGTGCCTGTCATCCACTTATTTCTGATAATTAATTTTCTAGACTCATTTCTAAAATACATACCACCATAATATTCCGGAAGAGAAATAAAATCCACCTACTATTGTGCAAATGGTGTGCTTACGAAAGGAGAGATAACTATGTACGTGAGTTCTCACTAATGAAAATGGAATTCCTCTTGAATTATGACAAAAATATGTCACCATAAAAATCATATCAGAAATAAAATATACTTATGAATATGCAAATGATGTCATTATGATAAGGGAGATAACAATGCAAATAAGTTAACGCAAATGAAATATGATTCATTTTTAGCAATATTCAAACGATCGGACGCTTAATCATCTAACAAGAAATGCATACTAAGACATGTGGCGTCAGATTTGCAATAGAACGATACCGGATTCGATACTCGGTCAGGCCATGTATGTTGTGTCATTGAACACGCCCTGATCACACACATTGCTTAGTAGTCTACAGTACTACTGGTTAACGGCTTAGGTTGTCTAAGACGGCCGTTACATCTGAGTTACCTCTGTCTACAATAATCATCATAGATATCTCATCCTGTTAGACGTCAGAAAGTCTTTCGACAAGGTCAATCACGAGAAAGTACTACTAAAAATGTATGATTACGGAGTCAGAAGTCAAACATTCATGTGGATTGAATTTTCTAGATAATAGACTCCAGTCTGTTGTCCTTAATGGTATTAGTTCAGAAGTCATTCCTGTGTCTTCTGGAGTTCCACAGGGATCCGTACTTGCACCCCTTCTATTCCTAGTCTATATAAACGACCCCCCACAAAACATTAGTTCCAAAGTCCGTATTTTTGCAGATGATACTGCAGTCTATCTGTCATCGATATCAGCAAATGAGTCGGTCACACACAAAAACGATCTTACGATATTAGAAGAGTAGGAGTTGGTGAGGGACATGGAATTTAACATCTCCAAATGTCAAGTTAACCACGTCAGTAAGTCTTTCGACAAGGTCAATCACGAGAAAGTACTACTAAAAATGCATGATTACGGAGTCAGAAGTCAAACATTCATGTGGATTGAGTTTTCTAGATAATAGACTCCAGTCTGTTGTCCTTAATGGTATTAGTTCAGAAGTCATTCCTGTGTCTTCTGGAGTTCCACAGGGATCCGTACTTGCAACCCTTCTATTCCTAGTCTATATAAACGACCCCCCACAAAACATTAGTTCCAAAGTCCGTATTTTTGCAGATGATACTGCAGTCTATCTGTCATTGATATCAGCAAATGAGTCGGTCACACACAAAAACGATCTTACGATTTTAGAAGAGTAGGAGTTGGTGAGGGACATGGAATTTAACATCTCCAAATGTCAAGTTAACCAAGTCGCCAGAACGAAGCATTAGGATTTCTGCGTAGAAACATCCATGTCAAATCCGAACCCCATATATCCATGGCTTACCAGCCACTAGTGAGACACCAACGGTCTAACTTCTATCGTACCTGTAGTGTTACAGACATGTTACATTCCCTAAATCTACGCAGACTAGATCAACGGCGTATTGACAGTAGGTTATCTCTTATGTATAAAATTCATAATGATCTGGTTGATATCCCCATACACAATTAACTAGTTACCCTCTCCAGTACCGCACGCCACTGCCAATCCTGAAGCAATAGGTTAATTACAGCAACTACAGACTATTACAAGTTTTCTTATTTTCCAAGAAAAATCTACCTTTGGAACCATCTCCCTACCATACAGTAATTCAATACGACAGTTTGCTCTATTGATCATGCAATCCCTAGTTGTTCTACCCAGCTGCTTTTAAACTCTCAACCCAAACTATTTTCATTACTTTCTTATATTAATGTTTTTAACCTACTCATACTTTCAACTTCTTTGCGGTTTTTGATGCGTAACATATCTACATCCCCTCGAGGGGTTCGACAGTAGAGGACGATAGATAGACATCCCAGGAAAACATGTCTATGTCCTCGCAAGGTTAACATTAATGGAACATACATACATAATGTACTATTATAATAGCGTTTAAAATGAACTGTCGATGACCGATTCCAAATTGAGGCAATGCCTTAGTTCATATTAAACTGGCTGGGAAAACAATGGGGAACTGGACTATATTATAATGGTGGTACATGTACATGTAGCTCAAACATTAAAGGTATGTTCTTCTTCATCAATACGATGCATACAATATTGAACATAAAGATTAATTTTTAAAGATATATCATTACTCTTCAAAAAATGAAATTGCATTGTCTGCAAGGAGTGTTCTGTGCAAAACTGGTGTACGCACATTAATTCCATTGCTGTTGTTATTTGTTGTGAAGAACTGGAGCTGCTATAAACTTTATTTATTTTTTACAACGATTGCGAAACAAAATTTAACAACTTATATTAATCACTCTCGTTTGCGCGGTTGAAAGCATAAATGTGGCCATTCTTGTGGGAGGAAACAGGATTATCCGCAGAAAACCCACATGTCCGATCTGACGACCACCGTACCATCTCAAATACTTTCCGGTGCAAGGATCGAACCCGGGTTGCATTGGTGAGAAGCGAGCGTGTTTACCACTGCGCTAATCGCTAATGGAGTTACTAAGAGAGCCGAAATACAATCCTAAATAAAAATACGATTTCATAACTTTCACAAAAATCCAAGTACATTAAAATATCACTCACGTAAGCAAAGTCATTAATACAATGTACAAAACGCTTTCCATTTTAAAAAAGGTGACGTTACCTTCTTTAATACAAAGGATAGATTAATAATAGAAAATGGCAATGAAAGACTTTCGTTGGTCTAATTATTTTAATAGGTAGTAAACATGACATTAGCTAAAAAAAATTCAATAACAGAAATATACAAAATCTACATATAAATTACTTCAAATGATTGAAAACAATAATGTTTGCACAGTACATTCATAATGTCAGTAAATCGATATAAAGCACACACAATGAAGGTGACGACGATCTGAACTGCAGTAGGCTGGTGACTGCATGCCCATTTAACTCTAAGACATCCCAAGACATCCAACATGAGCAAATTCCTGTTTGCAGATTTCGCATTCATACAGAAGATATCCTGTTAATCTAAAAGCGTCCATACAGAAGATATCCTGTTAATCTAAAAGCCTCCATACAGAAGATATCCTGTTAATCTAAAAGCCTCCATACAGAAGATATCCTGTTAATCTAAAAGCCTCCATACAGACGTGACATCCATAAAGACGTGCTTCTGTATACATGTCCCCAAATAGGTCATGCTAAGCTACAAGCCTTCGTGCAGGCTTGTCATTCATAAGGATATTCCCCTATATGAATTAGCTGATGACCTCGAACAGATCCCACTGAACTAAAACAATATAATTATACAGATACATCCCACTTAACTAAAAGCCTCATGCAGATTTGACATACATATGGGCGTTCCCTTGTATGAATTAGCTGATGACTTCGAACAGATCCCGCTAAGCAAAAACATTATATACAGATATGATCTATATAAGAAATTTCGCTAGTATGAATGCTGGTGCATTCGAAGAGAATCAGCTTAACCTTCATATTGGCGTTCCCCTGTATGAATTAGCTGATGTTTCCGAAGAAGCCAATCTCACTAAAAAGTCATTTTGCAGAATTCGCATTCATATGGGCGTTCTCATGTATGAATGCGCTGGTGACTTCGAAGAGGTACAGCCTCACAAAAGGCCAGCTTGCAAATTTAACATTAATATTTACGTTGTCCCTGTATGAATGCGCTGATGCTTCCGAAGACTTCCAGCTACAATAAAAGCACTGTAAACGTCTTTTTGCAGATTTCACATTCATACGAGCGTTCTCCTGTGTGAATGAGTTGATGCCTTAGAAGATTTCCAATTTGACTAAATGTCTTTTTGCACAATTCACACTCATAAGGGCGATCTCCAGTATGTATGCTCGAGTGCCGATGAAGACTATCAGCTGAAATAAAAGCAGTTTTGCAGATATGACATTCATAAGGACGTTCTCCTGTGTGAATCTTCTGATGCCTTCGTAGATGTCCCGTTGAACTAAAAACCTTTGTGCAGACTTGACATGCATACGGCCGCTCTCCTGTATGAATGCGTTGATGTATCCGCAGATATGCAGCTGAACTTAGTCTTCCTACAAATTTCACATTCACGAAGACGTTTGGTAGACATAGTTTAGAATGTAATTTGGTGGCATTGATACTAACTGTATATAAGATCAATGAAGCATCAAGGGCATTGGATTGCGATGAAATAGATGGAGGTCTCTGAAAGCATCGACAGTTCTTTCACGGTGGATGTTGTGTACACGTGTATTAGATAGTCGAACACTGTTTTCCCTCGAATGCACAAAGAAATGTCAACATGTTGTCGCGAATTTAGGCGATATTTTATAGTTCATGAACAATGAACGGAGTTGCTCCGTTTTTTCACTTATGTAACTAAAACTTACATAGCATGGCTTTCACGTGCTTTGCATACTTCACGAGGATCACGAGGTCCTGGTGAGTATGTATAGGACGTGAAACTCCCTGGGAGAGAACTAAGAGAGACACAAGCACTATGCCAACTCTCCTCATCCATGTGGCGTTGATTTAAGTTAAAATCAAAAAGGCCTTCGCTACATTGTTTGGCGCGGAACCGTGTGTATTTGTGTATTAGTGTCTCGTGAAACAAATTCAAGATGGCTAACGTTACTTACATCAAAGAAGTTCGGACTAGATTCCGGAATACTCTTGTGAGAGAGCTAGACCAACCAATGAACATATTGTGTGGTGATTCACATAAGTATGATAAAAGTGAAATAGTGAAAAGTGCTAAACTGTGTTCTAAAATACTCAAATCGTATTGTGGAAAATTGGAAGAAAAGTAAAAGGAGTTAGTGGATGCAGTTGGTGACAGTGATAACGATTTTACACAACAGGTAATTGATGATGATTGTCAATTAGTTCTTGATTAAGAACAAAGTTATCTGGAGTTAGAACAATTCATTGAACTTTCTGATAAAGACATCAACTATAAGCATGTGATGTCGGTGCAAATTCAATCTCACAGATTATTACGTTTTCAAGAGCAAATGCAACGTTTCATGGTCACACAAATGGACCAACAACAGGATTTCTTCTTGAGACATGAAAGTGAAAGAAAGCAACCAAATACAGTCAAGTTACCGCAGTTGGCATTGTGTTTCTTCAACGGAGATAAGCTCCGGTGGACAACATTTTGGGATGCCTGTGAGTGTACCGTGCTTAAAAATGACAGACCTTCGATAGTCGAAAATGTCAGTTACCTACTTAGTAAACTCAAGGACGATGCAAAACGCGCGGTAGATGGACTAGCCTTATCGAACCACAATTATGATGTAGCTATAAGTATTCTACATGAACGTTTTGGTAAAAACAGGAAGTGGTAGATCTACACTACAAAACGTTGATGAATATTTCTTCACCATCTAACAATGTCCAAAGCCTACGTGCATTTGTTGATATTGTAGAAAGAAATCTACGGAACTTAGAAGTTCTTGAAGAAAACATTAACCAGCATGTGTTTGTCTCGCTAATACGTTCGAAACTGCCGGAAGATGTTTTGAGACACCTAGAGTTTCACCAAAGGGTCCAAAACGGAGTGGACAATCAAAAGTCTCAGAGAACAATTACAAGAGTACATGTGTGCATGTGAAAAAGCAGAGGGAGCAAAGATGGATCAAACCTCAAAACCAAAGCAACAGACCCAAGTCAGTTCAAATACGACATCCCCGTTAACATCAACATCAGCGGAGTCAGTTAATACAAGTACAAGTTCAAAGAACAAGAAAAGAAGTTCTTACTCAAACTTTTGTAGATATTGTCAGAATCAACATTGGAGTGATTAATGTTTAACTTATCAAACCATTGAAGACAGAAAACGTCGTATTAAAGGCAGCTGTTTTAGATGTTTAAAAGAGGGACATTTGGCTAGTGATTGTAAAACAAGTAAAGAATATAATGTACATCACAGGAGCCTTTGTCCGAAAAGGTTTAAAAAGAAGCCAATTTTAGAAAAGTCCAGTGTCAGTATTTCTGAAACAAATCCAAAGTCAACAGGAGGTAATGTGTTGAAAGGAAATGTGATGGTATCTTCTGGAGAAATGGTGCTAATGCAGACAGCTACAACTGAAATAGCAAATGTAAAAAATACAAGATCTACTAGTGTTAGACTTTTGTTAGAGTGTGGTTCACAAAGAAGATACACCACTCAAAGATTAGCTAACAAACTAGGCTTGAAAAAAGAAAAGGAGGAAAACATAATATTGTCCACCTTTGGGAGCAGAAACACAAAGGCAATTAAGACAGATTCAACAACATTTTCTCTGAAATTAAAGGACGGAAGTACAATGGATATTAGTGCAAACATAGTTCCAGTGATAAGTGGAAATATTCATATTCATTTTAACGTATCGTCCATCAACAACTTAGACCACTTGATCAATAGTGTGGGACTTGCTGATTCCATTCATGCCGACAATGAATATTCCTAGGTTGAACTTCTGATAGGAAATGATTTTTACCTCGACATAGTTCTTTCGCAAAGAATAGAACTTCAGCCTGGATTATACCTCCTTGCATCCAAATTAGGGTGGATATTAACTGGTCGAACACATGACTGTGATGAAAACAAACATTATACAAGTATGCTTGTACTAACATATGGGAATGATGTTACAAAAGAAAGTGTGTTTCAAAGTGTTGATAGTTGTGTTTCACAAAAACCAGATCTCGCAGATTTCTGGAAAACAGAATCAATTGGAATTGTTCACAAACAAACAACTTCAGCAGACGAAGAAGCAATGGATCAATTCAAAGATATATTAAAATTTGAAGACGGGAGATATCAAGTGACCTGGCCGTGGAAACGTGAACATAGTGAATTACCAAAAAATAGAGCACTCGCTTATGGTCGCCTGAAATCATGTATTCAAAAGATGAAAAACAGACCTGAAATTCTTAAAAGGTATAATTCAAGACCAACTACTTAAAGGCGTGATTCAACGAAAGATGGGCCCATACACTATATACCACACCATGCTGTCATTACCCCATTGAAAACAACTACAAAGCTTCGTGTAGTGTATGATGCATCCGCAAAAACAAAACAAGAAAACAAAAGTTTGAATGAGTGTTTACTTAGAGGACCAGTTATGTTACATGATCTTTGTGGACTTCTGCTAAGATTCAGATTGTACCCTATTGCCTTAGTCGCTGATATAGAGAAAGCATTCCTTCATATTGGATTACAGAAAGGTGAAAGAGATGTGACCAGATTTCTATGGTTGAAGTCTTGTATGAATCCATCCACTGACCAAAATAATGTTCAAGAATACAGATTCTGTCGTGTTCCATTTGGTGTAATATCAAGCCCCTTTTTATTAGGAGCTACAGTTGAAGCACATTTGGAAAGTTATAAAACTGAAATAGCTGAACATATAAAAAATAACATCTATGTCGATAATGTCATCACTGGTACTGATACCGAAACAGAAGCATTAGACATGTACGGAAGAGCCAGGACAATGTTTAATGAAGCATCAATGCATTTGAGAGAATGGGTATCAAACAGTGAGATGGTGAAAGGCCTTATACCAGATAATGATCGAGTGGATTCAGAAATATGTAGTGTTCTTGGACATGTGTGGAACCACCATTCAGACACAGTGACAATCAAACAACCAAAACTAGATGCACATCAAGCGGAATTAACGAAACGTTCGATGTTAAAGATGTTAGCGTCAGTTTTTGACCCACTTGTACTCTTCAATCCCGTTTTGTTGAGGGGGAAGCTTCAACTCCAACTGCTGTGGAGCAGAAATCTGGATTGGGATGATATTGTTGATGATAACACAATCAAGGGAACGTGGTCATCGATTCATGTTGACATCCAAAAGATATCGGAGTACAAGATCCAAAGATGTATTTCAAAGAGAAATGACGGGAAAAACACGTACAAGTTACTGTGCTTTTGTGATGCTTCAGCCACTTCATATGCAGCAGCTGTGTATCTTCACCATACAACAGATGGGAAAAGTACGACCGACCTGATATTTGCCAAGTTTCGTGTGGCTCCTATCAAAAGCATGACAATTCCAAGACTGGAAATAATGGCGATGTATTAAGTTTGTACAGGAGCAAATTCAAGTGAGAATTGAAAACGTTTATCTCTGGACTGACTCAATGTGTGTGCTAGGGTGGCTTAGTTCAGAAAAGACATTACCAGTATTTGTCAAGAAAAACCGTGTTCAGGAGATCAGACAACAGGATCACATTCATTTATCTTATGTCAACACAAAAGATAATCCAGCAGACATTGCTACCCGTGGAACAACATTAGATGACATACACAAGGACAATTTGTGGTGGCACGGACCTTCCTGGCTAAATGATCCCATTGAACAATGGTCTTCTAGATACAACAACGACTTGGATGTTCAACCTGAAAAGGAACAAGAGAATGTAATCGATAATACAAATGTGTTCAGTGTTTTTGACAACAAAAAGATACAAACCGTTAGAACTCCGTTCGATATCGATTACACTTCTGTGACTAAATTACTACGCGTAACTTCCCTTGATCACAGATATGTCAAAATATCCCGAAAACAAGTGTGTGCGAAAGGTCCAATTACAGCTTCAGAGTTACAGAATAGTAAAGATATGTGGATTAGTGTTATTCAGAGAAAGAATTATGCCGACATAATTGATGGAGTGGATACAAATAAATCCACTAACCTTCAACGTCAACAAGGACTTTTCCTGGACAAAGATGGAATTATACGCTGTAGAGGTAGACTAGAACATTCAGATCTCAGTGAAGCAGCACGGCAACCAATTCTTCTGCCAAAGAACGACAAGTTGACCTTGTTAATAATCGAGAAGATTCACAAGGAATGTCTACATAGTGGTATATCACAGACATTAGCCCACGTCAGATTTCGATTCCTGATCCCACAGGGACGTGCTGTTGTCAGAATGGTTTTGTGTTCATGCAGCGTATGTCGACGTCATCAGGATGGTCCATACAAAATGCCTCCTTTGGCTCCGTTGCCTATATCTAGAGTGCGAGAATCATAACCTTTTACTGGATTATCTTGGACCATTATACATTAAAACTTCAGAAGAAAGTAAAATATGTGGATATGTCTATTTAGTAAATATTTACGTGTATGGTGACCAGAGCTATTCATTTGGAACTACTTTCAGACATGACAACTGAACAATTTCTACTTGCTTTCAAACGATTTGTATCACAGAGAGGCATGCCAGTCGAAATACTTAGTGACAATGCTTCTCAATTCAAAGTAGCAGGTGAATTTTTGCGAAAAGTCTCTAAGACAGTGAACAGTGAATACGTCCAATCGTATTTTTCCAATTCCGGAATTAGCTTGAAATTCATTGTAGATGTCGCGCCTTGGATGGGTGGTTACTATGAAAGGCTAGTGGGCCTGGTTAAGAGAGCTTTACAAAAATCGCTCGGGCGTACAATGTTAACACTCATTCAGCTCCAGACTGTTGTAAAAGAAGTAGAAGCAATTGTAAACTCAAGACCACTCATATACCTGGACGATGATATCAATTCGACGATAACCCTAACACCAAGTCATTTCCTCACCTTAAATCCACATACGGGTGTTCATAGCATACGATCAGCAAAATTGAGACGTTGTTTTGTGTACTATTCCTCCGGCGGAGTAGTCCTGTGTAAACATGGGCGTACTATTCATGTTCCACGTGCATCCCGTTCTTTTCGTAGTACATGTTCTTGTCGTCCATTTCATTAGTGACCATAGACGTGTGTGGACGTGATTTATTTACTTTAAACCATCATAATGCCTGGAGAATACGTTTGTGACAATTGTAGGAAATCGTACAAATATAAAAGTAACTTATCAAGACATGCTAAAGGAAGTCATATACAGAGTGAATTGTTCACTAGTGTTGAAGATGGTTGTGAAGCAAACTTCATCCGCGGGAGTTATCTAACTAAACACTTGACAACAGTACATAACTTTGATAGGACAAATGCCAGACTTGCAAGCTTTGGAGAGCCAGAAACAATCACACACTTCAACCACATACTATGAAGACATATCTTCTGATGAAGACAATTTAGACATTCTAAACGAATCTCGGTGATATAACTGGATTTACAGAGGCTGTTGACGATTTCGAACCAGCTTACTTTGGGAACAATGTGGACTCAAAAGTCCAAAACAATTCCGTCAACAGTGATGTAAGTAATGACTATTTTCTTCTTTTTCTTCTTGTTGTTCGCGAATCACATGGACAAGCCGGCAGCAAACACGAAATGGGCCGGCATCCTCAGATCCTCCCGGCAGCCATGTACCTGCCTGGCGGGTCTTCACAGGTCCAGCACCATCTCGGTTTACTCTTTCTGTCATTGTGATTCATTTTGCGTTTATGCGTCGTACCGTGGTTTATTAGAATGCGCCGTAAGGCCCAGTACTTCCGGCTTCAGCATTCGAGGTTTCTGTTGGGGTTACCTCACCCTTAGGCTAGGACTTTTAAGGAGGCCCATACATTCGCCTGATGCACCTGTTGTAGGACACGTGGAGTATTTAATAGGAGTAGCTTTGCCATGTGCTATCCTGCCCCGTCCTGGTAGGTACACCGCCATATGGTCCGGGACTGCTTATTTAATTCACAGCAAACCCCCATATCTGAGGGCCGTTCCCCTATCCGCCACCTGAGGACCCGCTGGGTAGGGGATGGTCGCCCCACTACTGAATTGGGAGCAGCATGGTCCCAGGTAATGACTATCAGGATCATTCTAATCCCAGTTCAAGTGAAAATGTTATTTACGTCAACACCGATAGCGATGATGAAGGGAAGGAACATGATGTCGATTTACCAGACAATGAAATTCATGCAAAAACTGAAGTCTTCACTGTTTCCGTGATAAAACGAAAATCGTACAAGGACGGTGAGGAATTATATGTTTATACAACAGTTGAACAGGACTATATGGAATTTTACAACAAATAGTAATGTTTCTACTTATCTAGTGTGTAAGAATGGAATTCTTCAAAAGTGAAGAATTATATATATCTGGTGTGTTTTAAATAGACAAAACGTATTGTCTCCTATATGTCGAAAAATTATTGTGAGAGAAAGAAACATTGCTCATTTACTTTGAGGAATTTCTATTTTCTCCCCAATGTTTTTCTTATGATTTCATCTTTTACGTTAGTAATGAGTCGACATATTTACACACCAGATAGTCTATATTGTATTATAATGTGCATAAGCAAGTAGCTTATGTTAAGAAAGAAAATGCACATGTATTACATGTATTATTACACTATACATTCATCCATTATTTTAAAGTTACATGTATTATATACATATATGTCATAACTGTTGTTAATTTTCATTTGACTGTATGTTCATACAGTTTGATCAAGGTCTATATTAGATATGTAAAAAACGGTTAAGAAACTATAGGTTTGATATCCATTCGTATTTTTCTCAAACCTTTTCATCAAATTAATGACTGTATTGTGCTTTAATTTTTAAATTGTTCTGTTGTCTCCTGGGCGGAGTGTCGCGAATTTAGGCGATATTGTATAGTTTAGTTAAAACAATATTTTATTTCAATGAATTCTACATAGTATAATGATCACAATAAGATAATACATGTAGGATTATAGTTCATGAACAATGAACGGAGTTGCTCCGTTTTTTCACTTATGTAACTAAAACTTACATAGCATGGCTTTCACGTGCTTTGCATACTTTACGACGATCACGATGTCCTGGTGAGTATGTATAGGACGTGAAAGCCAAACTCCCTGGGAGAGAACTAAGAGAGACACAAGCACTTTAACGTTAGTGACTATGGAATTAAATTAAAAACAGTGGACATCATTAAAGGATAGAAATGGTAATATTTATTATTTCTCTTTATTACCTATGCGAACTCTCCTCATCCATGTGGCGTTGATTTAAAGTTAAAATCAAAAAGGCCTTCGCTACACATGTGTCCTCTTTAGCAGGTATACACAGTGGAACGTAGAAAGCTGTTTTCAATATCAGGTATACAAAGAGGAACGTCGAAAACTGTTTTCAATACCAGGTATACAAAGTGGAACATCGAAAGCTGTTTTCAATATCAGGTATACAAAATGGAACGTCGAAAGCTGTTTTCAATATCAGGTATACAAAGAGGAACGTCGAAAACTGTTTTCAATATCAGGTATACAAAGTGGAACGTCGAAAACTGTTTTCAATACCAGGTATACAAAGTGGAACATCGAAAACTGTTTTCAATATCAGGTATACAAAGTGGAACGTCGAAAGCTGTTTTCAATATCAGGTATACAAAGTGGAACGTCGAAAGCTGTTTTGTTTATAATGCATTCATAATGGAACATCGAAACTTGATGTATTTATAGCTACAGACACAACAACAGTGTGTGTACTACACCTGGAATAAAACATAACACTAGGAGTATTCTCTGGAAACATGACAGCGTATTTCCAGATCTGGAATATACCATAATATTAACATCAGTATTTTATACACATGACAGCGTATTTCCAGATCTGGAATATAACATAATATTAACATCATTATTTTAAACACATGACAGCGTATTTCCAGATCTGGAATATACCATATTATTAACATCAGTATTTTATACACATGACAGCGTATTTCCAGATCTGGAATATACCATAATATTAACATCAGTATTTTATACACGTGACAGCTTATTTCCAGATCTGGAATATACCATAATATTAACATCATTATTTTATACACAGGACAGCGTATTGCCAGATCTGGAATATACAATAATATTAACACCATTACTTTATAAACAAGACAGCGTATTTCCAGATCTGGAACATACCATAATATTAACAATCATTATTTTATACGCATGACAGAGTATTTCCAGATCTGGGATATACCATAATATTAACATCATTATTTTATACACATGACAGCGTATTGCCAGATCTGGAATATACCATAATATTAACACCATTATTTTATAAACAAGACAGCGTATTTCCATATCTGGAACATACCATAATATTAACATCATTATTTTATACGCATGACAGCGTATTTCCAGATCTGGAATATACCATAATATTAAGACTATTCTCCACATACAGCTGTTAAACAGTAGCAGCCAACAAGATTTAATGTTTAATTAACTGCATTTCTTTGTATGCATGTACAACAGAAACTCCAATTTAGTCCAATATGTCAGCCGGTGCACACCTGTAACATGCATGTTTGTTTGTGAGGACCAACGTTGTACCAACGCTAGTATTGCTTGAGGAGGAACCAGGGTGGCAAGGATGGTAGCCGGGTAGATCCACCGACCTACCGCATGCCAGCTGGGAGAAGGTTGTCAAGTGTTTTAAAGTCGACGCCCTTAACCATTCGGCCACGGAGTGAATACTAATACAAAGAATTAAAATAAAAAATCATCCGATAATCAATAACGCAAATCTAACGAGGAAACTCATTGGCTTTACATTACCTCCCTTGGCAGACACGGTCCGATTTATCACTAAATGTATAGCGGTCCTTTCAGTCGGAATCCTTTGTTTTTACTGTTGTTCCCTAACCGGATGTTGCGTTATGATAGATGTCATTTTATCCAAATCATGTTACTAGCTAATTGTATAAATGTACAGATATTTTACCCATTCGAAATATTGTAGGATATCTGTGAAAGACTGAACGCCTTATTACATATTTCACACTTCTGTGTCCGTTCTCCGGTATGTATGCGCATGTGCTCCTTCAAAGTACCCGCCGCACTAAAAGCCTTATTACATATTTCTCATTCATGTGGTCGTTCTCCGGTATGCTTGAGCATGTGCATCTTTAAATTGCTAGACTTATTAAATGCCTTATTACATAGTTCACACTCGTGCGGCCGTTCTCCGGTATGTATGCGCATGTGCCTCTTTAAATTGCTAGACATATTAAATGCCTTATTACACAGTCCACTCTCGTGTTGCCGTTCTCCGAAATGTATGAGCATGTGCCTCTTTAAATTGCTAGACTTACTAAATGCCTTATGACATAGTTCACAATCGTGCGGCCGTTCTCACGTGTGCATGACCATATGACTCTTTAAACTGTTGGAATGATTGAATGCCGTATTACACATTTGACACTCATGTGGTCGTTCTCCGGTATGTATGCGCATGTGCCTCTTTAAATTGCTAGACTTACTAAATGCCTTATGACATAGTTCACAATCATGCGGCCGTTCTCCGGTATGTATGAGCAGATGACTCTTTAAAGAGCTAGATTTATTAAATGCCTTATTACATAGTCCACACTAGTGCGGTCGTTCTCTGGTATGTATGAGCATGTGCCTCTTTAAATTGCTAGAGAGATTAAATGCCTTATTACATAGTCCACACTCGTGCTGCCGTTCTTCGGTATGTATGCGCATGTGCATCTTTAAATTGCCAGACTTATTAAATGCCTTATTACACAGTCCACACTCGTGCGGTCGTTCTCCGGTATGTATGAGCAGATGACTCTTTAAATTGCTAGACTTATTAAATGCCTTATTACATAGTCCACACTCGTGCGGTCGTTCTCCGGTATGTATGAGCATGTGCCTCTTTAAATGGCTAGAATTATTAAATGCCTTATTACATAGTCCACACTCATGCGGTCGTTCTCCGGTATGTATGAGCATGTGCCTCTTTAAATGGCTAGCATTATTAAATGCCTTATTACATAGTCCACACTCGTGCGGTCGTTCTCCGGTATGTATGGGCAGATGACTCTTTAAATTGATAGAATTACTAAATGCCTTATTACAAATTTCACATGCATGTGCTCGTTCTCCAGTATGCTTGACCATGTGCATATTCAAACTGGCAGATTGGCTAAACGTTGTATTGCATAGTTGACACTCATGTAGCCGTTCTCCGGTATGTATGCGCATGTGTATCTCCAACTTACTCGCCTCGCTAAAATCCTTATTACACAGTTCACACTTGTGCGGTCGTTCTCCGGTATGTATGCTCATGTGCCTCTTTAAATTGCCAGTCTGATTAAATGCCTTATTACACACTTCACACTTGTGCGGTCGTTCTCCGGTATGTATGAGCAGATGACTCTTTAAAGAGCTAGACTGATTAAATGCCTTATTACATAGTCCACACTCGTGCGGTCGTTCTCCGGTATGTATGAGCAGATGACTCTTTAAATTGGTAGAATTACTAAATGCCTTATTACATAGTCCACACTCGTGCGGTCGTTCTCCGGTATGTATGAACATATGACTCTTTAAATTGCTAGAATTACTAAATGCCTTATTACATAGTTCACACGTATGTGGCCGTTCTCCGGTATGTATGCCCATGTGTATCTTTAAATGGCTAGACCTACTAAATGCCTTATTACATAGTTCACACTCATGTGGCAGTTCTCCGGTATATATGCGCATGTGTATCTTTAAACTGCTGGAATGCCGTTCTCCGGAATGTGTTTGTGCTTTACGTTTATTTATCGTCGCTACCGGTTGCACATATGAGCGACGCCTCCTGGAGATATTAGTAATTTTAGATTGATCTCCGGAATGAATGGTCATGTCCTGCTTAATATTTCTAGACATTGTGAGAATATTTAATTATATACTTATGTTGTTATATGTATTCTCTGCACTATGTGTATATGAGTTGACAATGTACGTCAGTCCTTACACAATATCGAGTTCACAATGTGAATAGAGCACACACGAGGGATTTCGTAGCTAAACTAGAAAATGAGAACATGATATTTCCGCTCATATTTTTCTAAAATTGATGATCCGTATGGAAAGAACACGATTCTGTTCATGGTACAAATAATTAAACACATGAACTCATGTAGATCTGTACGTGTAAACAGCAGGGTCCATCTCCTGAAAGAAAACAACGTATTAAATATTTACAATTCACAAATGCAAACTAGTATTTCAATTAGTAATTGTTGTCCATTCCTACCTCTTATATTGAGTGTTAGTTTGGTCATGATGCCACTTTCATCATCATCATCATCATCATCATCATCATCATCAGTATTATAGGGATGTTCAACAATTGGGATATTCACATGATAAATCAGACATGTTCACATGATGTAGTTATGCCATGTTCACTTGATGTAATTATGCCCCATGTTCACATGATGTAATTATGCCATGTTCACTTGATGTAATTATGCCATGTTCACATGATGTAATTATGCCATGTTCACTTGATGTAATTATGCCATGTTCACTTGATGTAATTATGCCATGTTCACTTGATGTAATTATGCCATGTTCACTTGATGTAATTATGCCATGTTCACATGATGTAATTATGCCATGTTCACATGATGTAATTATGCCATGTTCACTTGATGTAATTATGCCATGTTCACTTGATGTAATTATGCCATGTTCACTTGATGTAATTATGCCATGTTCACTTGATGTAATTATGCCATGTTCACATGATGTAATTATGCCATGTTCACTTGATGTAATTATGCCATGTTCACTTGATGTAATTATGCCATGTTCACTTGATGTAATTATGCCATGTTCACTTGATGTAATTATGCCATGTTCACTTGATGTAATTATGCCATGTTCACATGATGTAATTATGCCATGTTCACTTGATGTAATTATGCCATGTTCACTTGATGTAATTATGCCATGTTCACTTGATGTAATTATGCCATGTTCACTTGATGTAATTATGCCATGTTCACTTGATGTAATTATGCCATGTTCACTTGATGTAATTATGCCATGTTCACTTGATGTAATTATGCCATGTTCACTTGATGTAATTATGCCATGTTCACTTGATGTAATTATGCCATGTTCACTTGATGTAATTATGCCATGTTCACTTGATGTAATTATGCCATGTTCACTTGATGTAATTATGCCATGTTCACTTGATGTAATTATGCCATGTTCACTTGATGTAATTATGCCATGTTCACTTGATGTAATTATGCCATGTTCACTTGATGTAATTATGCCATGTTCACTTGATGTAATTATGCCATGTTCACTTGATGTAATTATGCCATGTTCACTTGATGTAATTATGCCATGTTCACTTGATGTAATTATGCCATGTAATTATGCCATGTTCACTTGATGTAATTATGCCATGTTCACTTGATGTAATTATGCCATGTTCACTTGATGTAATTATGCCATGTTCACTTGATGTAATTATGCCATGTTCACTTGATGTAATTATGCCATGTTCACTTGATGTAATTATGCCATGTTCACTTGATGTAATTATGCCATGTTCACTTGATGTAATTATGCCATGTTCACTTGATGTAATTATGCCATGTTCACTTGATGTAATTATGCAAGGTAGAAGATTTTGGAAGAGAATTGTGAACTTCACAAATTATTCTCAGCGTATAACACGATTTAAAACAAAATAAAAGAGTAGCTTAAAGCACAACCATAGAGTACATAGAGTAGTTGTAAACGCATCAACCTTCAATGACTATAATACAGTTAAACCTGTGTTAGTGGTCAACTACATTAAGCAGCCACTCTGCTTTAAGCAGCCAGTTTCCAGATTCCTAATATAGTGATTCATTATACATTTGATCTCTATTAAGCTGCCACATGTGCTAAACAGCCACTTTCTGTGATTACCTTGGCTGGCTGCTTAAGACAGGTTTGACTGTATATATATTTACAAATGATTCAAGTACAGGCATGTGTGTCTTAGATCAGTACAAAAGCAAATGATGTGTTAAATTATAAACAGAGTTCAATGATATGTAAAGCTAGCATTTGTTCTCTTCTTCTAAACATTAATTATTTAGCCTGTACGATTAACACAATGGTTAACGCGCTCGTTACTCACCAATGAAACCCGGGTTTGAACCTCGGATGGGGAATATGTGAGATGGTGCTATGGCTGTCAGATCGGACAGGTGGGTTTCTCCAGGTACTCTGGTTTCCTCCCACACGAATGACAACATTTACTCTTTCATCTATGCTAACGAGAGTTATTACTATTAGTTGTTAAAGCTTGTTTTGCAATCGGTGTAATATAAATAAAGCTAAAAAAGTTCTACTTTCATGTAAATATTCACTTGAGCATTTCACGACGTCCAACCACACAGATACACGAGGTATCTGGTCCCACTAGTGCATTGCAGCCGTTACATGCTCTGTTTATAATTGAATGCGCAGTTGTTTTTGTTATGCGCACGTTAGTCTATGCCAATTTATTTTAGCTCGATTGCGAAACAAGTTATTTCAACTTATATTAATCACTCTCGAGACCTCATTCCTGATGGAATCCATCGCCAGGAGGGAGAGTGAAGAGGCAACGTGGAATTTAAATGCCTTGCCTAAGGGCACAATCGTAACGGCTCCAGTACATGTTACACCAACCATACACACACGCCACCTTACACTGCTATTAAAAGATAACGACCTTAGGCCTAGGGCACAAAACAATTAGTGTGTATTGTGCCTGTTATCCACTTATTTCTGAGAATTAATTTTCTAGACTCATTTCTAAAATACATACCACCATAACATTCCGGATGAGAAATAAAATCCACCTACTATTGTGCAAAGGGTGTGCGTACGAAAAGAGAGATAACTATGTACGTGATTTCTCACTAATGAAAATGGAATTCGTCTTGAATTATGACAAAAATATGTCACCATAAAAATCATATCAGAAATAAAATATACTTATGAATGTGCAAATGGTGTCATTATGATAAGGGAGATAACAATGCAAATAAGTTAACGCAAATGAAATATGATTCATTTTTAGCAATATTCAAACGATCGGACGCTTAATCATCTAACAAGAAATGCATACTAAGACATGTGGCGTCATATTTGGAATAGATGCTCGGTCATATAGAAATATCCCGGATTCGATACTAGGTCAGGCCATGTATGTTGTGTCATTGAACAAGCCCTGATCACACACATTGCTTAGTAGTCTACAGTACTACTGGTTAACGGCTTAGGTTGTCTAAGACGGTCGTTACATCTGAGTTACCTCTGTCTACAATAACCATCATGGATATCTCATCCTATTAGACGTCAGTAAGTCTTTCGACAAGGTCAATCACGAGAAAGTACTTCTAAAAATGCATGATTACGGAGTCAGAAGTCAAACAGTCATGTGGATTGAGTTTTCTAGATAATAGACTCCAGTCTGTTGTCCTTAATGGTATTAGTTCAGAATTCATTCCTGTGTCTTCTGGAGTTCCACTGGGATCCGTACTTACATCCCTTCTATTCCTAGTCTATATCAACGACCTCCCACAAAACATTAGTTCCAAAGTCCGTATTTTTGCAGATGATACTGCAGTCTATCTATCATTATCTGCAAATGAGTAGGTCATACACACAAACGATCTTAAGATATTAAAAGAGTAGGAGTTGGTGAGGGACATGGAATTTGACATCTCCAAATGTCAAGTTAACCACGTCACCAGAAGGAAGCATTAGGATTTCTGCGTAGAAACATCCATGTCAAATCCGAACCCCATATGTCCATGGCTTACCAGCCACTAGTGAGACACCAACTGGAATATGGCTCTGAGATTTGGTCGTCCCATACCCACACATTAATATACCATATCGAAAGTGTCCAGAGAAGAGCATCCAATTGGATAAAGGCTAACTTCTATCGTACCTCTAGTGTTACAGACATGTTAAATTCCCTAAATCTAGGCAGACTAGATCAACGGCGTATTGACAGTAGGTTATCACTTATGTATAACATTCATAAAGATCTGGTTACTATCCCCATAAAAAAATAACTAGCTACCCTCTCCAGTCCCGCACACCACTGCCAATGCTGAAGCTATAGGTTAATTAGAGTAACTACAGACTACTACAAGCTTTCTTATTTTCTACGAACAATCTACGATTGGAACCATCTCCTTCCTGACATATACATCTCACTACCATACAGTAATTCAATACGACAGTTTGCTGTATTGATCATGCCATCCCTGGTTGTTCTACCCAGCTGCTTTTAAACGCTTAACCCAACATATATTTCATTACTTTCTTAATTTATGTTTTTAACCTACTCATACTTTTAACTTCTTGGCGGTTTTTGATGCGCAACATATCTACATCTTCCCGAGGGGTTCGACAGTAGAGAACGATAGATCCCAGGAAAACATGTCTATGTCCTAGCAAGGTTAACATTAATGGAACATACATACATAATGAACTATTATAATAGCGCTTAAAATGAACTGTCGATGATCGATTCCAATTTGAGGCAATGCCTTAGTTCATATTAAACTGGCTGTGAAATCAATGGGGAACTGGACTATATTATAATGGTGGAACATGTACATGTAGCTCAAACATTAAAGGTATGTTCTTCATCATCAATACGATGCATACATTATTGAACATAAAGATTAATTTTTAAAGATATATCATTACTGTTATTCAAAAATGAAATTGCATTGTGAGCGAGGAGTGTTCCGTCTAAAACTGGTGTACGCACATTAATTCCATTGCTGTTGTTATTTGTTGTGTAAAACTGGTGTACGCACATTAATTATATTGCTGTTGTTATTTGTTGTGTAAAACTGGTGTACGCACATTAATTATATTGCTGTTGTTATTTGTTGTGTAAAACTGGTGCTATAGCTGTTGTTATTTGTTGTGGAGAACAGGAGCTATTATAAACTTTATTTATTACTTTACAACGATTGCGAAACAAGATTTAACAACTTATATTAATCACTATCGTTTGCGCGGTTGAAAGCATAAATGTGGTCATTCGTGTGGGAGGAAACAGAATTATCCGCCGAAAACCCACATGTCCGATCTGGCGACCTCCGTACCATCTCAAATACTTTCCGGTCCAAGGATCGAACCTTGGTTGCATTGGTGAGACGCGAGCGTGAATACCACTGCGCTAATCGCTAATGGAGTTACTTAGAGAGCATTAAAGTTACTTAAAGTACATTAAAATATCATGTAAGCAAAGTCATTAATACAATGTACAAAACGCTTTCCATTTTAAAAAAGGTGACGTTACCTTCTTTAATACAAAGGATAGATTAATAATAGAAAATAGCAATGAAAGACTTTCGTTGGCCTAATTATTTTAATAGGTAGTAAACATGACATTAGCTAAAAAAAATTCAATAACAGAAATACTAAATCTACATATAAATTACTTCAAATGATTGAAAACAATAATGTTTGCACACTACATTCATAATGTCAGTAAATCAATATAAAGCACACACAATGAAGGTGACGACGATCTGAACTGCAGTAGGCTGGTTACTGCATGCCCATTTAACTCTAAGACATCCCAAGACATCCAACATGAGCAAATTCCTGTATGCAGATTTCGCATTCATACAGAAGATATCCTGTTAATCTAAAAGCGTCCATACAGACGTGACATCCATAAATACGTGCTTCTGTATACATGTCCCCAAATAGATCACGCTAAGCTACAAGCCTTCGTGCAGGCTTGTCATTCATAAGGATATTCCCCTGTATGAATTAGCTGATGACTTCGAACAGATCCCGCTAAACAAAAACAATATATACAGATACATCCCACTGAACCCAAAAGTCTCATGCAGATTTGACATACATATGGGCGTTCCCTTGTATGAATTAGCTGATGACATCGAATAGATCCCGCTAAGCAAAAACATTATATACATGTATGATCTAAATAAGAACTTTCGCTAGTATGCATTCGAAGAGAATCAGCTTAACCTTCATATTGGCGTTCCCCTGTATGAATTAGCTGATGTTTCCGAAGAAGCCAATCTCACTAAAGTCATTTTTGCAGAATTCGCATTCATATGCGCGTTCTCCTGCATGAATGCGCTGGTGACTTCGAGGAGGTCCAGCCTAACAAAAGGCCATCTTGCAAATTTAACATTAATATTTACGTTCTCCCTGTATGAATGCGCTGATGCTTCCGAAGACTTCCAGCTACAATAAAAGCACTGTTGCATATATCGCACTCATATGGGCGCTCGCCAGTATGAATTTGAAGATATCCATCCTGTCTAAACGTGTTTTTGCAGATTACACATTCATACGAGCGTTCTCCTGTGTGCATGACTTGATGCCTTCGAATATTTCCAATTTGACTAAAAGTCTTTTTGCACAATTCACACTCATAAGCGCGATCTCAAGTATGAATGCTCGAGTGCCGACGAAGACTCTCAGCTGAAATAAAAGCAGTTTTGCAGATATGACATTCATAAGGACGTTCTCCTGTGTGAATCTTCTGATGCCTTCGTAGATGTCCCGTTGAACTAAAATCTGTGTTCAGACTTGACATGCATACGACCGCTCTCCTGTATGAATGCGTTGATGTATCCGCAGATATGCAGCTGAACGTAAAGTCTTCCTACAAATTTAAACATTCACGAAGACGTTTGGTAGACATAGTTTAGAATGTAATTTGGTGGCATTGATATTACCTGTATATAAGATCAATGAAGCACCAAGCGCATTGGATTGCGATGAAATAGATGGAGGTCTCTGAAAGCATCGACAGTTCTTTCACGGTGGATGTTGTGTACACGTGTATTAGATAGTCGAACACTGTTTTCCCTCGAATGCACAAAGAAATGTCAACATGTGTATTCTTTAGCAGGTATACACAGTAGAACATCGAAAGCTGTTTTCAATATCAGGTATACAAAGTGGAACGTCGAAAGCTGTTTTCAATATCATGTATACAAAGTGGAACGTCGAAAGCTGTTTTCAAAATCAGGTACACACATTGAAACGTGTAGAGTTCTGAAATTGCAGAAATGTATACCTCCAATTTAGTCCAATATGTCAGCCAGTACAAGTAACATATATGTTTATTTGTGAGGGCTGACGTTGCACAAACAGCTTAGATCAGATGGCGAATCTCCAGCCGTTATTGCTTGAGGAGGAACCCGGGTGTCCCCTCCGAGTAGTATTTCAAGCAAGGACGGTAGCCGGGTAGAACCACCGACCTACCGCATGCCAGCTGAGATTCGAACCTACAGCGGAGAAGGTTGGCAAGTGATTTGAAGTAGACACCATAAACCACTCGGCCACGGAGTGAATACTAATACAAAGAATGAAAAAACTCATCCGATAATCAATAACGCAACGCCAACGAGGAATCTCACTGGCTTTACATTACCTCCCTTGGCAGACAAGGTCCGATTTATCCCTAAATGTATATCGTCCTTTCAGTCGGAATCCTTTGATTTTACTATTGTTCCCTAATCGGATGTTGTGTTATGATATAATTATGTGATTTTATCCAAATCATGTTACTAGTTAATTGAAAAAAACGTACACATTTTTTACCCATTAGAAATATTGTAGGATATCTGTCGAGATATAGTATCATAATAATTATAAGATAGGAAAGTGGAAGAAAATTGATGGCATGTTGTACAAAGGAATCAACGATCAAAATAGAGGAAACAACGTACATACCTACATATTTTTAGAGAGTATTCAGGGGTGATAACTAGGCGATGTCTCTCATTCCATGTACACCTGGTAGTTTCACATGCATATATATTTACGTTGCATATCCTTCGATGAACGTATGTGCCCTGATTGTATACAATTTCGTATGAGGGCTTCCAACTAATGATATGCGGCTGACATGCGCAATCGACGTTACAGGCATGATTTGGCCTCCACGCACTATAAACATACTCAATGTAGTTCATACCCCAATGGATACTATTAACTCGCGATACATATTTTTAAGAATATGATTATGTTGCAAAGCAAAATAATTCATTTCATATTATTTATATCACTATTTCATTTCTTTCGATGAACACACTGACATTGTACAAACATACTGACACTGTACCAACATACTGACACTTTACTAGCATACTGACACTGTACTAACATACTGACACTGTACCAACATACTGACATTGTACAAACATACTGACACTGTACCAACATACTGACACTTTACCAGCATACTGACACTGTACTAACATACTGACACTGTACCAACATACTGACACTGTACCAACATACTGAAACTGTACCAACATACTGACACTGTACCTACATACTGACATTGTACACATATACTGACACTGTACCAACATACTGACACTGTACCAACATACTGACACTGTACCAACATACTGACACTGTACATACATACTGACACTATATCAACATACTGACACTGTACACACATACTGACACTGTACACACATACTGACACTCTACCAACATACTAACACTGTACCAACATACTGACACTGTACACACATACTGACACTGTACCAACATACTGACACTGTAACCACATACTGACACTGTACATACATACTGACACTGTACACACATACTGACACTGTACACACATACTGACACTGTACACACATACTGACACTGTACCAACATACTGACACTGTACCAACATACTGACAATGTACACACATACTGACACTGTACACACATACTGACACTGTACCAACATACTGATATTGTACACACATATTGACACTGTACCTACATACTGACACTGTACACATATACTGACACTGTTCCAACATATTGACACCAACATACTGACACTGTTCCAACATACTGACACTGTACCAACATACTGACACTGTAACGACATTCTGACACTGTACATACCTACTGACACCGTACATACATACTGACACTGTACACACATACTGTCACTGTACCAACATACTGACACTGTACCAACATACTGACACTGTACCAACATACTGACACTGTACATACATACTGACACTGTACCAACATACTGACACTGTACCAATATACTGACACTGTACCAACATACTGACACTGTAACCACATACTGACACTGTACCAATATACTGATACTGTACACACATACTGACACTGTACATACATACTGATACTGTACAAACATACTGACACTGTACACACATACTGATACTTTACCAACATACTGACACTGCACACACATACTGACACTGTACCAACATACTGACACTGTACCAACATACTGACGCTATACACACACACTGACAATGTACAAACATACTGACACTGTACACACATACTGACACTGTACCAGCATACTGACACTGTACACACATACTGACACTGTACCAACATACTGACACTGTTCCAACATACTGACACTGTACCAACATACTGACACTGTACCAACATACTGACACTGTACCCACATACTGACACTGTACATACATACTGACACTGTACATACATACTGATGCTGTACAAACATACTGACACTGTACACACATACTGATACTGTACCAACATACTGACACTGTACCAACATACTGACACTGCACACACATACTGACACTGTACCAACATACTGACGCTATACACAGATACTGACAATGTACAAACATACTGACACTGTACACACATACTGACACTGTACCAACATACTGACACTGTACCAACATACTGACACTGTACCAACATACTGACACTGTAACAACATACCGACACTGTACATACATACTGTTATTGTACCAACATATTGACACTGTACACATATTCTGATACTGTACCAACATACTGACACTGTACACACATACTGACACTGTATCAACACACATAGTGACACTGTACACACATACTGACACTGTACCAAGATACTGACACTGTACCAATATACTGACACTGTATACACATACTGACACTGTACCAACATACTGACACTGTACACACATACTGACACTGTACCAACATACTGACACTGTACACACATACTGACACTGTATCAACACACATAGTGACACTGTACACACATACTGACACTGTACCAAGATACTGACACTGTACCAATATACTGACACTGTATACACATACTGACACTGTACCAACATACTGACATTGTACCGGCGTACCAACATACTGACACTGTACCAAGATACTGACACTGTACCAATATACGGACACTGTATACACATACTGACACTGTACCAACATACTGACACTGTACACACATACTGACACTGTACCAACATACTGACACTGTACACACATACTGACACTGTATCAACACACATAGTGACACTGTACACACATACTGACACTGTACCAAGATACTGACACTGTACCAATATACTGACACTGTATACACATACTGACACTGTACCAACATACTGACATTGTACCGGCGTACCAACATACTGACACTGTACCAACATAATGACACTGTACCAACATATTGACACTGTACACACATACTGACACTGTACACAGATACTGGCACTGTACACATATACTGACACTGTACCAACATACTGACACTGTACACACATACTGACACTGTACATACATACTGACACTGTACCAACATACTGACACTGTACACACATACTGACACTGTACCAACATACTGACACCGTTAATTGTTTGGAACTTGCTGATTCCATTCCTACTGACAATGAATATTCCTCGGTTGACCTTACAATGGATATTGGTGCAAACATAGTTCCAGTGGTAAGTGGAAATATTCATAGGAGATGTTTTAACGTATCGTCCAACAACAACTTAGACCACTTGATCAATAGTGTGGGACTTGCTGATTCCATTCCTACCGACAATGAATATTCCTAGGTTGAACTTCTGATAGGAAATGATTTTTACCTCGACATAGTTCTTTCGCAAAGAATAGAACTTCAGCCTGGATTATACCTCCTTGCATCCAAATTAGGGTGGATATTAACTGGTCGAACACATGACTGTGATGAAAACAAGCATTATACAAGTATGCTTGTACTAACATATGGGAATAACGTTACAAAAGAAAGTGTGTTTCAAAGTGTTGATCGTTGTGTTTCACAAAAACCAGATCTCTCAGATTTCTGGAATACAGAAGCAATTGGAATTGTTGACAAACAAACAACTTCAGCAGACGAAGAAGCAATGGATCAATTCAAAGATATATTAAAATTTGAAGACGGGAGATATCAAGTGACCTGGCCGTGGAAACGTGAACATAGTGAATTACCAAAACAAAAAATACAGCACTCGCTTATGGTCGCCTGAAATCATGTATTCAAAAGATGAAAAACAGACCTGAAATTCTTGAAAGGTATAATGCCGTTATTCATGACCAACAACTTAAAGGCGTGATTGAACCAGTTGATGATTCAATGAAAGATGGGCCCATGCACTATATACCACACCATGCTGTCGTTACCCCCTTGAAAACAACTACAAAGCTTCGTGTAGTGTATGATGCATCTGCAAAAACAAAACAAGAAAACAAAAGTTTGAATGAGTGTTTACTTAGAGGACCAGTTATGTTACATGATCTTTGTGGACTTCTGTTATGATTCAGATTGTACCCTATTGCCCTAGTCGCTGATATAGAGAAAGCATTCCTTCATATTGGATTACAGAAAAGTGAAAGAGATGTGACCAGATTTCTATGGTTGAGGTATTGTATGAATCCATCCACTGACCAAAATAATGTTCAAGAATACAGATTCTGTCGTGTTACCATTTGGTGTAATATCAAGTCCCTTTTTATTAGGAGCTACAGTGGAAGCACATGTGTAAAGTTATAAAACTGAAATAGCTGAAAAGATAAAAAATGACATCTATGTAGATAATGTCATCACTGGTACTGATACCGAAACAGAAGCATTAGAAATGTACGGAAGAGCCAGGACAATGTTTAACGAAGCATCAATGCATTTGAGAGAATGGGTATCAAACAGTGAGATGGTGAAAGGCCTTATACCAGATAATGATCGAGCGGATTCAGAAATATGTAGTGTTCTTGGACATGTGTGGAACCACCATTCAGACACATTGACAATCAAACAACCAACACTAGATGCACATCAAGCGAATTAACGAAACGTTCGATGTTAAAGATGATAGCGTCAGTTTTTGACACTCTTGGACTCTTCAATCCCGTTTTGTTGAGGGGCTATGGAGCAGAAATCTGGATTGGGATGATATTGTTGATGATAACACAATCAAGGGAGCGTGGTCATTCTGACATCCAAAAGATATCGGAGTACAAGATCCAAAGATGTATATCAAAGAGAAATGACGGGGAAAACACGTACAAGTTACTGTGCTTTTGTGATGCTTCAGCCACTTCATATGCAGCAGCTGTGTATCTTCACCATACAACCGATGGGTAAAGTACGACCGACCTGATATTTGCCAAGTCTCGTGTGGCTCCTATCAAGAGCATGACAATTCCCAGACTGGAAATAATGGCTGTATTGATCGGAGTGGCGTTGATTTAAAGTTAAAATCCAAAAGGCCTTCGCTACACATGTGTCCTCTTTAGCAGTTATACACAGTGGAACGTCGCAAGCTGTTTTTAATATCAGGTATACAAAGTGGAAAGTCAAACATTGTTTTCAATATCAGGTATACAAAGTGGAACGTCGAAAGCTGTTTTATTTATAATGCATTCATAATGGAACATCGAAACGTGATGTATTTATAGTTACAGACACAACAACACTGTGTGTACTACACATAGAATAAAACATAACACTAGGAGTATTCTCAGGAAACATGACAGCGTATTTCCAGATCTGGAATAAACCATAATATCAACATCAGTATTTTATAGATATGACAGAGTATTTCCAGATCTGGAATATACCATGATATTAACACCATTATTTTATACACAAGACAGCTTATTGCCAGATCTGGAATATACCATAATATTAACATCATTATTTTATACATAAGACAGCTTATTGCCAGATCTGGAATATACCATAATATTAACATCAGTATTTTATACACATGACAGCGTATTGCCAGATCTGGACTATACCATAATATTAACATCATTATTTTATACGCATGACAGAGTATTTCCAGATCTGGAATATACCATAATATTAACATCATTATTTTATACACACGACAGCGTATTGCCCGATCTGGAATATACCATAATATTAACATCATTATTTTATACACATGACAGCGTATTGCCCGATCTGGAATATACCATAATATTAAGAATATTGTCCACATACAGCTGTTAAACAGTAGCAGCCAACAAGGATTAATGTTTAATTAACTGCATTGCTTTGTATGCATGTACAACAGAAACTCCAATTTAGTCCAATATGTCAGCCGGTGCAAACCTGTAACATGCATGTTTGTTTGTGAGGACCAACGTTGCACCAACAGCTTAGATCAGATGGCGAATCTCCCGCTAGTATTGCTTGAGGAGGAACCCGGGTGGCAAGGATGGTAGCCGGGTAGATCCACCGACCTACCGCATGCCAGCTGGGAGAAGGTTGTCAAGTGTTTTAAAGTCGACGCCATTAACCATTCGGCCACGAAGTGAATATTAATACAAAGAATTATAATAAAAACTCATCCGATAATCAATAACGCAAATCTAATGAGGAACCTCACTGGCTTTACATTACCTCCCTTGGCAGACACGGTCCGATTTATCACTAAATGTATAGACTGTTGTTCCCTAACCGGATGTTGCGTTATGATAGATGTGATGTTATCCAAATCATGTTACTAGCTAATTGTATAAACGTACAGATTTTTTACCCATTCGAAATATTGTAGGATATCTGTGAAAGACTGAACGCCTTATTACATATTTCACACTTCTGTGGCCGTTCTCCGGTATGTATGCGCATGTGCTCCTTCAAAGTACCCGCCGCACTAAAAGCCTTATTACATATTTCACATTTATGTGGTCGTTCTCCGGTATGCTTGAGCATGTGCCCCTTAAATTGCTAGACTTACTAAATGCCTTATTACATAGTTCACACTCGTGCGGTCGTTCTCCGGTATGTATGCTCATGTGTATCTTTAAACTGTTGGAATGCCGTTCACCGGAATGTGTTTGTGTTTTACGTTTATTTATCGTCGCTACCGGTTGCACATATGAGCGACGCCTCCTGGAGATATTAGTCATATTAGATTGATCTCCGGAATGAATGGTCATGTCCTGCGTTAAATTTTTAGACATTGTGAGAATATTTAATTATATACTTATGTTGTTCAGAACTTGTGGCCCAACCCATTTGCTTTTGCTCTTATTATATATGTCTTTGAATTTATTATGTACATGTATATAGCAATAAAATATGATTAAACTAAATGTTGTTATATGTATTCTCTGCACTATGTGTATATGAGTTGACAATGTACGTCAGTCCTTACACAATATCGAGTTCACAATGTGAATAGAGCAAACACGATGGATTTCGTACCTAAACTAGAGAATGAGAACATGATATTTCCGCTCATATTTTTCTAAAATTGATGATCCGTATGGAAAGAACACGATTCTGGTCATGGTACAAATAATTAAACACATGAACTCATGTAGATCTGTACGTGTAAACAGCAGGTTCCATCTCCTGAAAGCAAACAACGTATTAAATATTTACAATTCACAACTGCAAACTAGTATTTCAATTAGTAATTGCTGTCCATTCCTACCTCTTATTATATTGAGTGTTAGGTTGGTCATGATATCACTGTCATCATCATCATCATCATCATCATCATCATCATCAGTATTATAGGGAAGTTCAACAATTGGGATATTCACATGATAAATCAGACATGTTCACATGATGTAATTATGCCATGTTCACTTGAGGTAATTATGCCATGTTCACTTGAGGTAATTATGCCATTTTCACTTGATGTAATTATGCCATGTTCACTTGATGTAATTATGCCATGTTCACTTGAAGTAATTATGCCTTGTTCACTTGATGTAATTATGCCATGTTCACTTGAAGTAATTATGCCATGTTCACTTGATGTAATTATGCCATGTTCACATGATGTAATTATGCCATGTTCATTTGATGTAATTATGCCATGTTCACTTGATGTAATTATGCCATGTTCACTTGATGTAATTATGACATGTTCACATGCTGTAATTATGCCATGTTCACTTGATGTAATTATGCCATGTTCACTTGATGTAATTATGCCATGTTCACTTGATGTAATTATGCCATGTTCATTTGAAGTAATTATGCCATGTTCACTTGATGTAATTATGCCATGTTCACATGATGTAGTTATGCCTTGTTCACATGATGTAGTTATGCCATGTTCACTTGAAGTAATTATGCCATGTTCATTTGATGTAATTATGCCATGTTCACTTGATGTAATTATGCCATGTTCACGTGATGTAATTATGCAAGGTAGAAGATTTTGAAGAGAATTGTGAACGTCACAAATTATTCTCAGCGTATAACACGATTTAAAACAAAATCAAAGAGTAGCTTAAAGCACAACCATAGAGTACATAGAGTAGTAGTAAACGCATCAACGTTCAATGACTATAATACAGTTAAACCTGTGTTAGTGGTCAACTACATTAAGCAGCCAATCTGCTTTAAGCAGCCGATTTCCAGATTCCTAATATAGTGATTCATTATACATTTGATCTCTATTAAGCTGCCACATGTGCTAAACAGCCACTTTCTGTGATTACCTTGGCTGGCTGCTTAAGACAGGTTTGACTGTATATATATTTACAAATCAGTACAAAAGATGTGTTAAATTATAAACAGAGTTCAATGATATGTAAAGCTAGCATTTGTTCCCTTCTTCTAAACATTAATTATTTAGCCTGTACGATTAGCACAATGGTCAACGCGGTCGTTACTCACCAATGAAACCCGGGTTTGAACCTCGGATGAGGAATATGTGAGATGGTACTATGGCTGTCAGATCGGACAGGTGGGTTTCTCCAAGTACTCCGGTTTCCTCCCACACGAATGACAACATTTACTCTTTCATCTATGCTAACGAGAGTTATTACTATTAGTTGTTAAAGCTTGTTTTGCAATCGGTGTAATATAAAAAAAGCTAAAAAAGTTCTACTTTCATGTAAATATTCACTTGAGCATTTCACGACGTCCAACCACACAGCTACACGAGGTATCTGGTCCCACTAGTGCATTGCAGCCGTTACATGCTCTGTTTATAATTGAATGCGCAGTTGTTTTTGTTATGCGCACGTTAGTCTATGCCAATTTATTTTAAATCGATTGCGAAACAAGTTATTTCAACTTATATTAATCACTCTCGAGACCTCATTCCTGATGGAATCCATCGCCACGAGGGAGAGAGAAGAGGCAACGTGGAATTTAAATGCCTTGCCTAAGGGCACAATCGTAACGGCTCCAGTGTACGTTACACCAACCATACACACACGCCACCTTACATTGCTATTAAAAGATAACGACCTTAGGCCTAGGGCACAAAACAATTAGTGTGTATTGTGCCTGTTATCCACCTATTTCTGAGAATTAATTTTCTAGACTCATTTCTAAAATACATACCACCATAATATTCCGGAAGAGAAATAAAATCCACCTACTAGTGTGCAAATGGTGTGCGTACGAAAAGAGAGATAACTATGTACTAATGAAAATGGAATTCGTCTTGAATTATGACAACAATATGTCACCATAAAAATCATATCAGAAATAAAATATACTTATGAATATGCAAATGATGTCATTATGATAAGGGAGATAACAATGCAAATAAGTTAACGCAAATGAAATATGATTCATTTTTAGCAATATTCAAACGATCGGACGCTTAATCATCTAATAAGAAATGCATACTAAGACATGTGGCGTCAGATTTGGAATAGAAATATCCCGGAATCGATACTAGGTCAGGCCATGTATGTTGTGTCATTGAACAAGCCCAGATCACACACATTGCTTAGTAGTCTACAGTACTACTGGTTAACGGCTTAGGTTGTCTAAGACGGCCGTTACATCTGAGTTACCTCTGTCTACAATAATCATCATGGATATCTCATCCTGTTAGACGCCAGTAAGGCTTTCGACAAGGTCAATCACGAGAAAGTACTACTAAAAATGCATGATTACGGAGTCAGAAGTCAAACAGTCATGTGGATTGAGTTTTCTAGATAATAGACTACAGTCTGTTGTCCTTAATTGTATTAGTTCTGAAGTCATTCCTGTGTCTTCTGGAGTTCCACAGGGATCCGTACTTGCACCCCTTCTATTCCTAGTCTATATAAACGACCTCCCATAACACCAAAGTCTGTATCTTTGCAGATGATACTGCAGTCTATATATCACTGATATCTGCAAATGAGTCGGTCACACACAAAAACGATCTTAAGTTATTAGAAGAGTGGGAGTTGGTGTGGGACATGGAATTTAACATCTCCAAATGTCAAGTTAACCACGTCACCAGAATGAAGCATTAGGATTTCTGCACAGCCATGCCAAACCCGAACCCCATATGTCCATGGCTTACCAGCCACTAGTGAGACACCAACTGGAATATGGCTCTGAGTTTTGGTCGCCCCATACCCAAACATTGATAGACCAAATTGAAAGTGTCCAGCGAAGACCAGCCAGTTGGATAAAGGCTAATTTCTATCGTACCTCTAGTGCTACAGACATGTTACATTCCCTAAATCTACGCAGACTAGATCAACGGCGTATTGACAGTAGGTTATCCCTTATGTATAAAATTCATAATGATCTGGTTGCTACCCACATACAAAATTAACTAGTTACCCTCTCCAGTCCCGCACGCCACTGTCAACCCTGAAGCTATAGGTTAATTACAGCAACTACAGACTATTACAAGTTTTCTTATTTTCCAAGAACAATCTACCATTGAAACCATCTCCCTCCTGACATTGTCCATCTCCCTACCATACAGTAATTCAATACGACAGTTTGCTGCATTGATCATGTCATCCCTAGTTGTTCTACCCAGCTGCTTTTAAACTCTCAACCCAACATATTTTTCATTACATTCTTATATTTATGTTTTTAAACTACTCATACTTTTAACTTCTTTGCGGTTTTTGATGCGCAACATATCTACATCCCCGCGAGGGGTTCGACAGTAGAGGACGATAGATAGACATCCCAGGAAAACATGTATATGTCCTCGCAAGGTTAACATTAATGGAACATACATACATAATGTACTATTATAATAGCGCTTAAAATGAACTGTCGATGATCGATTCCAATTTGAGGCAATGCCTTAGTTCATATTAAACTGGCTGGAAAAACAATGGGGAACTGGACTATATTATAATGGTGGTACATGTACATGTAGCTCAAACATTAAAGGTAGGTTCTTCTTCATCAATACGATGCTTGCATTATTGAACATAAAGATTAATTTTTAAAGATATATCATTACTGTTCAAAAAATGAAATTGCATTGTGTGCGAGGAGTGTTCCGTCTAAAACTGGTGTACGCACATTAATTCTATTGCTGTTGTTATTTATTGTGGAGATTATTATTTCACAACGATTGCGAAACAAGATTTAACAACTTACATTAATCACTCTCGTTTGCGGTTGAAAGCATAAATGTGGTCATTCTTGTGGGAGTAAACAGGATTATCGCTAATGGAGTTACTAAGAGAGCCGAAATACAATCCTAAATCATAATAAGATTTCATAACTTTCATTTATATATATATTTCGGGTTTTTCGCCTGCATCAGCAACATGTTGGGCTATATCGCCGGCGGGCAGTTTACCTAACAACACCTTTCCTGGGCAGGCTCCAGCGGTTAACCAGTACTTAGGTGCACTAACCTCCGTAAGAAACTGCCAACCTATTCATATAAATGAGAAACGGTCTGAGCGGGGCTGTCATCAGTGATGATAGGTTACAGTGGTATACAAGTCAGCGACCTTAACCACTTGACTCACAAAAAGTCCAAGTACATTAAAATATCACGTAAGCAAAGTCATTAATACAATGTACAAAACGCTTTCCATTTTAAAAAAGGTGACGTTACCTTCTTTAATACAAAGGATAGATTAATAATAGAAAATAGCAATGAAAGACTTTCGTTGGTCTAATTATTTTAATAGGTAGTAAACATGACATTAGCTAAAAAAAATTCAATAACAGAAATACAAAATCTACATATAAATTACTTCAAATGATTGAAAACAATAATGTTTGCACAGTACATTCATAATGTCAGTAAATCAATATAAAGCACACACAATGAAGGTGACGACGATCTGAACTGCAGTAGGCTGGTGACTGCATGCCCATTTAACCCTAAGACATCCCAAGACATCCAACATGAGCAAATTCCTGTTTGCAGATTTCGCATTCATACAGAAGATATCCTGTTAATCTAAAAGCCTCCATACTGAAGTGACATCCATAAAGACGTGCTTCTGTATACATGTCCCCAAATAGATCCCGCTGAACTAAAAGCCTCATGCAGATTTGACATACATATGGACGTTCCCCTGTATGAATTAGCTGATGACTTCGAATAGATCCCGCTAAACTAAAAGCCTCATGCAGATTTGACATACATATGGGCGTTCCCCTATATGAATTAGCTGATGACTTCGAACAGATCCCGCTAAACTAAAACAATATATACAGATATGATCTATATCAGACATTTCGTTAGTATGAATGCTGGTGCATTCGAAGAGAATCAGCTTAACCTTCATATGGGCCTGTATGAATTAGCTGATGTTTCCGAAGACGCCAATCTCACTAAAAAGTCATTTTGCAGAATTCGCATTCATATGGGTATTCTCCTGTATGAATGCGCTGGTGACTTCGAAGAGGTCCAGCCTCACAAAAGGCCATCTTGTAAATTTAACATTAATATTTACGTTCTCCTGTATGAATGCGCTGATGACTTCGAAGATGTCCAGCCTAACAAAAGGCCATCTTGCAAATTTAACATTAATATTTACGTTCTCCTGTATGAATTAGATGATGCTTCCGAAGACGCCAATATCATTAACAGTCATTTTGCAGAATTCGAAGAGTTCCAGCCTCACAAAAGCAATCTTGCAAATATAACACTCATATGGGCGTCGCCAGTATGAATGCGCTGATGCTTCCGAAGACTTCCAGCTACAATAAAAGCACTGTTGCATATATCGCACTCATATGGGCGCTCGCCAGTATGAATGCGCTGATGAATTTGAAGATATCCATCCTGACTAAACGTCTTTTTGCAGATTTCACATTCATACGAGCGTTCTCCTGTGTGAATGACTTGATGCCTTCGAAGATTTCCAATTTGACTAAAAGTCTTTTCGCACAATTCACACTCATAAGGACAATCTCCAGTATGAAAGCTCGAGTGCCGACGAAGACTCTCAGCTGAAATAAAAGCAGTTTTGCAGATATGACATTCATAAGGATGTTCTCCTGTGTGAATCTTCTGATGCCTTCGTAGATGTCCCGTTGAACTAAAAACCTTTGTGCAGACTTGACATGCATACGATCGCTCTCCTGTATGAATGCGTTGATGTATCCGCAGATATGCAGTTGAACTTAAAGTCTTCCTACAAATTTCACATTCACGAAGACGTTTGGTAGACATAGTTTAGAATGTAATTTGGTGGCATTGATATTAACGGTATATAAGATCAATGAGGCACCAAGCGCAATGGATTGCGATGAAATAGATGGAGGTCTCTGAAAGCATCGACAGTTCTTTCACGGTGGATGTTGTGTACACGTGTATTAGATAATCGAACACTGTTTTCCCTCGAATGCACAAAGAAATGTCAACATGTTGTCGCGAATTTAGGCGATATTTTATAGTTCATGAACAATGAACGGATTTGCTCCGTTTTTTCACTTATGTAACTAAAGCTTACATAGCATGGTTTTCACGTGCTTTGCATACTTCACGAAGATCACGAGGTCCTGGTGAGTATGTATAGGACGTGAAAGCCAAACTCCCTGGGAGAGAACTAAGAGAGACACAAGCACTTTAACGTTAGTAACTATGGAATTAAATTAAAAACAGTGGACATCATAAAGGATAGAAATGGTAATGTGCACATTATTTATTATTTCTCTTTATTAACTATGCGAACTCTCCTCATCCATGTGGCGTTGATTTAAAGTTAAAATCAAAAAGGCCTTCGCTACATTGTTTGGCACCGGAACCGTGTGTATTTGTGTATTAGTGTCTCGTGAAACAAATACAAGATGGCTAACGTGACTTATATCAAAGAAGTTCGGACTAGATTCCGAAATACTCTTGCGAGAGAGCTAGACCAACCAATGAACATATTGTGTGGTGATTCACATAAGTATGATAAAAGTGAAATAGTGAAAAGTGTTAAACTGTGTTCTAAAATACTCAAATCGTATTGTGGAAAATTGGAAGAAAAGTAAAAGACGTTAGCGGTTGCAGTTGGTGACAGTGATAAAGATTTTACACAACAGGTAATTGATGATGATTGTCAATTAGTTCTTGATTCAGAACAAAATTATCTGCAGTTGGAACAATTCATTGAACTTTCTGATAAAGACATCGACTCTAAGCATGTGATGTCTGTGCAAATTCAAACTGACAGATTATTACGTTTTCAAGAGCAAATGCAACGTTTCATGGTCACACAAATGGACCAACAACAGGATTTCTTCTTGAGACATGAAAGTGAAAGAAAGCAACCAAATACAGTCAAGTTACCGCAGTTGGAATTGTGTTTCTTCAACGGAGATAAGCTCCGTTGGACAACATTTTGGGATGCCTTTCAGTGTACCGTGCTTAAAAATGAAAGACTCGAAAAGTTCAGTTACCTACTTAGTAAACTCAAGGACGATGCAAAACGCGCGGTAGATGGACTAGCCTTATCGAACGACAATTATGATGTAGCTATAAGTATTCTACATGAATGTTTTGGTAGCAAACAGGAAGTGGTAGATCTACACTACAAAACGTAGATGAATATTTCTTCACCATCTATCAAGGTCCAAAGCCTACGTGCATTTGTTGATATTGTAGAAAGAAATCTACGGAGCTTAGAAGTTCTTGAAGAAAACATTAACCAGCATGTGTTTGTCTCGCTAATACGTTCGAAACTGGCGGACGATGTCTTGAGACACCTAGAGTTTCACCAAAGGGTCCAAAACGGAGTGGATACTCAAAAGTCTCAGAGACCAATTACAAGAGTGCGTGTGTGCATGTGAAAACGCAGAAGGAGCAAAGATGGATCAAACCTCAAAACCAAAGCAACAGATCTAAGTCAGTTCAAATACGACTTCTCCGTTAACATCAACATCAGTGGAGTCGCTTCTAGCTAATACAAGTACAAGTTCAAACAACAAGAAAAGAAGTTCTTACTCAAACCTTTGTAGATATTGTCAGAATCAACATTGGAGTGATTAATGTTTAACTTATCAAACCATTGAAGACAGAAAATGTCGTATTAAAGGCAGCTGTTTCAGATGTTTAAAAGAGGGACATTTGGCTAGTGATTGTAAAACAAGTAAACAGTGTGTTCATTGTAAAGAATATAATGTACATCACAGGAGCCTTTGTCCGAAAAGGTTTAAAAAGAAGCCAATTTTAGAAACGTCCAGTGCCAGTATTTCTGAAACAAATCCAAAGTTAACAGGAGGTAATGTGTTGAAAGATAATGAGATGGTATCCTCTGGGGAAATGGTGCTAATGCAGACAGCTACAACGGAAATAGCAAAAGTAAAAGATACAAGATCTACTAGTGTTAGACTTTTGTTAGAGTGTGGTTCACAAAGAAGATACATCACTCAAAGATTAGCTAACAAACAAGGCTTGAAAAAAGAAAAGACGGAAAACATAATATTGTCCACCTTTGGGAGTAGAAACACAAAGGCAATTAAGACAGATTCAACAACATTTCCACTGAAATTAAAGGACGGAAGTACAATGGATATTAGTGCAAACATAGTTCCAGTGATAAGTGGAAATATTCATAGGAGACGTTTTAACGTATCGTCCATCAACAACTTAGACCACTTGATCAATAGTGTGGGACTTGCTGATTCCATTCCTACCGACAATGAATATTCCTCGGTTGACCTTCCGATAGGAAATGATTTTCACCTCGACATAGTTCTTTCGCAAAGAATAGATCTTCAGCCTGGATTATACCTCCTTGCATCCAAATTACGGTGGATATTAACTGGTCGAACACATGACTGTGATGAAAACAAACATTATACAAGTATGCTTGTACTAACATGGGAATGACGTTACAAAAGAAAGTGTGTTTCAAAGTGTTGATAGTTGTGTTTCACAAAAACCAGATCTCGCAGATTTCTGGAATACAGAAGCAATTGGAATTGTTGACAAACAAACAACTTCAGCAGACGAAGAAGCAATGGATCAATTCAAAGATACATTAAAATTTGAAGACGGGAGATATCAAGTGACCTGGCCGTGGAAACGTGAACATAGTGAATTACCAAAAAATAGAGCACTCGCTTATGGTCGCCTGAAATCATGTATTCAAAAGATGAAAAACAGACCTGAAATTCTTGAAAGGTATAATTCAAGACCAACTACTTAAAGGCGTGATTGAACCAGTTGATGATTCAATGAAAGATGGGCCCATACACTATATACCACACCATGCTGTCATTACCCCATTGAAAACAACTACAAAGCTTCGTGTAGTGTATGATGCATCCGCAAAAACAAAACAAGAGAAAACAAAAGTTTGAATGAGTGTTTACTTAGAGGACCAGGTATGTTACATGATCTTTGTGGACTTCTGCTAAGATTCAGATTGTACCCAATTGCCTTAGTCGCTGATATCGAGAAAGCATTCCTTCATATTGGATTACAGAAAAGTGAAAGAGATGTGACCAAATTTCTATGGTTGAAGTCTTGTATGAATCCATCCACTGACCAAAATAATGATCAAGAATACAGATTCTGTCGTGTTCCATTTGGTGTAATATCAAGCCCCTTTTTATTAGGAGCTACAGTTGAAGCACATTTGTAAAGTTATAAAACTGAAATAGCTGAACAGATAAAAATGACATCTATGTCGATAATGTCATCACTGGTACTGATACCGAAACAGAAGCATTAGACATGTACGGAAGAGCCAGGACAATGTTTAACGAAGCATCAATGAATTTGAGAGAATGGGTATCAAACAGTGAGATGGTAAAAGGCCGTATACCTGATAATGATCGAGCGGATTCAGAAATATGTAGTGTTCTTGGAAATGTGTGGAACCACCATTCAGACACATTGACAATCAAACAACCAACACTAGATGCACATCAAGCGAATTAACGAAACGTTCGATGTTAAAGATGATAGCGTCAGTTTTTGACACTCTTGGACTCTTCAATCCCGTTTTGTTGAGGGGCTATGGAGCAGAAATCTGGATTGGGATGATATTGTTGATGATAACACAATCAAGGGAGCGTGGTCATTCTGACATCCAAAAGATATCGGAGTACAAGATCCAAAGATGTATATCAAAGAGAAATGACGGGGAAAACACGTACAAGTTACTGTGCTTTTGTGATGCTTCAGCCACTTCATATGCAGCAGCTGTGTATCATCACCATACAACAGATGGGAAAAGTACGACCGACCTGATATTTGCCAAGTCTCGTGTGGCTCCTATCAAGAGCATGACAATTCCCAGACTGGAACTAATGGCTGTATTGATCGGAGTGGAGTTGATTTAAAGTTAAAATCCAAAAGGCCTTCGCTACACATGTGTCCTCTTTAGCAGTTATACACAGTGGAACGTCGCAAGCTGTTTTTAATATCAGGTATACAAAGTGGAAAGTCAAACATTGTTTTCAATATCAGGTATACAAAGTGGAACGTCGAAAGCTGTTTTATTTATAATGCATTCATAATGGAACATCGAAACGTGATGTATTTATAGTTACAGACACAACAACACTGTGTGTACTACACATAGAATAAAACATAACACTAGGAGTATTCTCAGGAAACATGACAGCGTATTTCCAGATCTGGAATAAACCATAATATCAACATCAGTATTTTATAGATATGACAGAGTATTTCCAGATCTGGAATATACCATAATATTAACACCATTATTTTATACACATGACAGCGTATTTCCAGATCTGGAATATACCATAATATTAACATCATTATTTTATACACAAGACAGCTTATTGCCAGATCTGGAATATACCATAATATTAACATCAGTATTTTATACACATGACAGCGTATTGCCAGATCTGGACTATACCATAATATTAACATCATTATTTTATACGCATGACAGAGTATTTCCAGATCTGGAATATACCATAATATTAACATCAGTATTTTATACACATGACAGCGTATTTCCAGATCTGGAATATACCATAATATTAACATCATTATTTTATACACATTACAGCGTATTTCCAGATCTGGAATATACCATGATATTAACATCATTATTTTATACACAAGACAGCTTATTGCCAGATCTGGAATATACCATAATATTAACATCAGTATTTTATACACATGACAGCGTATTGCCAGATCTGGACTATACCATAATATTAACATCATTATTTTATACGCATGACAGAGTATTTCCAGATCTGGAATATACCATAATATTAACATCATTATTTTATACACACGACAGCGTATTGCCCGATCTGGAATATACCATAATATTAACATCATTATTTTATACACATGACAGCGTATTGCCCGATCTGGAATATACCATAATATTAAGAATATTGTCCACATACAGCTGTTAAACAGTAGCAGCCAACAAGGTTTAATGTTTAATTAACTGCATTGCTTTGTATGCATGTACAACAGAAACTCCAATTTAGTCCAATATGTCAGCCGGTGCAAACCTGTAACATGCATGTTTGTTTGTGAGGACCAACGTTGCACCAACAGCTTAGATCAGATGGCGAATCTCCCGCTAGTATTGCTTGAGGAGGAACCCGGGTGGCAAGGATGGTAGCCGGGTAGATCCACCGACCTACCGCATGCCAGCTGGGAGAAGGTTGTCAAGTGTTTTAAAGTCGACGCCATTAACCATTCGGCCACGAAGTGAATATTAATACAAAGAATTATAATAAAAACTCATCCGATAATCAATAACGCAAATCTAATGAGAAACCTCACTGGCTTTACATTACCTCCCTTGGCAGACACGGTCCGATTTATCACTAAATGTATAGACTGTTGTTCCCTAACCGGATGTTGCGTTATGATAGATGTGATTTTATCCAAATCATGTTACTAGCTAATTGTATAAACGTACAGAATTTTTACCCATTCGAAATATTGTAGGATATCTGTGAAAGACTGAACGCCTTATTACATATTTCACACTTCTGTGGCCGTTCTCCGGTATGTATGCGCATGTGCTCCTTCAAAGTACCCGCCGCACTAAAAGCCTTATTACATATTTCACATTTATGTGGTCGTTCTCCGGTATGCTTGAGCATGTGCCCCTTAAATTGCTAGACATATTAAATGCCTTATTACACAGTCCACTCTCGTGTTGCCGTTCTCCGATATGCATAAGCATGTGCCTCTTTAAATTGCTAGACTTACTAAATGCCTTATGACATAGTTCACACTCGTGCGGCCGTTCTCACGTGTGCATGACCATATGACTGTTTAAACTGTTGGAATGATTGAAAGCCGTATTGCATATTTGACACTCATGTGGTCGTTCTCCGGTATGTATGCGCATGTGCTCCTTCAAAGTACCCACTGGTCTAAAAGCCTTATTACACATTTGACACTCATGTGGCCGTTCTCGGGTATGTATGCGCATGTGCCCCTTCAAAGTACCCGCCGCGCTAAAAGCCTTATTACACATTTGACACTCATGTGGCCGTTCTCCGGTATGTATGCGCTTGTGCCTCTTCAAAGTACCCGCCGCGCTAAAAGCCTTATTACATATTTCACATGCATGTACTCGTTCTCCAGTATGCTTGACCATGTGCATCTTCAAACTGGCAGAATGGCTAAATGTTGTATTGCATAGTTCACACTCATGTGGCCGTTCTCCAGTATGTATGCGCATGTGTATCTTCAACTTACTCGCCTCGCTAAATGCCTTATTACACAGTCCACACGCGTGCGGTCGTTCTCCGGTATGTATGAGCAGATGACTCTTTAAAGAGCTAGATTTATTAAATGCCTTATTACATATTACACACTCGTGTGGTCGTTCTCCGGTATGTATGAGCAGATGACTCTTTAAAGAGCTAGATTTATTAAATGCCTTATTACATAGTCCACACTCGTGCGGTCGTTCTCCGGTATGTATGAATATATGCTGCTTTAAATTGCTAGATTTACTAAATGCCTTATTACATAGTTCACACTTGTGCGGTCGTTCTCCGGTATGTATGAGCAGATGACTCTTTAAAGAGCTAGACTGATTAAATGCCTTATTACATAGTCCACACTCGTGCGGTCGTTCTCCGGTATGTATGAACATATGCTGCTTTAAATTGCTAGAATTACTAAATGCCTTATTACATAGTTCACACTCATGTGGCCGTTCTCCGGTATGTATTCGCATGTGTATCTTTAAACTGCTGGAATGCTCGTAAGACCGTTCATTTCCGCTCATATTTTTCTAAAATTGATGACCCGTATGGAAAGAACACGATTCTGTTCATGGTACAAATAATTAAACACATGAACTCATATAGATCAGTACGTGTAAACAGCAGGTTCCAACTCCTGAAAGCAAACAATGTATTAAATATTTACAATTCACAAATGCAAACTAGTATTTCAATTAGTAATTGTTGTCCATTCCTACCTCTTATTATATTGAGTGTTAGTTTGGTCATGATGCCACTGTCATCATCATCATCATCATCATCATCATCATCATCAGTATTATAGGGATGTTCAACAATTGGGATATTCACATGATAAATCAGACATGTTCACTTGATGTAATTATGCCATGTTCACATGATGTAATTATGCCATGTTCACTTGATGTAATTATGCCATGTTCACATGATGTAATTATGCCATGTTCACATGAGGTAATTATGCCATGTTCACATGATGTAATTATGCCATGTTCACATGATGTAATTATGCCATGTTCACATGATGTAATTATGCCATGTTCACATGATGTAATTATGCCATGTTCACATGATGTAATTATGCCATGTTCACTTGATGTAATTATGCCA
>CM026388.1:6845723-6887203 GCA_014843695.1 Archivesica marissinica | reverse complement strand
ACCCCAACAGAAACCTCGAATGCTGAAGCCGGAAGTACTGGGCCACACGGCGCATTCTAATAAACCACGGTACTACGCATAAACGCAAAATGAATCGCAATGACAGAAAGAGTAAACAGAGATGGTGCTGGACCTGTGAAGACCCGCCAGCAGTACATGGCGTGCCGGGGAGGATCTGATGAGGACGGCCCATTCGTGTTTGTGCCGGCTTGTCCATTGATTTCGCGACGACAAGAAGAAAGAAGAAGATATAACTACTTACAGAGGCTGTTGACGATTTCGAACCAGCTTACTTTGGGAACAATGTGGACTCAAAAGTCCAAAACAATTCCGTCAACAGTGATGTAAGTAATGACTATCTTCTTCTTCTTCTTGTCGTTCGCGAATCACATGGACAAGCCGGCAGCAAACACGAAATGGGCCGTCCTCCTCAGATCCTCCCGGCAGCCATGTACCTGCCTGGCGGGTCTTCACAGGTCCAGCACCATCTCGGTTTACTCTTTCTGTCATTGTGATTCATTTTGCGTTGATGCGTAATACCGTGGTTTATTAGAATGAGCCGTACGGCCCAGTACTTCCGGCTTCAGCATTCGAAGTTTCTGTTGGGGTTACCTCACCCTTAGGCTAGGACTTTTAAGGCGGCCCATACATTCGCCTGATGCACCCGTTGTAGGACACGTGGAGTATTTAATAGGAGTAGCTTTGCCATGTGCTATCCTGCCCCGTCCTGGTAGGTACACCGCCATATGGTCCGGGACTGCTTATTTAATTCACAGCAAACCCCCATATCTGAGGGCCGTTCCCCTATCCGCCACCTGAGGACCCGCTGGGTAGGGGATGGTCGCCCCACTACTGAATTGGGAGCAGCATGGTCCCAGGTAATGATCATTCTAATCCCAGTTCAAGTGAAGATGTTATTTACGTCAACACCGATAGCGATGATGAAGGGAAGGAACATGATGTCGATTTACCAGACAATGAAATTCATACAAAAACTGAAGTCTTCACTGTTTCCGTGATAAAACGAAAATCGTACAAGGACGGTGAGAAGTTATATGTTTAAACAACAGTTGAACAGGACTATATGGAATTTTACAACAAATAGTAATGTTTCTACTTATCTAGTGTGTAAGAATGGAATTCTTCGAAAGTGAAGAATTATATATATCTGGTGTGTTTTAAATAGACAAAAAGTATTAGTTTATACAAATTTATTTTAGCTCGATTGTGAAACAAGTTATTACAACTTATATTTATCACTCTCGAGACCTCATTCCTGATGGAATCCATCGCCATGAGGGAGAGAGAAGAGGCAATGTGGAATTTAAATGCCTTGCCTAAGGGCATAATCGTAACAACTCCAGCGGGGCTCGAACTCCAGACCTTTCGCACCTGAAGCGAACGCGCATCCACTGCGCTATCACGACCTCCACAAAAAGTATTGTCTCCTATATGTCGAAAAAGTATTGTGAGAGAAAGAAACATTGCTCATTTACTTTGAGGAATTTCTCTTTTCTCCCCAATGTTTTTCTTATGATTTCATATTTTACGTTAGTAATGAGTCGAAATATTTACACACCAGATAGTCTATATTGTATTATAATGTGCATAAGCATGTAGCTTATGTTAAGAAAAAAAATGCACATGTATTATTACACTATACAGTCATCCATTATTTTAAAGTTACATGTATTATATACATATATGTCATAACTGTTGTTAATTTTCATTTGATTTTATGTTCATACAGTTTGATCAAGGTCTATATTAGATATGTAAAAAACGGTTAAGAAACTATGGGTTTGATATCCATTCGTATTTTTCTCAAACCTAGTTTAGTTTAAACAATATTTTATTTCAATGAATTCTACATAGTATAATGATCACAATAAGAAAATACAGGTAGGATAAAAGTTTATGAACAATGAACGTGAGTATGTATAGGACGTGAAAGCCAAACTCCCTGGAAGAGAACTAAGAGAGACACAAGAACTTTAACGTTAGTAACTATGGAATTAAATTACAAACAGTGGACATCATTAAAGGATAGAAATGGTAATATTTATTATTTCTCTTTATTAACTATGCGAACTCTCCTCATCCATGTGGCGTTGATTTAAAGTTAAAATCCAAAAGGCCTTCGCTACACATGTGTCCTCTTTAGCAGGTATACACAGTGGAACGTCGAAAGCTTTTATTAATATCAGGTATACACAGTGGAACGTCAAAAGCTGTTTTCAATATCAGGTATACACAGTGGAACGTCAAAAGCTGTTTTCAATATCAGGTATACAAAGTGGAACATCGAAAGCTGTTTTCAATTTCTGGTATACAAAGTGGAACGTCGAAAGCTGTTTTCAATATCAGGTATACAAAGTGGAACGTCGAAAGCTGTTTTCAATATCAGGTATACAAAGTGGAACGTCGCAAGCTGTTTTCAATATCAGGTATACAAAGTGGAACGTCGAAAGCTGTTTTGTTTATAATGCATTCATAATGGATCATCGAAACTTGATGTATTTATAGTTACAGACACAACAACACTGTGTGTACTACACTTGGAATAAAACATAACACTAGGAGTATTCTCTGGAAACATGACAGCGTATTTCCAGATCTGGAATATACCATAATATTAACATCATTATGTTATACACATGACAGCGTATTTCCAGATCTGGAATATACCATAATATTAACATCAGTATTTTATACACATGACAGCGTATTTCCAGATCTGGAATATAACATAATATTAACATCATTATTTTAAACACATGACAGCGTATTTCCAGATCTGGAATATACCATATTATTAACATCAGTATTTTATACACATGACAGCGTATTTCCAGATCTGGAATATACCATAATATTAACATCAGTATTTTATACACATGACAGCGTATTGCCAGATCTGGAATATACCATAATATTAACACCATTATTTTATACACAAGACAGCTCATTGCCAGATCTGGAATATACCATAATATTAACATTAGTATTTTATACGCATGACAGCGTATTTCCAGATCTGGAATATACCATAATATTAACAACAGTATTTTATACACATGACAGCGTATTGCCCGATCTGGAATATACCAAAATATTAACATCATTATTTTATACACATGACAGCGTATTGCCCGATCTGGAATATACCGTAATATTAAGACTATTATCCACATACAGCTGTTAAACAGTAGCAGCCAACAAGGTTTAATGTTTAATTAACTGCATTGCTTTGTATGCATGTACAACAGAAACTCCAATTTAGTCCAATATGTCAGCCGGTGCACACCTGTAACATGTATGTTTGTTTGTGAGGACCAACGTTGCACCAACAGCTTAGATCAGATGGCGAATCTCCCGCTAGTAGTGCTTGAGGAGGAACCCGGGTGGCAAGGATGGTAGCCGGGTAGATCCACCGACCTACCGCATGCCAGCTGGGAGAAGGTTGTCAAGTGTTTTAAAGTCGACGCCCTTAACCATTCGGCCACGGAGTGAATACTAGTACAAATAATTAAAATAAAAACTCATCCGATAATCAATAACGCAAATCTAATGAGGAACCTCACTGGCTTTACATTACCTCCCTTGGCAGACACGGTCCGATTTATCACTATATGTATCGCGGTCCTTTCAGTCGGAATCCTTTACTTTTACTGTTGTTCCCTAACCGGATGTTGCGTTATGATAGATGTGAGTTTATCCAAATCATGTTACTAGCTAATTGTATAAACGTACAGATTTTTACCCATTCAAAATATTGTAGGATATCTGTGAAAGACTGAATGCCTTATTACATATTTCACACTCGTGAGGCCCTTCTCCGGTATGTATGTGCATGTGCTTCTTTAAATGTCTAGACTTATTAAATGCCTTATTACATAGTCCACTCTCTTGCTGCCGTTCCCCCGATATGTATGAGCATGTGCCTCTTTAAATTGCTAGACTTACTAAATGCCTACTTACACAGTCCACTCTCGTGTTTCCGTTCTCCGATATGTATGAGCATGTGCCTCTTTAAATTGCTAGACTTACTAAATGCCTTATGACACAGTCCACTCTCGTGCTGCCGTTCCCCGATATGTATGCGCATGTGCCTCTTTAAATTGCTAGACTTACTAAATGCCTTATGACACAGTCCACTCTCGTGCTGCCGTTCCCCCGATATGTATGAGCATGTGCCTCTTTAAATTGCTAGACATATTAAATGCATTATTACACAGTCCACTCTCGTGTTGCCGTTCCCCCGATATGTATGAGCATGTGCCTCTTTAAATTGCTAGACATATTAAATGCATTATTACACAGTCCACTCTCGTGTTTCCGTTCTCCGATATGTATGAGCATGTGCCTCTTTAAATTGCTAGACTTACTAAATGCCTTATGACACAGTCCACACTCGTGCGGCCGTTCTCACGTGTGCATGACCATATGACTCTTTAAACTGTTGGAATGATTACACACTCATGTGGCCGTTCTCCGGTATGTATGCGCATGTGCCCCTTCAAAGTACCAGCTGCTCTAAAAGCCTTATTACATATTTCACATGCATGTGCTCGTTCTCCAGTATGCTTGACCATGTGCCTCTTCAAACTGGCAGAATGGCTAAATGTTGTATTGCATAGTTCACACTCATGTGGCCGTTCTCCGGTATGTATGCGCATGTGTATCTTCAACTTACTTGCCTCGCTAAAATCCTTATTACACAGTTCACACTCGTGCGGCCGTTCTCCGGCATGTATGCGCATGTGCCTCTTTAAATTGCCAGACTGATTAAATGCCTTATTACACAGTCCACACTCGTGCGGTCGTTCTCCGGTATGTATGAGCAGATGACTCTTTAAATTGGTAGAATTACTAAATGCCTTATTACATAGTCCACACTCGTGCGGTCGTTCTCCGGTATGTATGAACAGATGACTCTTTAAAGAGCTAGACTGATTAAATGCCTTATTACATAGTCCACACTCGTGCGGTCGTTCTCCGGTATGTATGAACAGATGACTCTTTAAAGAGCTAGACTGATTAAATGCCTTATTACATAGTCCACACTCGTGCGGTCGTTCTCCGGTATGTATGAACATATGCTGCTTTAAATTGCTAGACTTACTAAATGCCTTATTACATAATTCACACTCATGCGGTCGTTCTCCGTTATGTATGCGCATGTGTATCTTTAAACTGCTGGAATGCTCGTAAGGCCGTTCTCCGGAATGTGTTTGTGTTTTACGGTTATTTATCGACGCTACCGGTTGCACATATGAGCGACGCCTCCTGGAGATATTAGTAATTTTAGATTGATCTCCGGAATGAATGGTCATGTCCTGCTTTATATTTCTAGACATTGTGAGACTATTTAATTATATACTTATGTTGCTATATGTATTCTCTGCACTATGTGTATATGAGTTGACAATGTACGTCAGTCCTTACACAATATCGAGTTCACAATGTGAATAGAGCACACACGAGGGATTTCGTAGCTAAACTAGAGAATGAGAACATGATATTTCCGCTCATATTTTTCTAAAATTGATGATCCGTATGGAAAGAACACGATTCTGTTCATGGTACACATAATTAAGCACATGAACTCATGTAGATCTGTACGTGTAAACAGCAGGTTTCATCTCCTGTAAGCAAACAACGTATTAAATATTTACAATTCACAAATGCAAACTAGTATTTCAATTAGTAATTGTTGTCCATTCCTACCTCTTATTATATTGAGTGTTAGTTTGGTCATGATGTCACTGTCATCATAATCATCATCATAATCATCATCATCATCATCATCAGTATTATAGGCATGTTCAACAATTGGGATATTCACATGATAAATCAGACATGTTCACATGATGTAATTATGCCATGTTCACTTGATGTAATTATGCCATGTTCACTTGATGATGTAATTATGCCATGTTCACTTGATGTAATTATGCCATGTTCACTTGATGTAATTATGCCATGTTCACTTGATGTAATTATGCCATGTTCACTTGATGTAATTATGCCATGTTCACTTGATGTAATTATGCCATGTTCACATGATGTAATTATGCCATGTTCACTTGATGTAATTATGCCATGTTCACTTGATGTAATTATGCCATGTTCACTTGATGTAATTATGCCATGTTCACTTGATGTAATTATGCCATGTTCACTTGATGTAATTATGCCATGTTCACTTGATGTAATTATGCCATGTTCACTTGATGTAATTATGCCATGTTCACTTGATGTAATTATGCCATGTTCACTTGATGTAATTATGCCATGTTCACTTGATGTAATTATGCCATGTTCACTTGATGTAATTATGCCATGTTCACTTGATGTAATTATGCCATGTTCACTTGATGTAATTATGCCATGTTCACTTGATGTAATTATGCCATGTTCACTTGATATGATTATGCCATGTAATTATGCCATGTTCACTTGATGTAATTATGCCATGTTCACTTGATGTAATTATGCCATGTTCACTTGATGTAATTATGCCATGTTCACTTGATGTAATTATGCCATGTTCACTTGATGTAATTATGCAAGGTAGAAGATTATATCAGATTTGGAAGAGACTTGTGAACTTCTCAAATTATTCTCAGCGTATAACACGAGTTAAAACAAAATAGTAGCTTAAAGCACAACCATAGAGTACATAGAGTAGTTGTAAACGCATCAACCTTCAATGACTATAATACAGTTAAGCCTGTGTTAGTGGTCAACTACATTAAGCAGCCACTCTGCATTAAGCAGCCAGTTTCCAGATTCCTAATATAGGATTCATTATACATTTGATCTCTATTAAGCTGCCACATGTGCTAAACAGCCACTTTCTGTGATTACCTTGGCTGGCTGCTTAAGACAGGTTTGACTGTATATATATTTACAAATCAGTACAAAAGATGTGTTAAATTATAAACAGAGTTCAATGATATGTAAAGCTAGCATTTGTTCCCTTCTTCAAAACATTAATTATTTAGCATGTACGATTAGCACAATGGTTAACGCGCTCGCTTCTCACCAATGAAACCCGGGTTTGAACCTCGGATGGGGAATATGTGAGATGGTGCTATGGCTGTCAGAACGGACAGGTGGGTTTCTCCAGGTACTCTGGTGTCTCCTCCCACACGAATGTCAACATTTACGCTTTCATCTATGCCAACGAGAGTTATTACTATTAGTTGTTAAAGGTTGTTTTGCAATCGGTGTAAAATAAATAAAGCTAAAAAGTTCTGCTTTCATGTAAATATTCACTTGAGCATTTCACGACGTCCAACCGCACAGATACACGAGGTATCTGGTCCCATTAATGCATTGCAGCCGCTACATGCTCTGTTTATAATTGAATGAGTAGTTGTTCTTGTTATGTGCACGTTAGTCAATAAAACTTTATTTTAGCTCGATTGCGAAACAAGTTATTTCAACTTATATTAATCACTCTCGAGACCTCATTCCTGATGGAATCCATCGCCACGACGGAGAGAGAAGAGCAAACGTGGAATTTAAATGCCTTGCCTAAGGGCACAATCGTAACGGCTCCAGTGTATGTTAAACCAACCACACACACACGCCACACACCGCTATCAATAAAACACCTGTATCAATCAATTGTTCTATCAAAGGCATTGTTCGGGTGTGAACTATGGTGTAACATGTCTGAAGCTCAATTACAGTCCCTTGAAAGAGTGCATCGCCAATGTATTAAAGTCATGCAATCAATGCCACGATGTACACGGACGGATATTGCGTTAGGTTGTATTGGTGCTCTCTCGCTTGAACAAGAGATCGATAAGCGGAAGCTCTTATTTTTCGGTCAATTATGTAATATGGATGTTAAAAAGAGTGCTAAAGTCTTATTTTCCACTCGACTTATGCAATTCAAAATTAAACCTAGTAAAACATTGGGATATATACCAGACCTATATCGTATTTTGGGGAAATATGGTCTAGGAAGTTATTTTTACAATTTTATAAACACTGCTATATTTCCAAGTGTTGTTACCTGGAAAACTATAGTCAACAAGTATGTATACAATTATGCAAACCTTCAATACAGGACAAATTTAATTAGTGATGATACATTACAAAGCTTTTTAAGTATACACGGTGAGCTGATCCCATGTAGTCTATGGCGTTTTAGCCAACTATATCGTAATTATTTACCATATTGTAGGACAATTGTTTTGATGGCTAGTAAACTGTTTAGCAGACCATATGCAATGATATGTCCAAACTGTAAACTCGTAACGGACTCCATAGCAATCCATCTGGTATTGTTTTGTCGAGTAAACGACGCTACCAGACAAAATATGTGGAATAGTTTTCATAACTCTCTGGGACATGATACCTATACTAGCCTCACTAATATGTATTATAGAGATCAAATTATTGAAATGTTATCCGGATTTTCAACTTTAATTATGAGTGAGTCACAGAGAGTGCAATGTTTCAAATTAATGTTAAGATATATGCATCATTTAGCAAAATGCTTAAACTATTTATTAATGTAATATACCCTTACAAACTGGGTTTGAAAACAGTTAAAATTGTCCAATTCTGATTCCCTAAAGCTTTCGTTTTCGTTTAGGGTTGCTACTTTGGACATGCTTTGGAATTAATTCGAGTCGGTCTTAGAAATAACAACGACTTTTCTGTAGTTGAAAAGACGAACCTTTTCCTAAGTAACGTACACATACTTCATGAAAGTATTCATGAATATAATGAATATACTGAATGTAATGAATACAAGATCTCAGATCTACAAAGATATGTATACATAGCTAATAAAATGGTTAATATAGTTCATATATTAATTTCAATGACATATCCAGTAGTCTGTATGTCTGTGTATATGTATGTATATGCATGGGTGTATGTATGTATATGTGTGTATATGTATATATGTATACATGTATATAGATATATGCATGTAGGTAGGTATGTATGTATTGTGTATCTGTGTGTATATACATGGGTGTATGTATGTATATGTGTGTATATGTATATATGTATACATGTATATAAATATATGTATATATGTATATGTGTATATGCATGTAGGTAGGTATGTATGTATTGTGTATCTGTGTGTATGTATTGTGTATCTGTGTGTATGTGTGTGTTATGTGTGTAGATGTAGAAATATACACACATAATATATTATAGTGCATATATGTGTAAAAGTTCTATGTTCCATTTCATCTGTTCATTTTGTTATCAATTGTCTGTGTTTATTATGTAAATGTATCTCATCATATGGTGGAATAAAAGATATCTATCTATCTATCTATGCTATTAAAAGATAACGACCTTAGGCCTAGGACACAAAACAATTAGTGTGTATTGTGCCTGTTATCCACTTATTTCTGAGAAATAATTTTCTAGACTCATTTCTAAAATACATACCACCATAACATTCCGGAAGAGAAATAAAATCCACCTACTATTGTGCAAATGGTGTGCGTACGAAAAGAGAGATAACTATGTAGGTGATTTCTCACTAATGAAAATGGAATTCATCTTGAATTATGACAAAAATATGTCACCATTAAAAATCATATCAGAAATATGCAAATAAGTTAACGCAAATGAAATATGATTCATTTTTAGCAATATTCAAACGATCGGACGCTTAATCATCTAACACGAAATGCATACTAAGACATATGGCGTCAGATTTGGAATAGAACGATCCCGGATTCGATACTAGGTCAGGCCATGTATGTTGTGTCATTGAACAAGCCCATATCACACACATTACTTAGTAGTCTACAGTACTACTGGTTAACGGCTTAGGTTATATTAATAATACTAATAATGCATGACTACGGAGTCAGAAGTCAAACATTCATGTGGATTTTCTGGATAATATACTCCAGTCTGTTGTCCTTAATGGTATTAGTTCAGAAGTCATTCCTGTGTCTTCTGGAGTTCCACAGGGATCCGTACTTGCACCCCTTCTATTCCTAGTCCGTATTTTTGCAGATGATACTGCAGTCTATCTATCACTGATATCTGCAAATGAGTCGGTCACACACAAAAACGATCTTAAGATATTAGAAGAGTGGGAGCTGTGGGACATGGAATTTAACATCTCCAAATGTCAAGATAACCACGTCACCAGAAGGAAGCATTAGGATTTCTGCGTAGAAACATCCATGTCAAATCCGAACCCCATATTTCTAGTTACCCTCTCCAGTCCCGCACGCCACTGCCAATCCTGAAGCTATAGGTTAATTACAGCAACTACAGACTACTACAAGTTTCCTTATTTTCCAAGAACAATCAACCATTGGAACCATCTCCCTCCTGACATTGTCCATCTCCTTACCATACAGTAATTCAATACGACAGTTTGCTCTATTGATCATGCCATCCCTAGTTGTTCTATCCAGCTGCATTTAAACTCTCAACCCAACATATTATTCATTACTTTCTTATATTTATGTTTTTAAACTACTCATACTTTTAACTTCTTTGCGGTTTTTGATGCGCAACATATCTACATCCCCGCGAGGGGTTCGACAGTAGAGGACGATAGATATACATCCCAGGAAAACATGTCTATGTCCTCGCAAGGTTAACATTAATGGAACATACATATATAATGTACTATTATAATTGCGTTTAAAATGAACTGTCGATGATCGATTCCAATTTGAGGCAATGCCTTAGTTCATATTAAACTGGCTAGGAAATCAATGGGGAACTGGACTATATTATAATGGTGGTACATGTACATGTAGCTCAAACGTTAAAGGTATGTTCTTCTTCATCAATACGATGCATACATTATTGAACATAAAGATTAATATTTAAAGATATATCATTACTGTTCAAAAAATGAAATTGCATTGTCTGTGAGGAGTGTTCCTCTAAAACTGGTGTACGCACATTAATTATATTGCTGTTGTTATTTGTTGTGGAGAACTGGAGCTACTATAAACTTTATTTATTTTTTACAACGATTGCGAAATAACTTACATTAATCACTCTCGTTTGCGCGGTTGAAAGCATAAATGTGTGGGAGGAAACAGGATTATCCGCAGAAAACACACATGTCCGATCTGGCGATCTCCGTACCATCTCAAATACTTTCCGGTCCAAGGATCGAACCCTGGTTGCATTGGTGAGAAGCGAGCGTGTTTACCACTGCGCTAATCGCTAATGGAGTTACTAAGAGAGCCGAAATACAATCCTAAATCAAAATAAAAGTCCAAGTACATTAAAATATCACGTAAGCAAAGTCATTAATACAATGTACAAAACGCTTTCCATTTTAAAAAAGGTGACGTTACCTTCTTTAATACAAAGGATAGATTAATAATAGAAAATAGAAAATAGCAATGAAAGACTTTCGTTGGCCTAATTATTTTAATAGGTAGTAAACATGACATTAGCTAAAAAAAAATCAATAACAGAAATACAAAATCTACATATAAATTACTTCAAATGATTGAAAACAATAATGTTTGCACACTACATTCATAATGTCAGTAAATCAATATAAAGCACACACAATGAAGGTGACGACGATCTGAACTGCAGTAGGCTGGTGACTGCATGCCCATTTAACCCTAAGACATCACAAGACATCCAACATGAGCAAATTCCTGTTTGCAGATTTCGCATTCATACAGAAGATATCCTGTTAATCTAAAAGCATCCATACTGAAGTGACATCCATAAAGACGTGCTTCTGTATACATGCCCCCAAATAGATCCCGCTGAACTAAAAGCCTCATGCAGATTTGACATACATATGGGCGCTCCCCTATATGAATTAGCTGATGACTTCGAACAGATCCCTATAAACTAAAACAATATATACAGATATGATCTATATCAGACATTTCGTTAGTATGAATGCTGGTGCATTCGAAGAGAACCAGCTTAACCTTCATATGGGCCTGTATGAATTAGCTGATGTTTCCGAAGAAGCCAATCTCACTAAAAAGTCCTTTTGCAGAATTCGCATTCATATGGGTATTCTCCTGTATGAATGCGCTTGTGACTTCGAAGAGGTCCAGCCCAACAAAAGGCCATCTTGTAAATTTAACATTAATATTTACGTTCTCCTGTATGAATGCGCTGATGACTTCGAGGATGTCCAGCCTAACAAAAGGCCATCTTGCAAATTTAACATTAATATTTACGTTCTCCTGTATGAATTAGATGATGTTTCCGAAGACGCCAATATCATTAACAGTCATTTTGCAGAATTCGAAGAGGTCCAGCCTCACAAAAGGATATCTTGCAAAGTTAACATTAATATTTACGTTGTCCCTGTATGAATGCGGCTGATGCTTCCGAAGACATCCCGCTACAATATAAGCACTGTTGCATATATGGCATTCATATGGGCGCTCGCCAGTATGAATGCGCTGATGAATTTGAAGATATCCATCCTGACTAAACGTCTTTTTGCAGATTTCACATTCATACGAGCGTTCTCCTGTGTGAATGACTTGATGCCTTCGAAGATTTCCAATTTGACTAAAAGTCTTTTTGCACAATTCACACTCATAAGGGCGATCTCCAGTATGAATGCTCGAGTGCCGACGAAGACTCTCAGCTGAAATAAAAGCAGTTTTGCAGATATGACATTAATAAGGACGTTCTCCTGTGTGAATCTTCTGATGCCTTCGTAGATGTCCCATTGAACTAAAAACCTTTGTGCAGACTTGACATGCATACGGCCGCTCTCCTGTATGAATGCGTTGATGTATCCGCAGATATGCAGCTGAACTTAGTCTTCCTACAAATTTCACATTCACGAAGACGTTTGGTAGACATAGTTTAGAATGTAATTTGGTGGCATTGATATTAACGGTATATAAGATCAATGAAGCACCAAGGGCATTGGATTGCAATGAAATAGATGGAGGTCTCTGAAAGCATCGACAGTTCTTTAACGGTGGATGTTGTGTACAGGAGTATTAGATAGTTGAACACTGATTTCCCTCGAATGCACAAAGAAATGTCAACATGTTGTCGCGATTTTAGGCGATATTTTATAGTTCATGAACAATGAACGGAGTTGCTCCGTTTTTTCACTTATGTAACTAAAACTTACATAGCATGGCTTGCACGTGCGTTGCATACTTCACGAGGATCATGAGGTCCTGGTGAGTATGTATAGGACGTGAAACTCCCTGGGAGAGAACTAAGAGAGACACGAGCACTTTAACGTTAGTGACTATGGAATTAAATTAAAAGCAGTGGACATCATTAAAGGATAGAAATGGTAATGTGAACTTTATTTATTATTTCTCTTTATTAACTATGCGAACTCTCCTCATCCATGTGGCGTTGATTTAAAGTTAAAATCCAAAAGGCCTTCGCTACACATGTGTCCTATTTAGCAGGTATACACAGTGGAACGTCAAAGGCTGTTTTCAATATCAGGTATACAAAGTGGAACGTCGAAAGCTGTTTTCAATATCAGGTATTCAAAGTGAAACATCGAAAGCTGTTTTCAATGTCATGTATACAAAGTGGAACGTCGAAAGCTCTTTTTAATATCAGGTATACAAAGTGGAACGTCGAAAGCTGTTTTCAATATCAGGTATACAAAGTGGAACGTCGAAAGCTGTTTTCAATATCAGGTATACAAAGTGGAACGTCAAAAGCTGATTTCAGTACCATAATATTAACACCATTATTTTATGCACAGGACATCTTATTTCCAGATCTGGAATATACCATAATATTAACATCATTATTTTATACACATGGCAGCTTATTTCCAGATCTGGAATATACCATAATATTAACACCATTATTTTATACACATGGCAGCGTATTTCCAGATCTGGAATATACCATAATATTAACACCATTATTTTATACACATGGCAGCGTATTTCCACATCTGGAATATACCATAATATTAACATCATTATTTTATACACATGACAGCGTATTTCCAGATCTGGAATATACAATAATATTAAGACTATTCTCCACATACAGCTGTTAAACAGTAGCAGCCAACAAGGTTTAATGTTTAATTAACTGCATTGCTTTGTATGCATGTCCAATATGTCAGCCGGTGCACACCTGTAACATGCATGTTTGTTTGTGAGGACAAACGTTGTACCAACAGCTTAGATCAGATGGCGAATCTCCAGCTAGTATTGCTTGAGGAGGAACCCGGGTGGCAAGGATGGTAGCCGGGTAGATCCACCGACCTACCGCATGCCAGCTGGGAGAAGGTTGTAAAGTGTTTTAAAGTCGACGCCATTAACCATTCGGCCACGGAGTGAATACTCATACAAAGAATTAAAATCAAAACTCATCCGATAATCAATAACACAAATCTAATGAGGAACCTCACTGGCTTTACATTACCTCCCTTGGCAGACGCGGTCCGATTTATCACTAAATGTATAGCGGTCCTTTCAGTCCTAATCCTTTGTTTTTACTGTTGTTCCCTAACCGGATGTTGCGTTATGATAGATGTGATTTTATCCAAATCATGTTACTAGCTAATTGTATAAACGTACAGATTTTTTACCCATTCGAAATATTGTAGGATATCTATGAAAGACTGAACGCCTTATTACATATTCCACACTTCTATGGCCGTTCTCCGGTATGCATGCGCATGTGCTCCTTCAACGTACCCGCCACACTTAAATCCTTATTACATAGTTCACACTCGTGATGTCGTTTTCCCGTATGTATGAGCATGTGCCTCTTTAAATTGCTAGACTTACTAAATGCCTTATGACATAGTTCACAATCGTGCGGCCGTTCTCTCACGTGTGCATGAGCATATGACTCTTTAAACTGCTGGAATGATTGAAGGCCGTATTACATATTTGACACTCATGTGGCCGTTCTCCGGTATGTATGCGCATGTGCCCCTTCAAAGTATCCGCTGCTCTAAAAGCCTTATTACAAATTTCACATTCATGTGCTCGTTCTCAGTATGCTTGACCATGTGCATCTTCAAACTGGCAGAATGGCTAAATGTTGTATTGCATAGTTCACACTCATGTGGCCGTTCTCCGGTATGTATGCGCATGTGTATCTTCAACATACTCACCTCGCTAAAATCATTATTACACAGTTCACACTCATGCGGCCGTTCTCCAGTATGTATGCGCATGTGCATCTTTAAATTGCCAGACTTATTAAATGCCTTATTACACAGTCCACACTCGTGCGGTCGTTATCCTGTATGTATGAGCAGATGACTCTTTAAAGCGCTAGATCTATTAAATGCTTTATTACATAGTCCACACTCGTGCGGTCGTTCTCCGGTATGTATGAACATATGCTGCTTTAAATTGCTAGAATTACTAAATGCCTTATTACATAGTTCACACTCATGCGGTCGTTCTCCGGTATGTATGCTCATGTGTATCTTTAAACTGTTGGAATGCCGTTCTCCGGAATGTGTTGGTGTTTTACGTTTATTTATCGTCGCTACCGGTTGCACATACGAGCGACGCCTCCTGGAGATATTAGTCATTTTAGATTGATCTCCGGAATGAATGGTCATGTCCTGCTTTATATTTTTAGACATTGTGAGAATATTTAATTATATACTTATGTTGTTAGATGTATTCTCTGCACTATGTGTATATGAGTTGACAATGTACGTCAGTCCTTACACAATATCGAGTTCACAATGTGAATAGAGCACACACGAGGGATTTCGTAGCTAAACTAGAGAATGAGAACATGATATTTCCGCTCATATTTTTCTAAAATTGATGATCCGTATGGAAAGAACACGATTCTGTTCATGGTACACATAATTAAACACATGAACTCATGTAGATCTGTACGTGTAAACAGCAGGTTCCATCTCCTGAAAGCAAACAACGTATTAAATATTTACAATTCACAAATGCAAACTAGTATTTCAATTAGTAATTGTTGTCCATTCCTACCTCTTATTATATTGAGTGTTAGTTTGGTCATGATGCCACTGTCATCATCATCATCATCATCATCATCATCATCATCAGTATTATAGGGATGTTCAACAATTGGGATATTCACATGATAAATCAGACATGTTCACTTGATGTAGTTATGCCATGTTCACATGATGTAATTATGCCATGTTCACTTGATGTAATTATGCCATGTTCACATGATGTAATTATGCCATGTTCACATGAGGTAATTATGCCATGTTCACATGATGTAATTATGCCATGTTCACATGATGTAATTATGCCATGTTCACATGATGTAATTATGCCATGTTCACATGATGTAATTATGCCATGTTCACATGAGGTAATTATGCCATGTTCACTTGATGTAATTATGCCATGTTCACTTGAAGTAATTATGCCATGTTCACTTGATGTAATTATGCCATGTTCACATGATGTAATTATGCCATGTTCACTTGATGTAATTATGCCATGTTCACATGAGGTAATTATGCCATGTTCAGTGAAATAATTATGCCATGTTCACTTGATATGATTATGACATGTAATTATGCCATGTTCACTTGAAGTAATTATGCATTGTTTACTTGAAGTAATTATGCCATGTTCACTTAATGTAATTATGCCATGTTCACTTGATGTAATTAGGCCATGTTCACTTGATGTAATTAGGCCATGTAATTATGCCATGTTCACTTGATGTAATTATGCCATGTTCACTTGATGTAATTATGCCGTGTTCACTTGATGTAATTATACCATGTTCGCATGATGTAATTATGCCATGTTCACTTGATGTAATTATGCCATGTTCACTTGATGCAATTATGCCATGTTTACTTGAAGTAATTATGCCATGTTCACTTGATGTAATTATGCCATGTTCACTTGATGTAATTATGCCATGTTCACTTGATGTAATTATGCCAGGTTCACATGATGTAATTATGCCATGTTCACTTGATGTAATTATGCCATGTTCACTTGAGGTAATTATGCCATATTCACTTGATGTAATTATGCCATGTTCACTTGAGGTAATTATGCCATGTTCACATGATGTAGTTATGCCATGTTCACATGATGGAATTATGCCATGTTCATTTGAAGTAATTATACTATGTTCACTTGATGTAATTATGCCATGTTCACTTGAGGTAATTATGCCATGTTCACATGATGTAGTTATGCCATGTTCACTTGATGTAATTATGCCTTGTTCAAATGATGTAATTATGCCATGTTCACTTGATGTAATTATGCCATGTTTACTTGATGTAATTATGCCATGTTCACATGATGTAATTATGCCATGTTCACTTGATGTAATTATGCCATGTTCAATTGATGTAATTATGCCATGTTCACTTGATGTAATTATGCAAGGTAGAAGATTATATCAGATTTGGAAGAGAATTGTGAACCTCTCAAATTATTCTCAGCGTATAACACGATTTAAAACAAAATAAAAGAGTAGCTTAAAGCACAACCATAGAGTACATAGAGTAGTTGTAAACGCATCAACCTACAATTACTATAATACAGTTAAACCTGTGTAAGTGGTCAACTACATTAAGCAGCCACTCTGCTTTAAGCAGCCAGTTTCCAGATTCCTAATGTAGTGATTCATTATACATTTTGATCTCTATTAAGCTGCCACATGTGCTAATCAGCCACTTTCTGTGATTACATTGGCTGGCTGCTTAAGACAGATTTGACTGTAAATATACTTACAAATGATTAAAGTGCAGGTATGTGTGTCTTAGATCAGTACAAAAGCAAATGATGTGTTAAATTATAAACAGAGTTCAATGATATGTAAAGCTAGAATTTGTTTTCTTCCTCTAAACATTAATTATTTAGCATGTACGATTAACACAATGGTTAACGCGTTCGTTACTCAACAATGAAACCCGGGTTTGAACCTCGGATGGGGAATATGTGAGATGGTGATATGGCTGTCAGATCGGACAGGTGGGTTTCTCCAGGTACTCTGGATTCCTCCCATACGAATGACAACATTTACGCTTTCATCTATGCCAACGAGAGTTAGGGTTATAACTATAAGTTGTTAAAGCTTGTTTTGCAATCGGTGTAAAATAAATAAAGCTAAAAAAGTTCTGCTTTCATGTAAATATTCACTTGAGAATTTCACGATAAACGAGGTATCTGGTCCCACTAGTGCATTGCAGCCGTTACATGCTCTGTTTATAATTGAATGCGTAGTTGTTCTTGTTATGCGCACGTTAGTCTATACAAATTTATTTTAGCTCGATTGCGAAACAAGTTATTTCAACTTATATTAATCACTCTCGAGACCTCATTCCTGATGGAATCCATCGCCACGACGGAGAGAGAAGAGGCAACGTGGAATTTAAATGACTTGCCTAAGGGCACAATCGTAACGGCTCCAGTGCACGTTAAACCAACCATACAGACACGCCACCTTACATTGCTATTAAAAGATAACGACCTTAGGCCTAGGGCACAAAACAATTAGTGTGTATTGTGCCTGTTATCCACTTATTTCTGAGAATTAATTTTCTAGAATAATTTCTAAAATACTTACCACCATAACATTCCGGAAGAGAAAAATCCACCTACTATTGTGCAAATGGTGTGCGTACGAAACGTGATTTCTCACAAATGGAATTCGTCTTGAATTATGACAAAAATATGTCACCATAAAAATCATATAAGAAATAAAATATACTTATGAATGTGCAAATGATGTCATTATGATAAGGGAGATAACAATGCAAATAAGTTAACGCAAATGAAATATGATTCATTTTTAGCAATATTCAAACGATCGAAGGCTTAATCATCTAACAAGAAATGCATACTAAGACATGTGGTGTCAGATTTGGAATAGAAATATCCCGGATTCGATACTAGGTCAGGCCATGTATGTTGTGTCATTGAACAAGCCCAGATCACACACATTTCTTAGTAGTCTACAGTACTACTGGTTAACAGCTTAGGTTGTTGGCTAAGACGGCCATTACATCTGAGTTTCCTCTGTCTACAATAACCATCATGGATATCTCATCCTATTAGACGTCAGTAAGGCTTTCGACAAGGTCAATCACGAGAAAGTATTTATAGATAATAGACTCCAGTCTGTTGTCCTTAATGGTATTAGTTCAGAAGTCATTCCTGTGTCTTCTGGAGTTCCACAGGGATCCGTACTTACACCCCTTCTATTCCTAGTCTATATCAACGACCTCCCACAAAACATTAGTTCCAAAGTCCGTATTTTTGCAGATGATACTGCAGTCTATCTATCCTTATCTGCAAATGAGTAGGTCACACACAAAAACGATCTTAAGATATTAGAAGAGTGGGAGTTGGTGAGGGACATGGAATTTAACATCTCCAAATGTCAAGTTAACCACGTCACCAGAAGGCAGCATTAGGATTTCTGCGTAGAAACATCCATGTCAAATCCGATCCCCATATGTCCATGGCTTACCAGCCACTAGTGAGACACCAACTGGAATATGGCTCTGAGATTTGGTCGTCCCATACACACACATTGATATACCATATTGAAAGTGTCCAGCGAAGAGCATCCAATTGGATAAAGGCTAACTTCTATCGTACCTCTAGTGTTACAGACATGTTAAATTCCCTAAATCTAGGCAGACTAGATCAACGGCGTATTGACAGTAGGTTATCCCTTATGTATAAAATTCATAATGATCTGGTTGCTATCCCTATAAAAAAATAACTAGCTACCCTCTCCAGTCCCGCACGCCACTGCCAATCCTGAAGCTATAGGTTAATTACAGCAACTACAGACTACTACAAGTGTTCCTATTTTCTACGAACAATCTATGATTGGAACCATCTCCCTCCTGACATGTACATCTCCCTACCATACAGTAATTCAATACGACAGTTTGCTGTATTGATCATGCCATCCCTAGTTGTTCTACCCAGCTGCTTTTAAACTCTTAACCCAAAATATTTTCATTAATTTCTTAATTTATGTTTTTAAACTACTCATACTTTTAACTTCTTTGCGGTTTTTGATGCGCAACATATCTACATCCCCGCGAGGGGTTCGACAGTATAGGGGGATATATATAGACATCCCAGGAAAACATGTCTATGACCTCGCAAGATTAACATTAATGGAACATACATATATAATGTACTATTATAATTGCGTTTAAAATGAACTGTCGATGACCGATTCCAATTTGAGGCAATGCCTTAGTTCATATTAAACTGGCTAGGAAATCAATGGGGAACTGGACTATATTATAATGGTGGTACATGTACATGTAGCTCAAACGTTAAAGGTATGTTCTTCTTCATCAATACGATGCATACATTATTGAACATAAAGATTAATTTTTAAAGATATATCATTACTGTTCAAAAAATGAAATTGCATTGTGAGCGAAGAGTGTTCCGTCTAAAACTGGTGTACGCACATTAATTATATTGCTGTTGTTATTTGTTGTGGAGAACTGGAGCTACTATAAACTTTATTTATTTTTTACAATGATTGCGAAATAACTTACATTAATCACACTCGTTTGCGCGGTTGAAAGCATAAATGTGTTCATTCATGTGGGAGGAAACAGGATTATCCGCAGAAAACCCACATGTCCGGTCTGGCGACCTCCGTACGATCTCAAATACTTTCCGGTCCAAGGATCGAACCATGTGTACATTGGTGAGAAGCGAGCGTGTCTACCACTGCGCTAATCGCTAATGGAGTTACTAAGAGAGCCGAATTACAATCCTAAATCAAAATAAGATTTCCTAACTTTCACAAAAAGTCCAAGTACATTGAAATATCACGTAAGCAAAGTCATTAATACAATGTACAAAACGCTTTCCATTTTAAAAAATGTGACGTTAACTTCTTTAATACAAAGGATAGATTAATAATAGAAAATAGCAATGAAAGACTTTCGTTGGTCTAATTATTTTAATAGGTAGTAAACATGACATTAGCTAAAAAAAATTCAATAACAGAAATACAAAATCTTCATATAAATTACTTCAAATGATTGAAAACAATAATGTTTGCACAGTACATTCATAATGTCAGTAAATCAATATAAAGCACACACAATGAAGGTGACGACGATCTGAACTGCAGTAGGCTTGTGACTGCATGCCCATTTAACCCTAATACATCCCAAGACAGCCAACATGAGCAAATTCCTGTTTGCAGATTTCGCATTCATACAGAAGATATCCTGTTAATCTAAAAGCGTCCATACAGAAGTGACATCCATAAAGACGTGCTTCTCTATACATGTCCCGAAATAGGTGACGCTAGACTACAAGCCTTCGTGCAGGCCTGTCATTCATAAGGATATCCCCCTGTATGAATTAGCTGATGACTTCGAACAGATCCCACTGAACTAAAACAATATATACAGATACATCGCACTGAACTAAAAGTCTCAATCAGATTTGACATACATATGGGCGTTCCCTTGTATGAATTAGCTGATGACTTCGAACAGATCCCGCTAAGCAAAAACATTATATACATGTATGATCTAAATAAGAACTTTCGCTAGTATGCATTCGAAGAGAATCAGCTTAACCTTCATATTGGTGTTCCCCTGTATGAGTTAGCTGATGTTTCCGAAGAAGCCAATCTCACTAAAAAGTCATTTTGCAGAATTCGCATTCATATGGGCGTTCTCATGTATGAATGCGCTCGTGACTTCGAAGAGGTCCAGCCTAACAAAAGGCCATCTTGTAAATTTAACATTAATATCTACGTTCTCCTGTATGAATGCGCTGGTGACTTCGAAGAGGTACAGCCTCACAAAAGGCCATCTTGTAAATTTAACATTAATATTTACGTTCTCCTGTATGAATGCGCTGGTGACTTCGAAGAGGTACAGTCTCACAAAAGGCCATCTTGCAAATTTAACATTAATATCTACGTTCTCCTGTATGAATGCGCTGGTGAATTCGAAGAGGTACAGCCTCACAAAAGGCCATGCTTAAAAATGAAAGACTGGAAAAGTTCAGTTACCTACTTAGTAAACTCAGGGACGATGCAAAACGCGCGGTAGATGGACTAGCCTTATCGAACGACAATTATGATGTAGATATAAGTATTCTACATGAATGTTTTAATAACAAACAGGAAGTGGTAGATCTACACATCAAAACGTTGATGAATATTTCTTCACCATCTAACAAGGTCCAGAGCCTACGTGCATTTGTTGGTATTGTAGAAAGAAATCTACGGAGCTTAGAAGTTCTTGAAGAAAACATTAACCAGCATGTGTTTGTCTCGCTAATACGTTCGAAACTGCCGGAAGATGTCTTGAGACACCTAGAGTATCACCAAAGGGTCCAAAACGGAGTGGACAATCAAAAGTCTCAGAGACCAATTACAAGAGTACGTGTGTGCATGTGACAAAGCAGGAGAAAAGATGGATCAAACCTCAAAACCAAAGCAACAGATCCAAGTCAGTTCAAATACGACTTCTCCGTTAACATCAACGGAGACGCTTCTAGCTAATACAAGTACAAACAACAAGAAAAGAAGTTCTTACTCAAACCTTTGTAGCTATTGTCAGAATGAACATTGGAGTGATTAATGTTTAACTTATCAAACCATTGAAGACAGAAAACGTCGTATTAAAGGCAGCTGTTTTAGATGTTTAAAAGAGGGAAAGGCAATTAAGACAGATTCAACAACATTTTCCCTGAAATTAAAGGACGGAAGTACAATGGATATTAGTGCAAACATAGTTCCAGTGATAAGTGGAAATATTCATAGGAGACGTTTTAACGTATCGTCCATCAACAACTTAGACCACTTGATCAATAGTGTGGGACTTGCTGATTCCATTCCTACCGACAATGCGTATTCATCGGTTGACCTTCTGATAGGAAATGATTTTTACCTCGACATAGTTCTTTCGCAAAGAATAGAACTTCAGCCTGTATTATACCTCCTTGCATCCAAATTAGGGTGGATATTAACTGGTCGAACACATGACTGTGATGAAAACAAACATTATACAAGTATGCTTGTACTAACATATGGGAATGACGTTACAAAGGAAAGTGTGTTTCAAAGTGTAGATAGTTGTGTTTCACAAAAACCAGATCTCGCAGATTTCTGGAATACAGAAGCAATTGGAATTGTTGACAAACAAACAACTTCAGCAGACGAAGAAGCAATGGATCAATTCAAAGATACATTAAAATTTGAAGACGGGAGATATCAAGTGACCTGGCCGTGGAAACGTGAACATAGTGAATTACCAAAAAATAGAGCACTCCCTTATGGTCGCCTGAAATCATGTATTCAAAAGATGAAAAACAGACCTGAAATTCTTGAAAGGTATAATGCCGTTATTCAGGACCAACTACTAGACGATTTCTATAGTTTTTTTCCTTTGATAGAATTTTTTCATATTACAGTATTTTGTGGCAAATTTTATGCTTAATCCAATGGCGAAATAAAAAAGATATGTCACCGTGCTCGTTTTTGAAATATTTTCCATTGTACATGGTACCCGTATAGTCATGTTTTCCGAAAATATGAACAAATTCAATTATTCATGTTTTGTTTTTAAAAAACATCCCAAAGAGCATATACAATTAGCCTAACCTCATAATCTATTTAAATATAATGAATGAACAGTATGAAACATCAAAAACATCTATAGATGTACTGTATTGAAAAATATTTACAAATCACCATCCGTTTCGGACTGGAAAATGGCGCAATAATTCTCTAACATGAACACAATTGATCAAATTTGAAAAAATCTGTTTAATAGGATTTGGTAATATTTTAGTATTTTACAGCAAGACTAATGTCTATTCTAATGGTGCCAAAAAAAATATATGTCACCGACCTTGTTTTTGAAATATCTTCCATTGTACATGCTACCCCCATATTTCAGAAATTATGATAAATTTCAATAATTTATGTTTTTTGACAAAATGAAGGCAGATGCGACAAATACAATTGGACTAGGGTCTTAATTCATTATATTATATATGCATACACATCATATAAGAACAAAACATGTATGAGTTCATAAACTATGAAAAATAGTACAACCCTCTGACACATACATGTATTATATATATAGTGTAAATTTAGAAATGCGCTCATGCGCTTTTTCTGTTAATCGTATGTGTCTTCTACAAGACTAATTTTGAAAAACTGTAAGAGGTTTTCTCAGTATCAATCTGAAGTAATTTGATTGGTTGAAACTGATATTTGCTTTTGGCTCAACCAATCAGAAGCTTGAGATTGGAGCAAAGTTTTACAACCTTGGGGGCCTGTTTGCTGTAATGAACTCATACAGTTTTTCAATAATTCGTCTTGTAGAAGTCACCCTTGGCTTTCCATTAACCTTTTCTGACATAAGCTTTGACAAGCCCTCTTGTTCACCTCGTTCCACTGCTAGTTTCAAATGTTCAAACCGAAGATTGCTTTTTGCCATTTTTAGCAGCATTTGTTTGCTAACAACTTTCTGCTCAAGTAGAACATCGAAAGTTTCAAGGTTTTCATGGGATATTATGTCAAATTTATATATATCCAAAGCTGAATTGAACGTCACACTGTTATTAGACAGTGTTTTCGTGGACACATTGGAGAAAGTCACAAGTTTATGAAGACTTCTTACATCTTCTTCAGCATTGTGTGCAGCATAGTCAATATCTAGAACATGTTTTATTAGATGTTCCTGGGTATATTTATCTAAATCTGGAAACTGTTTCCGAAATAGAGGCAGGGTGTCCACTATGCCAACAACACAATTCTGAAGTGATGTAAGAAGGTGACATTTGTCAAAAGCTCTCAGAAGTCTTGGAAAATCAAATGTTCTGAAATTATGTCCTATCAGTAAGCATGGTTTCCGTTCATCTAGCCATGCAAGAAATAAATTTAATGATTCTCTTAATGGCAAAGTACGGACAGGGTTACCATGATAAAACAATACGTTCCCATGTAGCGCTAACCCAGTTACACATGCTGCACCTGGTGCAATAGGCTGAGAAGGTAGAATATACTGGTTGAACACATCATTTGCAGATATAGCTGCTATCTGTACAATATCACAAGTTTTACTAAGTGATGTTGTTTCTAAGTCACAATATATATGGGTGCAGTTGTCAGGAATCTCGAGTGTGATCACATCAGGAGGCAAAGTAGGTGCTGGAATTTCAGTCACCTGACTATTACTGTGGATAGAAAGTCCTACAGACGATTTATATGTGACACCTTCTCGCAATTCTTTTTGTGCGTTGAGAACACTTTTGTTTAATTTTCTTTCGAGTTTCCTTTTCTTAAATGTTAATGTATTTTCATATAGGAGGCGCCGTTTCCTGGTATTATCTTTGCGTGCTGCATGCTTGGCATAAACATTTCCAGGAGAGAGACCAATCGACTTATTAACCTGAGTAATGTAATGCGAGCCAATATTCTTTTCTGCAACAGCACAATTTACACGATTTTTTAGACTGCTTGATGCAGAATAGTGACAGCGCTTTGGCGCTTTTGATGCAACTATGTTATTAAAGGATTCCACATCTTTAGTTGATCCGCCTGGAGCAATTTTCTCTGCATTACTTACAAAAATATGAAATACAGAAGTTAGGTCAGCACGAAGTTCATCACCATGCAAGTCACGACCATATGGCAAAGACTTGTGCTTGTAGGTTTCTGCATTCATCATGTAACCACACCAACGCTTATCACAAGTTTGATGGTCACCAAATACATGGGGAATTATCTGGTTCAACGACATTTCAAGTCCCTGTGTGTTACCTTTATTTTGAGCTACTGCATAACTAAAGCATTTCTGCAGAAACTGAATCACTTTGGGTGTAAGGCACTTATGTTTCTTTTGAAGATTATACAGACTGTTACCTAAATGTTTTCTAGTGTGATTGAGGTCACTCCATTTTGTTACAGAATGTGGAACGGTCTGCCTTATCTTAGCAATTGTTGTAGCATCATCATCCATGATAAGTACACCTACTTCCACATTTTCCTTTTCAACCTGTTGTACAGTTTCAACAGCTACATCTGGTTCCATGGCTTTAGATGAGCCATTCCAGTTTCTGTGACAAGAGTGTGGTGGAGGTACATTTCCTTTATTGGTATGAAAAGTACATTTTCTGCAGTCCTTGCTGCGAATGCCATATCCACATATTTTTCCAGTTCTGTTTCCAATAAGAGTACCTACTCCTGATTTACTGTCATATGCACGTCCAGAACCCCTCTTTTGCCAACCCATGTCATATTTGAATTCCCCCTGTGTGACGACATCTTCTCTGCTATCATTTTCACCTGATCTGGAATATATAGGATATGTGTTAAGTAATTCATGTTGTTATCACTAATTTTAATAGGGCCCTCCATGGACGAGTGGTTATGTTCATTCAGTTCAAATCACTAAAGCCGTAACCGCTGTAGGTTCATATCCAACTGGGATTCATGTGAGGAAGCTATACAGCTGGCTAGCAGAAGGTAGTTGGTTCAACCTGGGTGTGAAATACTGCTCGGAAGGGCACACATGGTCTTCCTCCACCAATGAGAGCTGAAAACTCATCACCTGTTGCTGCGACTGTAGTGAACCACAAAAATACCAACTAATATAATAGTCATCTGCTAAAATCTGGTCTATACTAATTTATTTTATCCCGATTGTATATATATATATTTATTATATACACATCATAAATCCAAAACAAATACGCTTAACATACTAATCCTATTACTAGTATATTGGGCAGTTCTTATACCTTACAATATTCTGACACTCAATTTCTGCATGTATCGCATCATGGCAAGACTGCTGTGCAACATCAAAAACATGTGACTCCAACTCTCTCAGTTTCATGGTAGTATGGTGCAAGCCCTTGATTTCCAGGGTAGACATAAAGTTGGTAATCTGTGTATGGCCAGTACCACTATGTATCATTCCTGTAAAATAAAAATATACTTTTACATAACCAATATTGGACATTCAAAGCAGTATTACACAGACAGGCAGCCGAATAGAACCACTGAACTTTCGCATACAGATTGATAGCTTCCTCACATGAAAGAATCCGACACTCACCATGGGATTCCAACTTACAGTGGTGAGGGGCAAGTGATTTGAACACAACCAGCTTAACCACACCACCACTTCTAATGTATTGAAGTTGATTTTGATATTCATTGTCAACACACATGGATGAGCCTAGATAATCAAAATAGAGGGAAGCCTTTGGTATTTTATGTTGACAATATACTGACATCATTTCACAAAATAATGAATAATTTCTTACAAAAGATATAGTAAAGTAATATATTCTCATTGAATTAAAACTAGGGAGAATTCTATTGGCTTATCCTTGAATGAAGCGTACAAATTTATTGTGGATAAACAATCCTAATATCATGCCATAAGGTAGAATGAAAAATAAAGAAATAGCAGAAGCAGCTGAGAATGTACAACAGTCTTTTTGAAAATGCAATTGTCCCAAGCCATTGTCATGTAAATAAAATACATGTCAATTTTCTTTCACGGATGGCTATACACAAACCAATAAAATTTGCAATATTTCTTAATTCACAACTGCCGTGGGTCTAGTTTGTTGGGAACAATTACAATTTCATTATGGCTGTAGCATTAGATATCTAGGGTATGCATGCAAAGCTAATTACACTACATGTCAATGCTTTAGTATATTATACTATTTATTAAGGCAACACTACAAAGCTAGGGTTAGTGGTTACATGTTAGCAATATGGTTATAATATTAGTAGTATATCATTATCCTCCACCATACAATAATAACTTACGTGCTGGAATCCACCCTATTGTGAAAAATGATAATAAACTTTATTCACATCATTCATGATACTGGTACATTTAATTTATAAATAGCATTGCTTTGAGGAAATTGTGACGCCCGAGTCAACCAAGCTCTTGAAATCCAGCACGGTTTGACGATATATCTAAATATATATTAATGTACAATGATCTGCAAACCAATTCAGGCTGTCCGATTAGCACATTGGTTAGCATGATCGCTTATCACTAATGCAACCCAGTTCAATCCTTGGACTGGGAAGTATGTGAGGTTGTACGGTTCATTCCGTTGCCGCCAAATCAGACAGGCAGGCTTTCTCTGTGTGCTCATGTTTCTTCCCACATGAAGGACAACATATACATGTATATTTTCATCTGCGCCAACGAGAGTAATTAACATTAGCTGTAAAAGCTTGTTTCGCAATCATTGTAAAATAAATAAAGTTTACATTGGATGAATTAATTTGAAGGTAGATATATATACTAATACATACCTAAAGCTGCTTTGGTATTTACATCAAATACTGGTGGCCCTCGAGCTCCTACACGATGTGTCTTGCCTGTAGTGACTTCATTCACAATGCCACATTCACATTCAATCAACAGTAACGACCCAAACCCATATCTGGTTTCATTAACGATATTGAATAAGTTCAATGTTTTATCACAGTCTGTGCAGTTCATTTGTTTCGCCATATGACCTAGCTCCACAATTCTACGCCCGGAGTTCCATGAATTTACATCTACATGTACATTACCGTTATCAGCTTGAGTGGGCGGGGCATTTTCGCGCTCGCTGTCAAGAAGTTGAACTGTGGACAAAGAATCGTCCACATTATTAGTTTTGCTATTCCTGTACGCAGAAACCGCAGTTGCAGCTCTATTTGCTCGTCGTAGTTTTGATTTATTAGAAAACCGACCGTATAAACGTTGTTTATGATGCATAATGTAAACGATAGCTTACTTCCGCGTTATTTGTCCGAATAGCCGAATATACGCAACTTAATTTTCTATCTTCTCGGTGAAGAGTTCATTATCTCCCTTGGGTGCGCGCAGCGGCTGCGCGTAGGAAACTACCGAAATCGTCTTAAAGGCGTGATTGAACCAGTTGATGATTCAATGAAAGATGGGCCCATACACTATATACCACACAATGCTGTCGTTACCCCCTTGAAAACAACTACAAAGCTTCGTGTAGTGTATGATGCATCCGCAAAAACAAAACAAGAAAACAAAAGTTTGAATGAGTGTTTACTTAGAGGACCAGTTAAGTTACATGATCTGTGTGGACTTCTGTTATGATTCAGATTGTACCCTATTGCCTTAGTCGCTGATATAGAGAAAGCATTCCTTCATATTGGATTACAGAAAAGTGAAAGAGATGTGACCAGATTTCTATGGTTGAAATCTTGTATGAATCCATCCACTGACCAAAATAATGTTCAAGAATACAGATTCTGTCGTGTTCCATTTGGTGTAATATCAAGCCCCTTTTTATTAGGAGCTACAGTTGAATCACATTTGGAAAGTTATAAAACTGAAATAGCTGAAAAGATAACAAATGACATCTATGTCGATAATGTCATCACTGGTACTGATACCGAAACAGAAGCATTAGACATGTACGGAAGAGCCAGGACAATGATTAACGAAGCATCAATGCATTTGAGAGAATGGGTATCAAACAGTGAGATGGTGAAAGGCCTTATACCAGATAATGATCGAGCGGATTCAGAAATATGTAGTGTTCTTGGACATGTGTGGAACCACCATTCAGACACATTGACAATCAAACAACCAAAACTAGATGCACATCAAGCGGAATTAACGAAACGTTCGATGGTAAAGATGATAGCGTCAGTTTTTGACACTCTTGGACTCTTCAATCCCGTTTCGTTGAGGGGCTATGGAGCAGCATTCTGGATTGGGATGATATTGTTGATGATAACACAATCAAGGGAACGTGGTCATCGATTCATTTTGACATCCAAAAGATATCGGAGTACAAGATCCAAAGATGTATTTTAAAGAGAAATGACGGGGACAACACGTACAAGTTACTGTGCTTTTGTGATGCTTCAGCCACTTCATATGCAGCAGCTGTGTATCTTCACCATACAACTGATGGGAAAAGTACGACCGACCTGATATGTGCCAAGTCTCGTGTGGCTCCTATCAAAAGCATGACAATTCCCAGACTGGAACTAATGGCTGTATTGATCGGTGTGGCGTTGATTTAAAGCTAAAATCCAAAAGGCCTTCGCTACACATGTGTCCTCTTTAGCAGGTATACACAGTGGAACACCGCAAGCTGTTTTCAATATCAGGTATACAAAGTGGAACGTCGAAAGCTGTTTTATTTATAATGCATTCATAATGGAACATCGAAACGTGATGTATTTATAGTTACAGACACAACAACACTGTGTGTACTACACCTAGAATAAAACATAACACTAGGAGTATTATCAGGAAGCATGACAGCGTATTTCCAGATCTGGAATAAACCATAATATTAACATCATATTTATACACATGCAGCGTATTCCAGCATTATTTTATACACATGACAGCGTATTGCCAGATCTGGACTATACCATAATATTAACATCATTATGTTATACATATGACAGCCTATTTCCAGATCTGGAATATACCATAATATTAACATCATTATTTTATACACATTACAGCGTATTTCCAGATCTGGAATATACCATAATATTAAGACTATTCTCCACATACAGCTGTTAAACAGTAGCAGCCAACAAGGTTTAATGTTTAATTAACTGCATTGCTTTGTATGCATGTACAACAGAAACTCCAATTTAGTCCAATATGTCAGCCAGTGCAAACCTGTAACATGCATGTTTGTTTGTGAGGACCAACGTTGCACCAACAGCTTAGATCAGATGGCGAATCTCCCCCTATTATTGCTTGAGGAGGAACCCGGGTGGCAAGGATGGTAGCCGGGTAGATCCACCGACCTACCGCATGCCAGCTGGGAGAAGGTTATCAAGTATTTTGAAATCGACGCCATTAAACATTCGGCCACGGAGTGAATACTCATACAAAGAATTAAAATCAAAACTCATCCGATAATCAATAACGCAAATCTAATGAGGAATCTCACTGGCTTTACATTACCTCCCTTGGCAGACATGGTCCGATTAATCACTAAATGTATAGCAGTCCTTTCAGTCCTAATCCTTTGTTTTTACTGTTGTTCCCTAACCGGATGTTGCGTTATGATATATGTGATTTTATCCAAATCATGTTACTAGCTAATTGTATAAACGTACAGATTTTTTACCCATTCGAAATATTGTAGGATATCTGTGAAAGACTGAACGCCTTATTACATATTCCACACTTCTGTGGCCGTTCTCCGGTATGTATGCGCATGTGCTCCTTCAACGTACCCACCGCACTAAAATCCTTATTACATATTACACACTTCTGTGGCCGTTCTCCGGTATGTATGCTCATGTGCTCCTTCAACGTACCCGCCGCACTAAAATCCTTATTACATATTCCACACGTCTGTGGCGGTTCTCCGGTATGTATGCTCATGTGCTCCTTCAATGTACCCGCCGCACTAAAATCCTTATTACCTAGTCCACACTCGTGCTGTCGTTCTCCGGTATGTATGAGCATGTGCCTCTTTAAATTGCTAGACTTACTAAATGCCGTATGACCAGTTCACAATCGAGTGGCCGTTCTCACGTGTGCATGACCATATGACTCTTTAAACTGTTGGAATGATTGAAAGCCGTATTACATATGTGACACTCATGTGGCCGTTCTCCGGTATGTATGCGTATGTGCCCCTTCAAAGTATCCGCTGCCTTATTACAAATTTCACATTCATGTGCAAGTTCTCCAGTATGCTTGACCATGTGCATCTTCAAACTGGCAGAATGGCTAAATGTTGTATTGCATAGTTCACACTCATGTGGCCGTTCTCCGGTATGTATGCGCATGTGTATCTTCAACATACTCACCTCACTAAAATCCTTATTTCACAGTTCACACTCATGCGGCCGTTCTCCGGTATGTATGCGCATGCATCTTTAAATTGCCAGACTTATTAAATGCCTTATTACACAGTCCACACTCGTGCGGACGTTCTCCGGTATGTATCAGCAGATGACTCTTTAAAGAGCTAGATCTATTAAATGCTTTATTACATAGTCCACATTCGTGCGGTCGTTCTCCGGTATGTATGAGCAGATGACTCTTTAAATTGGTAGAATTACTAAATGCCTTATTACACAGTCCACACTCATGCGGTCGTTCTCCGGTATGTATGAACATATGCTGCTTTAAATTGCTAGAATTACTAAATGCCTTATTACATAGTCCACACTCGTGCGTTCGTTCTCCGGTATGTATGAGCATGTGCCTCTTTAAATGGCTAGACCTACTAAATGCCTTATTACATAGTTCACACTCATGCGGTCGTTCTCCGGTATGTATGCTCATGTGTATCTTTAAACTGTTGGAATGCCGTTCTCCGGAATGTGTTGGTGTTTTACGTTTATTTATCGTCGCTACCGGTTGCACATACGAGCGACGCCTCCTGGAGATATTAGTCATATTAGATTGATCTCCGGAATGAATGGTCATGTCCTGCTTTATATTTCTAGACATTGTGAGAATATTTAATTATATACTTATGTTGTTATATGTATTCTCTGCACTATGTGTATATGAGTTGGCAATGTACGTCAGTCCTTACACAATATCGAGTTCACAATGTGAATAGAGCACACACGAGGGATTTCGTAGCTAAACTAGAGAATGAGAACATGATATTTCCGCTCCTATTTTTCTAAAATTGATGATCCGTTTGGAAAGAAAACGATTCTGTTCATGGTACAAATAATTAAACACATGAACTCATGTAGATCTGTACGTGTAAACAGCAGGTTCCATCTCCTGAAAGCAAACAACGTATTAAATATTTACAATTCACAAATGCAAACTAGTATTTCAATTAGTAATTGTTGTCCATTCCTACCTCTTATTATATTGAGTGTTAGGTTGGTCATGATGTCACTGTCATCATCATCATCATCATCATCAGTATTATAGGGATGTTCAACAATTGGGATATTCACATGATAAATCAGACATGTTCACATGCTGTAATTATGCCATGTTCACTTGAGGTAATTATGCCATGTTCAATTGATATGATTATGCCATGCAATTATGCCATGTTCACTTGATGTAATTATGCCATGTTCACTTGATGTACTTATGCCTTGTTCACATGGTGTAGTTATGCCATGTTCACTTGATGTAATTATGCCATGTTCACTTGATATGATTATGCCATGCAATTATGCCATGTTCACTTGATGTAATTATACAATGTTCACTTGATGTAATTATGCCATGTTCACTGGATGTAATTATGCCATGTTCACTTGATGTAATTATGCCATGTTCAATTGAAGTAATTATGCCATGTTCACTTGATAAAAATAAGCCCAAGTAGTAACGACTCTAGTGGGTAAAGTATGTAATTGTATGTTTTACGAGTCACCTGTCTGCGACAGTTGAAAGACCCGACCGACGCTCGCCATGACATTAAGTCATTACCTATGTTGATATAATACTACGTCCGATGTGTACATGGCGGGCAACAGCAGGGATCTTCCGGTCATAATCAAGGGAATCAGGGAGGTGCGACGACAAATGAAATATATACAAGTAAAGAGACACATAAAGAAGAATAGATAAACAAATTGAAATCCAAAAGAAACAATTTAAATAAAAAAAAACACCAAAAAAAAACACGAAATTTTAAATGGTAAACTCAATGGGGTATGTGCTAAATACAGGATATTATTGTTAGAATAATACTAAGAAAAAAGGCCTCTTGCCAGAGGCATATACGATGGACACAAATCAAACAGTCTAAACACACACTCATTGCTAGTCATTAATATACAAATATACAAAACTGTGCGCAATATTTAAAGATGGTTCGCACAATTTGAGAGGATATATATTGAAATACTGAAATATTTTGATTTAATTATTGATTGGCCAGGAATATAAATAATATCAACAACAATCTAAGAATTGATTCTAGTAATTATACTGGTTCCCAATGCCTTGGAAATTGGATTGAAGACTACATATAGTCCAGATGAAATTATTTGATTTTAAATGACTAACTATTCTATACATATATATAAACAGCGCCTTGAACTGCAGGTCTAATTCCGAAAACGAAAATGAGATTAGGCTTGCATAAAGCGCTAATTGTAAATAAATGCAGTTTATATAATATTCGTTTTTAAATATCATAGGCGTAGATTCACGTAGGCAATATAGGCCTGAAAATTATAAACATTATCCACATTAACAATAACTATAAGCAAACAAACAACTCCATATAGCTTGATATGATTAATCAATATAGTACAGGTCTCAAGTTTCATGAAGACCTGATAAGGATCGGTCGTCACAGAAAGCGTACATGTTATAAAATTGTGTGTAAGGCCACCGGAAATGATACCAATGTTTTCAAGCATTCGATTGTTAGCAGCAATATACATCTACGGACTAGCCGAACCGTGAAACGCGAACACCTGCGACAATATTATAGACTATATAATTATGTAGTACGCATCACGCCATACGAGCTCCAGGTACTCTGGTTTCCTCCCACACGAATGACAACATTTACGCTTTCATCTATGCTAATGAGAGTTATTACTATAAGTTGTTAAAGCTTGTTTTGCAATCGGTGTAAAATAAATAAAGCTAAAAAAGTTCTGCTTTCATGTAAATATTCACTTGAGCATTTCACGACGTCCAACCGCACATATACACGAGGTATCTGGTCCCATTAATGCATTGCAGCCGTTACATGCTCTGTTTATAATTGAATGCGCACGTTAGTCAATACAACTTTATTTTAGCTCGATTGCGAAACAAGTTATTTCAACTTATATTAATCACTCTCGAGACATCATTCCTGATGGAATCCATCGCCACGAGGGAGAGAGAAGAGGCAACGTGGAATTTAAATGCCTTGCCTAAGGGAACAATCGTAACGGCTCCAGTGTACGTTAAACCAACCATACACATACGCCACCTTACACTGCTATTAAAAGATAACGACCTTAGGCCTAGGGCACAAAACAATTAGTGTGTATTGTGCCTGTTATCCACTTATTTCTGCTGAGAATTAATTTTCTAGACTCATTTCTAAAATACATACCACCATAACATTCCGAAAGAGAAATAAAATACACCTACTATTGTGCAAATGGTGTGCGTACGAAAAGAGAGATAACTATGTACGTGATTTCTCACTAATGAAAATGGAATTCGTCTTGAATTATGACAAAAATATGTTACCATAAAAATCATAATTATCAGAAATAAAATATACTTATGAATGTGAAAATGGTGTCATTATGATAAGGGAGATAACAATGCAAATAAGTTAACGCAAATGAAATATGATTCATTTTTAGCAATATTCAAACGATCGGACGCTTAATCATCTAACAAGAAATGCATACTAAGACATGTGGCGTCAGATTTGGAATAGAACGACCCCGGATTCGATGCTCGGTCAGGCCATGTATGTTGTGTCATTGAGCAAGCCCAGATCACACACAATGCTTAGTAGTGTAGTGAATGGCAATTGGGTTCATTAAGAACCACAGTCTGATGCGGAAGATGGAGACACCGTCTGGACCGGAAGTGATACATTCTGGGATCCGGTGTGAACGAAGCAAGCACGCCATACACGCTCTGAATACACGACTGACAAGACGTATTTATCCTGTAATATAAGTAGCTGCTGTAGGGTACACAATTGGTAAGTTCTCTTATCCTATAGTAACTGCTTCAATGGTGTCAGAAGTTTGTTGGATAAAGAACTACACGCCGTGAAATACTAGAAAAACACTGCGAGCACCTGCTGTGTGTTTTTCAGGCTGTAAAAATGCAGGTGTTGGAAGAACGTGTTGGCTGCTTGTTGGATTGAGGAATCCGGTTTTAATCGATTGGGGACAGGCGTAAGACGTCCTTTACCCATCGATTTCACAAAAACCTGGCGCAGTTTGCTTGTTTTTGCTGATATAAAACCGTCAGCATTGTCGGACAACTACGCACGTGCATTACCGGAAGTGAACGGAATTACGACATTGGAACAGTTTTCTGGCCTTTATTGTTGATCTCGTCCCATTTGATAGTTAATAACTTTCTTAAAAGGGGAAGGAGGGTCTCTGTCCTGTGTAGTATCTCCGTTTGCTATTGTTTTTAAGGAATTGGAAAAACTCGCAAGTAAGTGCGCATTTGTGTTGTCTGTTTATATAGTAGTTAGCATAATATACCTGGAACTATGTCTGATAGTAACTTAGTCCCAGAAGGGAAACGAATCGCCATTAATTATGCAACTATTGAGTAACTGGTCACGATCCCTGGGATTAAAGCGAGGCTTGCCCATACGATCGTTCTCATTAGAGAGAATAATGGTAATATTACTCCGGAGGTGTTATCCTCCATTACAAGGAGTAAACTGAGCAGTGAGGCTGTTCGGATGATATATTTTAGACCCAATGTTCATCTACCATCCGGAGAATCTCATTCTTCAGAGTCTGATCATGATGATCAGTACGCTCAACCGCTCGGTGATACATTAAAGTACACCGAGGAGGCTAGACAGTCTGATTGGACCGATGTTCTTAAGATATTGAACACGGCGACTGGTCTGGTTGAGCAGAGGGTGGCAGGAAATGCATCACTAGAGAGTCTACCAGTGAAAGACTCTGCCCTGCCTAACCCACCTACTGCTGAGGAGCGCTACCCCCTTAATAAAAGTTATAAACGGGAAAGTAGGCTCCATCAATGTGATGCATATGGCACACCCCCAGGTGGGAATCCGTTTTCGCCGGGAGCATCACGAAAGCCGGAATATGCCCCTAATGTGTATGACCCGATAAGTTGGGAACATAGTACACGTCGTGTTGGGCATCATGCGACCGATTTGTTCAGTGGAACACGGGTAAGGTCCTGTGTACGGGACCCAGTCGCAAAGAGGTATTATGCACCCGATGATAGCGACAGTAGTACTGATGACGAATTCAGTATACGACCTAGTCGTATTGAGAAAGGTCGCAAGGCAGCAGGTCAGGACCTGCTTAATAGGCGAAAACGGGCTAGAGATGTCATCACCATGTTGCCCAAAAATCTAACATATGATGGCAAGGGTAATTGGACTGCATTCTAGCAGAGGTTTGTCCGTTTTTCACATGCATGCGATTGGACAAAGGACGAGTGCTTGAATTGTCTGTGCTGGAGCCTGACCGGAAAAGCTGCAGATTTCAACGCAATATTAACTGAGCGTAGGGAAGATCTGTCTTATCGCAGACTCATGCAAACGCTAGAGAGTCGGTTTGGTGCGAGAGAGCTTCCGGCAATAGCACAGGTCCGGTTTCAACAGGCAGCCCAGTCACAAACAGACGCTTTAGAGGATTGGGCAGATAGAGTCCTTACATTAGCCACCAAGGCGTTTCGCGATCTGCCCGAATACTATTCCATGCAGCAAGCAATAGCTCGCTTCTGTCAGGGGCTGGTGGATCTTGAAGCGGTGCATCATGTGTGCATACAAAACCCTAGCACCATGGAGGAAGCCATGAATGATGTACGTCGCTACCAGCACGTACACCAAGCAATGTTTGGTAAGACCAAACGTGTACAGCGTAAGATGGATCATGAGGATGACCATCCCACGTGTATACGGTACAAGACCGGGCAACGTTGTCCAATAAAGGAGGGAAAGGGACCCCTGAACTGACCTCTATTGGAGCAATAATGAAAACGTTGCAAACACAGTTGGAGGAACAGCTACGGATAGGGCTGGACAGAATTGCTGCAGAGGTAAAGCAGCAGAGGGGTAGTGGAACTACCAGGCCAGCTTATGGTAGGGGGAAAGCTGGTGAATGTTTTGGCTGTGGAGAAAAGGGACATTTCAAGCGGAATTGCCCAAGATCTGGTGACAGGTATGCGTCACGTCGCCATTAAATTGGAACGGGTAGAGTTAAGCATGAAAATCCGGGTAGCTGGTATGGAAGCAACAGCTATAGTAGACTCCGCAGCCCAGGTGTCGATCATTTCAGATAGGCTATATAACTCGCTACAGAAACCACATCCGAAGTTACGTGAGGTAAAAATCATGACTGCTGGTAGACAGATGAGTATGAAGGGTTTGGTGGTAGAACCTGTACGGTTAAAGATTGGCGCACAGTGGTATAGCGAGCAAATTTATGTGGCTCCAATCGAACATGATATGCTCCTCAGTTTAGACATATTATGTCGAGGGTCTGCCGTGTTGGACATGGGTAGAGGCATATGGGTGTTTGATGGGCAGCGGATAAACCTGTATGGAGGTAACAGTGCAGTAATGCCTGTGGTTGCTCGGGTTACAGTGAACAAATGCCAGACCATCCCACCTAACTCCGTGATGAGGGTGAAATGTATTCTTAATTGCGAGATGCCCGAGTACTACGTTGAACCTGTAGATAGTATGGAAGTCCTTGTACCGAGAGTAATTTGTGGTACAGGGGCGGATCCGATTGTGTGTACTGTCAACCCAAGTGACAAACACCGCTTGTTAAAACAAGGGATCCAGATCGGCAACGCCTATCCAGTAGAAAAGGTCCTAGAGACAGACAGTAATGTGTATGCAGATGCACAGGTAACATGTGAATCTGAGCAGGACATACACAGGCAGAGTGATCTGGGGGAGGTCCCATCAGTCAGACTGGTGGAACCTGAGCTCAAACCATGCGTGTTAACTCGCGAGCAGCGCAAGTACTGTGTTACTAGAAAAGAACGTTTAGCAGTCGTGCGGTTCACTCGCCAATATCGACATAGCGAGATGACTCGAGAAGCTATCTCAATATAATGGTGCTACGGCACCGGCCAGGCAATAAGCATGGAAACGCAGATTACTTGTCTAGAATACCTACAAGAGAGGAAGCGGGTGCTCAAAGGCTGCCTGAGGATCTGCCTTGTGGTTGGTGTGAATACTGAGAAATACGGATCATTTATCGAGATCGTAGACTTGCAGTACCGTTGGCCTCGCAAAGAGTACAAGGATCCGCGGTCGACATTGCCCAGGTCGGTGTCGGGATCAGTACTAAGGTTAGGCGAGGAGGGAACTGGTCGGTCTACGGAGATTTAGAATCGTCCATGGACATCGTAGACATTGCAGACCCTTTGGCTCCACAAAGAGTACAGGGATCCGCGGTCGATACTGCGCAGGTCGGCGTCGGGTTCAGTACTAAGGGTAGCCAAGGCGGGAACTGGTCGGTCTACGGGGATTCAAAGGGAACTGCAGAAAATCAGTTATACAACGGTGGCAAGCCAGTTCAAGCTAAAAGGCTAAACTTTGCATGTGTAAGTTCGAACCAGAAAGAGACACAGACTTGCGAAGTGACCCAGGATCAGGGGAGGCAAAAGGGATGATGTGATGAAGACGGTGGTGGACAACGCACGTCGTCTTTACTTGCATCATCAACCTCCCAAGTAAGCCAACCGTAAGGACCGGATTGCATGGAATTATGGCTTAGGGGTAAGGCACTAAGCCAGATCTGGATTCGGGTCCGGTGAGGGACTTAGTACTGGTGAACTGCTTAAGTCGGCTAAGCTTGCACAGGAAAAGTAGAAATGCTTGGAGCATCTCTTGGAATTATGGCTTAGATGTATGGCACTAAACCAGAGGGGGGTTCATTGATGGACTTAGTACTGGTGAACCGCTTAAATCGGCTAAGCTTGCCCAGGAAAGGTAGGTGTAAGCTTAGGTGTAAGACACCAAGCCAGGGAAGGAGTCATCGATGGACTTCGTACTGGTTAACTGCTTATGTAGGCTAGGCTTGCCCAGGAAAGGTAGGTGTAAGCTTAGGGGTAAGACACTAAGCCAAGAATTGAGTCATCAATGGACTTAGTACTGGTTAACTGCTTAAATCGGCTAAGCTTGCCAAGGAAAGGTAGGTGTAAGCTTAGGTGTAAGACACCAAGCCAGGGAAGGAGTCATCAATGGACTTAGTACTGGTTAACTGCTTAAATCGGCTAAGCTTGCACAGGAAAGGTAGGTGTAAGCTTAGGTGTAAGACACCAAGCCAGGGAAGGAGTCATCGATGGATTTAGTACTGGTTAACTGCTTATGTAGGCTAGGCTTGCCCAGGAAAGGTAGGTGTAAGCTTAGGGGTAAGACACTAAGCCAAGGATTGAGTCATCGCTGGACTTAGTACTGGTTAACTGCTTATGTAGGCTAGGCTTGCCCAGGAAAGGTAGGTGTAAGCTTAGGGGTAAGACACTAAGCCATAGAGGTGTTCAGTAATGGACTTAGTATGGTTAACCGCTTACATCAGCTAGAAAACTTGGAAGATACCTACTTGGGGGTCAGACACCAAATAGGTCCAGAGAATGTCATTTCCGTCGAGAGATGTCACAAGCCGGTCAGACCGATTGTGCCTGAAGAACAGACCCATTGCCAGAAGGATGTGGAGCAAGTCCTTTCAGATAAAGTGGGGAGGAGTGTAGTGAATGGCAATTGAGTTCATTATGAGCCACAGTCTGACGCGGAAGATGGAGACACCGTCTGGACCGGAAGTGATGCATTCTGGGAACCAGTGCAATGAAGCAAGCATGCCACAGACGCTCAGACAACACTGCAAATCAGGCATAGTTATCCTGGTAAAGAGTAGCTGCTAAAGAGTACCCGATACGTAAGTTCCCTGGTCCTATAGTAACTGCTTCAGTACAATGTATAAAAAAAATAATTCTAATTTCATTGCTGATAACTGGAGCGTGAAATATCACGTGATCTCTCACGACTTGCTATTCCCGTAGTTAGGTGAAAATATGTTCTCTCCATGCCAGGATACACTACAGGAGAAGAGTTCTATTAGCCCCGGAAGTGGATTCAATCATTTGGATTTAGCTATGCTATCGATCTGTAGTGTATTTCGGGGTGGTTAGAACATTATTGGCCCCACTAACTCAGTTGGCAGAGCTGTCTGACTAGTATTCAGGAGGTCGTGGGTTCGAGTCCCACGGCAGGTCACTAACTTTTCCGCTCTTTCTTTGCTTGGTCACTTAAATGGCGACGAGGATATATAGTATGGGCAAAGGATTAGGGGTGAGAATCCAGGAATCGGAGTACAGCTCCTAAAGAATAAAAGATTGAAGAGTATAGTATATTCCGGCGTGGGTATAACATTGCCCCATCTAGATCAGATTTAGTGTTCGGGAGGCATTGCGTTCAAGTTCCACGTCGTGTCACTAACTTTTCCGCTCTTTCTTTGCTTGGTCACTTTAGATTTATGATTGAGCTCGCTTTGAGGCTTTGCTTTTTTCATATTAATACTGCTTTCAATGTAGATTATGTGAAAGATAATTCGAGCACACTGAGTGACTCACACAAATATGCTTTCAAATATTTATTTATCAAATGTTGAAAGTGAAACGTAATGATTTTCGTTACAAAATAATTTAGATTGTTTATATCAAACTGGACATCGACGAATAGACAGACATGAACGTACATTTCAAACATGAACCTGTTTTCCACTACACGAATAAATATAACAATAACAATAGAACAAGAATTTACTTGTTTCCAATTTTCAACAATTGTCCTTCTCTCTGAAGAGCCAATAAGGGG
>CM026388.1:6815233-6844723 GCA_014843695.1 Archivesica marissinica | reverse complement strand
TTTAAAAAAATATCATCGTAAATACAATTTATTAATCAAGATTAGATACTCTATAGAAATAGAATGATGCTACCCTTAACTTTCCAAAATCCTCACATCTTTACCCGTTTATTTGCATTTCTTTACCTTTCCAAAATTTAACAAATGGTGTAGTCAATGAAAGGGAGATTATCTCAATATTTTTCTTGTATTGAAACCCTGGAAAATAGTTTTACTACGTTTTGGTGTACCTTTTAGTACAAAGTAATAGGGGAAATTATTAATCCTCAAATGCTTGTTGGTCCCCTTGCGTCGTTGTGCTATTCCAGTATATAATAGTATACGTCACTGGTGTCGACTCTCACTGATGCACACCTTTTTGTCTAGTTCAATCTTAAACTGTGGGCTATAACATGCTTAGCACTTGCTATGTAGTCAGGTAGCGCATTCCAATTGTTATTTACTCGGTGTAGGAAGGAGTTTAATTTAACACTTTTGTTAGCATAAGGCTTGTGAAACTTCAGAAAATTTCGCCTACCCTGATTGTTGGAGAATTCAAATAACTGAGCACATTCTATATCATCAGCTGATGATGTATAATATTGAATAGTTGTATTTCGAGGTTTAGTTCAGCCAGTCTTTCCTCATAGCAAAGCCCGTTCAGTATCTGGCATTTAAATATAGATAAAGTCATGTAAAGCACATGTTTCCTTTGATTGGCCTTGATTTAATTCCGAAGCTTGCGATTTAAATATAGATTCTAATCCAAATACAATGTGGTAACTTATTAAAAGTTCTATATGAAATCAAGCTATTAAAATGCATAATAAAAGAAGATTGAACTGAAGCGCGAACATACATTAATAAAAGCAATTGGCCTACACGATATGGAAAATAAATCAGCAAACAATGAACCTGAATCTGAACAAATAAAATTTAATTAAATGAAAAAACAAGAACTATGCAATTTAACTGAGTTCATTGTAAATGCAATATTGATGTACACATGCCAATGCAGACTGGAATACATAGGATGTACTACATCAACCAGATTACAATCTTGTACATACATAATATTGACAAAACACTTGACATACCCTTACCCGGCCTCCAAATTAAAAGAAAATATTGACATACACGTGTTAATAAAGACGGGAATACATACACAAATACAAAATCAGACAATGTCTAAAATAAGTGAAAGAGATTTTAGCACGCTATAAAGTAATGAGCTATGAGTATGCGGATATCTCCCAGGTGTAATACCTGTAATAACACTTCTGACAGAGTGTGCGGATATCTCCCAGGAGTAATACCTGTAACAACACGTCTGATAGAGTAAGCGGATATCTCCCAGGAGTAATACCTGTAACAACACTTCTGACAGAGTAGGCGGATATCTCCCAGGAGTAATACCTGTAACAACACTTCTGACAGAGTGTACGGATATCTCCCTGGAGTAATACCTGTAACAACACTTCTGACAGAGTATGCGGATATCTCCCAGGAGTAATACCTGTAACAACACTTCTGACAGAGTGTGCGGATATCTCCCAGGAGTAATACCTGTAACAACACGTCTGACAGAGTATGCGGATATCTCCCTGAGTAATACCTGTAACAACACGTCTGACAGAGTAAGCGGATATCTCCCAGAGTAATACCTGTAAAACACTTCTGAAGAGTGTACGGATATCTCCCAGGAGTAATACCTGTAACAACACTTCTGACAGAGTAGGCGGATATCTCCCAGGAGTAATACCTGTAACAACACTTCTGACAGAGTGTACGGATATCTCCCTGGAGTAATACCTGTAACAACAATTCTGACAGAGTATGCGGATATCTCCCAGGAGTAATACCTGTAACAACACTTCTGACAGAGTGTGCGGATATCTCCCAGGAGTAATACCTGTAACAACACGTCTGACAGAGTATGCGGATATCTCCCATGAGTAATACCTGTAACAACACGTCTGACAGAGTAAGCGGATATCTCCCATGAGTAATACCTGTAATAACACTTCTGATAGAGTGTACGGATATCTCCCAGGAGTAATACCTGTAACAACACTTCTGACAGAGTGTGCGGATATCTCCCAGGGGTTCTACCTGTAACAACACTTCTGACAGAGTGTGCGGATATCACCAAGGAGTAATACCTGTAACAACACTTCTGACAGAGTGTACAATGCGCTGATGCATCCGAGAAATAAATACATGCTCGCATATATCACTTCGATAATGGTGTGCTCCAGTATGAATGTAGTCATGCCCTCGAAAGCGTTCTATCTGAATTAAAAGCTTTCTTGCAAATTCCATATACATCTTGCATGAAACGAAAAGTCTCAGTTTCCCCTGCATACATACATCACATTCAAACGGGCGCTCTCTTGTATGAATGACCGATGTTGAATAGCTATACGACATTCAAACGGTAGCTATATTGTATGAATGCTCTGATGACGCAGACGATATCATTGTTGCATGACTATACGACATTCAAACGGCAGCTCTCTTGTATGAATGCTCTGATGACGCAGACGATATCATTGTTGCATGACTATACGACATTCAAACGGCAGCTAATATGAATGCCCTGATGACGCAGACGATATCATTGTTGCATAGCTATACGACATTCAAACCAAAGCTATATTGTATGAATGCGCTGATGACGCCGACGATATCATTGTTGCATAGCTATACGACATTCAAACGACAGCCATATTGTATGAATGCGCTGATGACGTCGAAGATTTCCAGCTGCACTAAACGCCTTGTTGCATATTTCACATTCATAAGGACGCTCACCAGTATGGATGCGCTGATGATATTGAAGATTTCCAGATACTTTAAACGCCTTGTTCCATATACCACATATATAAGGGCGTTCTCCTGTATGAATGCGCTGGTGATTTCGGAGAGCATCTGCCCTCCGAAAAGCCCGTTTGCATACAGCACATTCATATGGACGCTCCGAAGAGTTCCAACTCGAGTGCAAGCCTTCTTGCAGACTTCACATTCGAATGGTAGTTCTCCTGTATGGATCCGTTGGTGTATCCGAAGAGACTCAGCTCTACTAAAAGCATGTGCGCATATTTCACATTCATAAGGGCATTCACCTGTATGAATAACCTGGTGCCTATGTAGAACTTCAGCTTGTTTAAACGACTTCTTGCAGATTTCGCATTGATACGGGCGCTCTCCTGTATGAATGCGCTGATGTCTACGAAGAGATTTAGCCTCGCTAAAAGCTCTATTGCAGATATTATATTCATAAGCGCACTCCTGTATGAATGCTCTGATGTTTCCGAAGGTATCCAGCTACAGTAAAAGTCGTTTTGCAGATGTCGCATTGATACGGACGCTCTCCTGTATGAATGCGCTGATGTACGCGTAGAGAGGCATTCGACCTGCACGCCTTTCTGCAGATTTCACATTCTTGAAGACGTTTGGAGGACATAATTTAGATTGGGTGGTATTAATACTAACAGTATATCACATGAACCGAAAAGAAAGTGTATTGGATGTGGATGTATAGAGACATATCTCAGCTTCAACAGTTCTTTATGTGTAGATGTTATGTATACATAGTCTCGATAGCGGAACAGTGAACCGTGTTTTCTCTGTCACATACAGGTAGCGGAACGTCGATGTCTGACACAACAACACTGCGTCATTCTATCACTGGAATATAACATAATAGTATGGTCATTATCTAGACACATGGCAGCGTGGTGCCAGCTCCGGAACATTAGGATCAATATATAGATACACGACAGCGTGGTACCAGTTCTCGAATATACCATAACATTAGGACCAATACCTAGAAACAAGACAGCCTGGTACCAGCTCTGGAATATACCATAACATTAGGATCAATATCTAGACACACGACAGCGTGGTACCAGCTCTTGAATATACCATAACATTAGGATCAATATCTAGAAACACGACAGCGTGGTACCAGCTCTGGAATATACCATAACATTAGGATCAATATCTAGACACACGACAGCGTGGTACCAGCTCTCGAATAAATCATAACATTAGGATCAATATCTAGACACACGACAGCCTGGTACCAGCTCCGGAACATTAGGATCAATATCTAGACAAACGACAGCACAGTACCAGCTCTGGAATAAACCATAACATTAGGATCAATATCTAGACACAAGACAGCGTGGTACCAGCTCTGGAATATACCATAACATTAGGATCAATATCTAGAAACACGACAGCTTGGTACCAGCTCTGGAATATACCATAACATTAGGATCAATATCTAGACACACGACAGCGTGGTACCAGCTCTCGAATATACCATAACATTAGGATCAATATCTAGACACACGACAGCGTAGTACCAGCTCTCGAATATACCATAACATTAGGATCAATATCTAGAAACACGACAGCGTGGTACCAGCTCTCGAATATACCATAACATTAGGATCAATATCTAGACAAACGACAGCGTAGTACCAGCTCCGGAACATTAGGATCAATATCTAGACACACGACAGCGTGGTACCAGCTCTGGAATATACCATAACATTAGGATCAATATCTAGACACACGACAGCGTGGTACCAGTTCCGGAATATTAGGATCAATATCTAGACACACGACAGCGTGGTACAAGCTCTCGAATATACTATAACATTAGGATCAATATCTAGATACACGACAGCGTGGTACAAGCTCTCGAATATACTATAACATTAGGATCAATATCTAGACACACGACAGCGTGGTACTAGCTCCGGAATATACCTTAACATTAGGATCAATATCTAGACACACGACAGCGTAGTACCAGCTCCGGAACATTATGATCAATATCTAGACACACGACAGCGTAGTAACTGCTCTGGAATATACCATACCATTAGGATCAATATCCAGACACACGACAGCGTGGTACCAGCTCTGGAATAAACCACAACATTAGGATCAATATCTAGACACACGACAGCGTGGTACCAGCTCTGGAATATACCATACCATTAGGATCAATATCTCGACACACGACAGCGTGGTACCAGCTCTGGAATATACCTTAACATTAGGATCAATATCTCGACACACAACAGCATGGTACCAGCTCTGGAATAAACCATAACATTAGGATTAATATCTAGACACACGACAGCGTGGTACCAGCTCTCGAATATACCATAACATTAGGATCAATATCTAGACACACGACAGCGTGGTACCAGCTCTGGAATATACAATAACATTAGGATCAATATCTAGACACACGACAGCGTGGTACCAGCTCTGGAATATACCATAACATTAGGATAACATTAGGATCAATATCTAGATACACGACAGCGTGGTACCAGCTCAGGAATATACCATAACATTAGGATCAATATCTAGACACACGACAGCTTGGTACCAGCTCTGGAATATACCATAACATTAGGGTCAATATCTAGACACACGACAGCATGGTACTAGCTCTGGAATATACCATAACATTAGGATCAATATATTTAGACACACGACAGCGTGGTACTAGCTCTGGAATATACCATAACATTAGGATCAATATCTAGACACACGACAGCGTGGTACCAGCTCCGGAACATTAGGATCAATATCTAGACACACGACAGCGTGGTACCAGCTCTCGAATAAATCATAACATTAGGATCAATATATAGACACACGACAGCGTGGTACCAGCTCTGGAATATACCATAACATTAGGATCAATATCTAGACACACGACAGCGTGGTACTAGCTCTGGAATATACCATAACATTAGGATCAATATCTAGACACACGACAGCGTGGTACCAGCTCCGGAACATTAGGATCAATATCTAGACAAACGACAGCGTGGTACCAGCTCTCGAATAAATCAAAACATTAGGATCAATATCTAGACATACGACAGCGCGGTACCCGCTCTGGAATATACCATAACATTAGGATCAATATCTAGACACACGACAGCGTGGTACCAGCCCCGGCACATTATGATCAATATCTTGACACACGACAGCGTGGTACTAGCTCTGGAATAAACCACAACATTAGGATCAATATCTAGCCATACGACAGCGTGGTACTAGCTCTGGAATATACCATAACATTAGGATCAATATCTAGACACACGGCAGCCTGGAACCAGCTCCAGAACATTAGGATCAATATTTAGACACACGACAGCGTAGTACAAGCTCTCGAATCAATCATAACATTAGGATCAATATATAGACACACGACAGCGTGGTACCAGCTTTCGAATAAACCATAACATTAGGATCAATATCTAGACACACGACAGCGTGGTACCAGCTCTGGAATATACCATAACATTAGGATCAATATTTAGACACACGACAGCGTGATACTAGCTCCGGAACATTATGATCAATATCTAGACAATCGACAGCGTGGTACCAGCTCTCGAATAAATCAAAACATTAGGATCAATATCTAGACATACGACAGCGCGGTACCCGCTCTGGAATATACCATAACATTAGGATCAATATCTAGACACACGACAGCGTGGTACCAGCCCCGGCACATTATGATCAATATCTTGACACACGACAGCGTGGTACTAGCTCTGGAATAAACCACAACATTAGGATCAATATCTAGCCATACGACAGCGTCGTACTAGCTCTGGAATATACCATAACATTAGGATCAATATCTAGACACACGACAGCCTGGAACCAGCTCCAGAACATTAGGATCAATATTTAGACACACGACAGCGTAGTACAAGCTCTCGAATCAATCATAACATTAGGATCAATATATAGACACACGACAGCGTGGTACCAGCTTTCGAATAAACCATAACATTAGGATCAATATCTAGACACACGACAGCGTGGTACCAGCTCTGGAATATACCATAACATTAGGATCAATATTTAGACACACGACAGCGTGATACCAGCTCCGGAACATTAGGATCAATATCTAGACACACGACAGCGTGGTACCAGCTCTCGAATAAATCATAACAATAGGATCAATATCTAGACACACGACAGCGTGGTACCAGCTCCGGAACATTAGGATCAATATCTAGAAACACGACAGCGTGGTACCAGCTCTCGAATAAATCATAACATTAGGATCAATATATAGACACACGACAGCGTGGTACCAGCTCTGGAATATACCATAACATTAGGATCAATATCTAGACACACGACAGCGTGGTACCAGCTCTGGAATATACCATAACATTAGGATCAATATCTAGACACACGACAGCGTGGTACCAGCTCCGGAACATTAGGATCAATATCTAGACAAACGACAGCGTGGTACCAGCTCTCGAATAAATCAAAACATTAGGATCAATATCTAGACATACGACAGCGCGGTACCCGCTCTGGAATATACCATAACATTAGGATCAATATCTAGACACACGACAGCGTGGTAACAGCCCCGGCACATTATGATCAATATTTTGACACACGACAGCGTGGTACCAGCTCTGGAATAAACCACAACATTAGGATCAATATCTAGCCACACGACAGCGTGGTACCAGCTCTGGAATATACCATAACATTAGGATCAATATCTAGACACACGACAGCCTGGAACCAGCTCCGGAACATTAGGATCAATATTTAGACACACGACAGCGTAGTACAAGCTCTCGAATCAATCATAACATTAGGATCAATATATAGACACACGACAGCGTGGTACCAGCTTTCGAATAAACCATAACATTAGGATCAATATCTAGACACACGACAGCGTGGTACCAGCTCTGGAATATACCATAACATTAGGATCAATATCTAGACACACGACAGCCTGGAACCAGCTCCGGAACATTAGGATCAATATTTAGACACACGACAGCGTAGTACAAGCTCTCGAATCAATCATAACATTAGGATCAATATATAGACACACGACAGCGTGGTACCAGCTTTCGAATAAACCATAGCATTAGGATCAATATCTAGACACACGACAGCGTGGTACCAGCTCCGGAACATTAGGATCAATATCTAGACACACGACAGCGTGGTACCAGCTCCGGAACATTAGGATCAATATCTAGACACACGACAGCGTGGTACCAGCTCTCGAATAAATCATAACATTAGGATCAATATATAGACACACGACAGCGTGGTACCAGCTCTGGAATATACCATAACATTAGGATCAATATCTAGACACACGACAGCGTGGTACCAGCTCTGGAATATACCATAAAATTAGGATCAATATCTAGACAAACGACAGCGTGGTACCAGCTCTCGAATAAATCAAAACATTAGGATCAATATCTAGACATACGACAGCGCGGTACCCGCTCTGGAATATACCATAACATTAGGATCAATATCTAGACACACGACAGCGTGGTACCAGCCCCGGCACATTATGATCAATATTTTGACACACGACAGCGTGGTACCAGCTCTGGAATAAACCACAACATTAGGATCAATATCTAGCCACACGACAGCGTGGTACCAGCTCTGGAATGTACCATAACATTAGGATCAATATCTAGACACACGACAGCCTGGAACCAGCTCCGGAACATTAGGATCAATATTTAGACACACGACAGCGTAGTACAAGCTCTCGAATCAATCATAACATTAGGATCAATATATAGACACACGACAGCGTGGTACCAGCTTTCGAATAAACCATAACATTAGGATCAATATCTAGACACACGACAGCGTGGTACCAGCTCTGGAATATACCATAACATTAGGATCAATATCTAGACACACGACAGCGTGATACCAGCTCCGGAACATTAGGATCAATATCTAGACACACGACAGCGTGGTACCAGCTCTCGAATAAATCATAACATTAGGATCAATATCTAAACACACGACAGCGCGGTACCAGCTCTGGAATATACCATAACATTAGGATCAATATCTAGACACCACACGACAGCGCGGTACTAGCTCTGGAATATACCATAACATTAGGATCAATATCTAGACACACGACAGCGTGGTACCAGCCCCGGCACATTAGGATCGATATCTTGACACACGACAGCGTAGTACCAGCTCTCGAATAAATCATAACATTAGGATCAATATATAGACACACGACAGCGTGGTACCAGCTCTGGAATATACCATAACATTAGGATCAATATCTAGACACACGACAGCGTGGTACTAGCTCTGGAATATACCATAACATTAGGATCAATATCTAGACACACGACAGCGTGGTACCAGCTCTCGAATATACCATAACATAGGATCAATATCTAGACACACGACAGCGTGGTACCAGCTCTGGAATATTCCATAACATTAGGATCAATATATAGACACACGACAGCGTGGTACTAGCTCTCGAATAAACCATAACATTAGGATCAATATCTAGACACACGACAGCGTGGTACCAGCTCTGGAATATACCATAACATTAGGATCAATATCTAGACACACGACAGCGTGGTACCAGCTCCGAAACATTAGGATCAATATCTAGACATATGACAGCGCGGTACCAGCCCCGGCACATTATGATCAATATCTTGACACAGGACAGCGTGGTACCAGCTCTGGAATAAACCACAACATTAGGATCAATATCTAGCCACACGACAGCGTGGTACCAGCTCTGGAATATACCATAACATTAGGATCAATATCTAGAAACACGACAGCCTGGAACCAGCTCCGGAACATTAGGATCAATATTTAGACACACGACAGCGTAGTACAAGCTCTCGAATCAATCATAACATTAGGATCAATATATAGACACACGACAGCGTGGTACCAGCTTTCGAATAAACCATAACATTAGGATCAATATCTAGACACACGACAGCGTGGTACCAGCTCTGGAATATACCATAACATTAGGATCAATATCTAGACACACTACAGCGTGATACCAGCTCCGGAACATTAGGATCAATATCTAGACACACGACAGCGTGGTACCAGCTCTCGAATATACCATAACATAGGATCAATATCTAGACACACGACAGCGTGGTACCAGCTCTGGAATATACCATAACATTAGGATCAATATATAGACACACTACAGCGTGGTACCAGCTCTCGAATAAACCATAACATTAGGATCAATATCTAGACACACGACAGCGTGGTACCAGCCCCGGCACATTATGATCAATATCTTGACACACGACAGCGTGGTACTAGCTCTGGAAGAAACCACAACATTTGGATCAATATCTAGCCACACGACAGCCTGGTACCAGCTCCGGAACATTAGGATTAATATCTAGACACACGACAGCACGGTACCAGCTCTGGAATAAACCATAACATTAGGATCAATATTTAGACACACGACAGCGTGGTACTAGCTCTGGAATATACTATAACATTAGGATCACTATCTAGACACACGACAGCGTGGTACTAGCTCTGGAATATACCATAACATTAGGATTAATATCTAGACACACGACAGCATGGTACTAGCTCTGGAATATACCATAACATTAGGATCAATATCTAGACACACTACAGCGTGGTACTAGCTCTGGAATATACCATAACATTAGGATCAATATCTACACACACGACAGCGTGGTACCAGCTCTGGAATATACCATAACATTAGGGTCAATATCTAGACACATGACAGCGTAGTACCAGCTCTCGAATAAACCATAACAGTAGGATCAATATATAGACCCACGACAGCGTGATACCAGCTCCGGAACATTAGGATCAATATCTAGACACACGACAGCGTGGTACTAGCTCTCGAATAAATCATAACATTAGGATCAATATCTAGACACACGACAGCGCGGTACTAGCTCTGGAATATACCATAACATTAGGATCAATATCTAGACACACGACAGCGTGGTACTAGCCCCGGCACATTAGGATCGATATCTTGACATACGACAGCGTAGTACCAGCTCTCGAATATACCATAACATTAGGATCAATATCTAGACACATGACAGCGTGTTACCAGCTATGGAATATACCATAACATTAGGATCAATATCTAGACACACGACAGCGTGGTACCAGCTCTCGAATATACCATAACATAGGATCAATATCTAGACACACGACAGCGTGGTACCAGCTCTGGAATATACCATAACATTAGGATCAATATATAGACACGCGACAGCGTGGTACCAGCTCTCGAATAAACCATAACATTAGGATCAATATCTAGACACACGACAGCGTGGTACTAGCTCTGGAATATACCATAACATTAGGATCAATATCTAGATACACGACAGCGTGGTACCAGCTCCGGAACATTAGGATCAATATCTAGACAAACGACAGCGTTGTACCAGCTCTCGAATAAATCAAAACATTAGGATCAATATCTAGACATACGACAGCGCGGTACCCGCTCTGGAATATACCATAACATTAGGATCAATATCTAGACACACGACAGCGTGGTACCAGCCCCGGCACATTATGATCAATATTTTGACACACGACAGCGTGGTACTAGCTCTGGAATAAACCACAACATTAGGATCAATATCTAGCCACACGACAGCGTAGTACCAGCTCTGGAATATACCATAACATTAGGATCAATATCTAAACACAAGACAGCCTGGTACCAGCTCCAGAACATTAGGATCAATATCTAGACACAGGACAGCACAGTACCAGCTCTGGAATAAACCTTAACATTAGGATCTATATTTAGACACACGACAGTGTAGTACAAGCTCTCGAATCAATCATAACATTAGGATCAATATATAGACACACGACAGCGTGGTACCAGCTCTGGAATATACCATAACATTAGGATCAATATCTAGACACAGGACAGCGTGATACCAGCTCCGGAACATTAGGATCAATATCTAGACACACGACAGCGTGGTACCAGCTCTCGAATAAATCATAACATTAGGATCAATATCTAGACACACGACAGCGCGGTACCAGCTCTGCAATATACCATAACATTAGGATCAATATCTAGACACACGACAGCGTGGTACTAGCCCCGGCACATTAGGATCGATATCTTGACACACGACAGCGTAGTACTAGCTCTCGAATAAATCATAACATTAGGATCAATATATAGACACACGACAGCGTGGTACCAGCTCTGGAATATACCATAACATTAGGATCAATATCTAGACACACGACAGCGTAGTAACAGCTCTGGGATATACCATAACATTAGGATCAATATCTAGACACACGACAGCGTGGTACCAGCTCTGGAATATACCATAACATTAGGATCAATATCTAGACACACGACAGCGTGGTACCAGCTCCGGAACATTAGGATCAATATCTAGACACACGTCAGCACGGTACCAGCTCTAGAATAAACCATAACATTAGGATCAATATTTAGACACTCGACAGCGTAGTACAAGCTCTCGAATCAATCATAACATTAGGATCAATATATAGACACACGACAGCGTGGTACTAGCTCTGGAATATACTATAACATTAGGATCAATATCTAGACACAAGACAGCCTGGTACCAGCTCCAGAACATTAGGATCAATATCTAGACACACGACAGCACAGTACCAGCTCTGGAATAAACCATAACATTAGGATCAATATTTAGACACACGACAGTGTAGTACAAGCTCTCGAATCAATCATAACATTAGGATCAATATATAGACACACGACAGCGTGGTACCAGCTCTGGAATATACCATAACATTAGGATCAATATCTAGACACAGGACAGCGTGATACCAGCTCCGGAACATTAGGATCAATATCTAGACACACGACAGCGTGGTACCAGCTCTCGAATAAATCATAACATTAGGATCAATATCTAGACACACGACAGCGCGGTACCAGCTCTGCAATATACCATAACATTAGGATCAATATCTAGACACACGACAGCGTGGTACCAGCCCCGGCACATTAGGATCGATATCTTGACACACGACAGCGTAGTACTAGCTCTCGAATAAATCATAACATTAGGATCAATATATAGACACACGACAGCATGGTACTAGCTCTGGAATATACCATAACATTAGGATCAATATCTAGACACACGACAGCGTGGTAACAGCTCTGGAATATACCATAACATTAGGATCAATATCTAGACACACGACAGCGTGGTACCAGCTCTCGAATATACCATAACATAGGATCAATATCTAGACACACGACAGCGTGGTACCAGCTCTGGAATATACCATAACATTAGGATCAATATATAGACACACGACAGTGTGGTACCAGCTCTCGAATAAACCATAACATTAGGATCAATATCTAGTCACACGACAGCGTGGTACCAGCTCTGGAATATACCATAACATTAGGATCAATATCTAGACACACGACAGCGTGGTACCAGCTCCGGAACATTAGGATCAATATCTAGACACACGTCAGCACGGTACCAGCTCTAGAATAAACCATAACATTAGGATCAATATTTAGACACACGACAGCGTAGTACAAGCTCTCGAATCAATCATAACATTAGGATCAATATATAGACACACGACAGCGTGGTACTAGCTCTGGAATATACTATAACATTAGGATCAATATCTAGACACACGACAGCGTGGTACCAGCTCTGGAATATACCATAACATTAGGATCAATATCTAGACACACGACAGCGTGGTACTAGCTCTGGAATATACCATAAAATTAGGATCAATATCTAGACACACGACAGCGTGGTACTAGCTCTGGAATATACCATAACATTAGTATCAATATCTATGCACACGACAGCCTGGTACTAGCTCTGGAATATACCATAACATTAGGATCAATATCATTAAGAGATCACCTACCCTGGGTCAATCAGAGTGTTAAGCGAATGATTAGAAGGCGAAATATGGCCTTTAAAAACACTAGGAAGTCAAGTACGCCTTCAAATGACAAGAAATTCCTGGATCTAAAACATTTAATGCGGAAAAAGGTCAAAGAGGCTTATCATCAATACCTAGAAAACATCCTAAATCTAAACAGTGCTGATGCCTCCCATCCTTACAGACCAAACACGAAGAAACGTTATTCCATCCTTAAGCATTCCAAGCAAGATTCCAAATCAATGCCACCCCTAAAGCATGAAAACAAATCCCATCATGAAGAAGCTGCTAAAGCCACAGCACTGAACAAACAGTTTCAGTCTGTCTTCAGCTCCAAATCCCCACTAAGACTTACCTCCATTTGTAAAATGAAAATTCAGGTCTTATTCCAAAAATCCCGCAACGAAGGATCACTGCCTGCCCAGTGGAAGTCAGCAAATGTTGCTCCCATTTACAAAAAAGTCAAACCCCGCCAACTATAGGCCTATCTCACTGACATGTGTTCTATGCAAGGTACTAGAACATATAGTTTCCTCCTCGATAGTAAAACACTTTCTTAACTTGGTTACCTCTGTCTACAATAAGCATCAGGTAGATCTCATCCTATTAGACTTCAGTAAGGCTTTCGATAAGGTCAAACACGAGAAAGTACTACTAAAAATGCATGAATATGGAGTCAGAGGTCAAACATTAAGGTGGATTAAGAGTTTTCTAGATAATAGACTCCAGTCAGTTGTCCTTAATGGTATTAGTTTAGAGGCCATTCCGGTGTCCTCTGGGAGTCCCACAGGGATCCGTACTTGGACCCCTGCTTTTCCTAGCCTACATAAACGACCTCCCACAAAACATCAGTTCCAAAGTCCGCATCTTTGCAGATGATACTGCAATCTATCTATCACTGACATCTGCAAATGAATCGGTCACACTCCAAAACGATCTTAAGAGATTAAAAGAGTGGGAGTTGGAGTGGGACATGGAATTTAACCCCTCCAAATGTCAAGTTATCCACGTCACCAGAAGGAAACATCCTATTCCCAGCAAATATAAACTCCATGGAGTCCTACTTGAGTCGGTCACCTCAGCCAAATACCATGGCGTGGATATCTCAAATAACCTGTCGTGGGACACCCACATAAAAAGGTCAACAAAGAAAGCAAACCAAACATTAGGATTTCTACGTAGAAACCTCCAGGTTAAATCTGAACCCCTTAAGACCATGGCTTACCAGACACTAGTGAGACCCCAGCTTGAATATGGCTCCGAGATCTGGTCGCCCCATACCCAAACATTGATAGACCAAATTGAAGGTGTCCAGCGAAGAGCAGCCCGTTGGATAAAGGCTGACTTCTATCGTACCTCTAGTGTTACAGACATGCTACAATCCCTAAATCTACGCAGACTAGATCAACGGCGTATTGACAATAGGTTATCCCTTATGTATAAAATTCATAATGATCTTGTTGCTATTCCCATTGAAAATTACCTAGTTCCTCTCTCCCGTCCTGCTCGCCATTGCCATTCCTTAAGCTATAGGTTAATTACAGCAACTACAGACTACTACAAGTTTTCCTTCTTTCCAAGAACAATCTATCATTGGAACCACCTCCCTCCTGACATTGTCCATCTCCCTACCATAGAGCAATTCAATACGGCAGTTTGCCATATTGAACATGCCAGTCCCCAGTTGTTCTGCGTAACTGCTTTTAAACTTTTACCACAACTTATTTTTATTACCTTCTTAAATTATACTTTTAACTACTCATACTTTTAACTTCTTTGCGGTTTTTGACGTGCAACATGTCTACGTCCCCGCGAGGGGTTCGACATTAGCGGAAGATAGATATATAGATGTAACCCCCCACCCCCACATCAATTAGACACGAATAAATGATAGACTAAATTTATATAGTGTACCAAATCAAGTAAATATGACAACAGGAACCTAGATAGAAAGATCCTGATGACAATAAAACGCACAATGTTGTTCAATCCGAAATCCTCATATCGTTCTTTACAAGTTATTAACATTTCTTTGTTACCGTCTTTATGGAACAAATGGTGTAGTTTATCAAAGGGAGACTATTGTATTTTTATCTATACATACTAAAAGTAAATATTATCATTGAACATAGCAATAATAAATAAGCTTACTATTGGTAAGAAGTAGATAGTAGGTTTACAATCATTTGGTTTGCATGGTGTCTGCATTGTTTCATCCGGCAGTCTTCGGCTATTATCAACGTCATACGAGGAAAAGGTCAATCATGTAGTGACCTATAGTCTCGCACAACACCAGACGTCATAGCGGGAAACATTGACCGCGGATGAGTGACCGTTGTGTAAATGTGTTTAATACACATGGATAACTAGTCATTTTTAGAAGATTGGTATGCATCACATGTAACAACACATACTTGTAAGTTTTAATATAGTGTGTATTAAGTAAAGCATTAAATAACAACAACGTGCAAACATATTGAGCTAAATATAAAACAGCGACACAAATAAATTACACTGTACACACCTCACCTTATGCTATACTAAGAAACTATCACCAAAAAAACAACAACATAGCGTGGTTAGCTATACAGACAGTGTATACTCGTGTAAATCATTATGTGCGTTTAAAGTGTCATGATGACTTAATCGGCTCTGTTAATAAGGTCATCCTTCTCTTGACCTGGTTATATCAGTGTCCTTATGTTTGTGACATTTCATGTAATTGACGCGTATATATGGTTGCTCCTTGTGGGCATCACTCTTAACCAGCTTGTCTTTTACCATGATCTCCACAGTAACTGGGATCCATTGCAGCACTACACGCCTATTAGTTGCGAACTCGTTGCATTGTGCGTGATAAGAAAAGTAGTATGGAGTTAGATGGTGCTTTCAACTGATATCTGACATTATTTTATACAAATTTATTTTAGTTCGATTGCGAAACAAGTTATTACAACTTATCACTCTCGATACCTCATTCCTGGTGGATTCCATCGCCACGAGGGAGAGACAACGTGGAAATTAAATGCCTTGCCTGATAACCTCTAGAACAATGTTGATCAATACTATATGTGAGACTTGAGTTATGCGGCTTGTATGTGTACCCAAATCTCTACAGTCTTGTCTGTCTCAATACTGGATCGGAATTCCATCCCCCGGCCGTAATGGCATTGGTAGCTGAACCATGTGTACACATGTATCCATGGCCATTGTCAATACTTTTCTTTTAATTGTTTCTGAATAATTCGGTTGGTGAGCCACCAGCTAGTTAAATAATACTTACCGATTGCCTGGCGCCTGGCATACAAGCATAGGATTCAGGAAGTGCTGCTGTTCCAGGAAGTACTCTGTTACCGATTGCCTGGCATACAAGCAAACAAAACCACCACCCCCCAACAAAGTACTGCTGTTACCGATTGCCTGGCGCCTGGCATACAAGCATAGGATTCAGGAAGTACTGCTGTTACCGATTGCCTGGCGCCTGGCATACAAGCATAGGATTCAGGAAGTATTGCTGTTACCGATTGCCTGGCGCCTGGCATACAAGCATAGAATTCAGGAAGTACTGCTGTTACCGATTGCCTGGCGCCTGGCATACAAGTATAGGATTCAGGAAGTACTGCTGTTACCGATTGCCTGGCGCCTGGCATACAAGTATAGGATTCAGGAAGTACTGCTGTTCAAAAAAATAAGTCAGAAATGGCTGGTCTTTTAAATAATTTTAAATTTTAAACACTTGATTTTAACCATATTTTATTGCATATGTAATACATTCGACAATACAATATTACATACGAACATGAATCAGATGTGAAACAAGTTAACAGATTATAAGGCACATATATTCATTTGGAGGGACACTATAATAAACAAACACTTTACTTTTATACAATACCCATACAGTTAGAAAGAACATACATGAAACAAACACACTCATCTGTTCCATTTATTTGCTTATATTTACTATTGTAATGTGTGTTGAATTTACATATTTTGAATTTACTTAGTAAATACATATTTTTTATATAACGACGACCAGAAAAAGTAATAAGTTAGCGTTCATACATTTCTTAGTTGATACAAATTTATTTTAGGTCGATTGTGAAACAAGTTCTTTCAACTTATATTAATCACTCTCGAGACCTCATTCCTGATGGAATCCATCGCCATGATGGAGAGAGAAGATGCAACGTGGCATTTCAATGCCTTGCCTAAGGGCACAATCGTAACGGCTCCAGCGGGACTCGAACTCCGGGCATTTCGCACATGAAGCGAACGCGCATCCACTGCGCTACCACGACTTCCACGAAGTCTTCTTTAAAATCAATGTGTGTAATAAACCCAATTGTGTTTGTTATAATATATGTGCAACTTTTATTGAAATCCAACACTAAATGCCTGCACCCATTGGTGCACGCTTGTGGAACATTGCTCTCAGTATCAAATTGTATTATATAGTCTAGGCCAAATTCCAGAAATGTGTATTGTTGTATATCATGTTTACAGCTGCCTAATAACGATTTTAGACGTAGTTATATGTTCTAAATCGATATAGCTGGTGGTTGTCTGGCTGTATTTTCAACGGTTAACTCTTAAACGTGACAAATCCAAAATGGCCGCCACCGACATATGATAAATTCATTTTGGGTCATATAGTTGATACCAAACACGGTAAGAAATCTTCGTATGTTTTCAGGTACAACGAATCCATCTAGATAAGTATTTGCCCGTACTATGCCAATAAACCAACGGTTAACTCTTAAACCTGACAAATCCAAAATGGCCGCCACCGACATATGATAAATTCATTTTGGGTCATATATTTGATACGAAACACGGTAAGAAATCTTCGTATGTTTTCAGGTACAACGAATCCATCTAGATAAGTATTTGCCCGTACTATGCCAATAAACCATTACTGTCGCCATATTAGCGCAAAATTGATCAATGAGTGCGATTCATACAATATATATTAGTGATTTAGCTTCACCATACCGTCATGGTTCTGATATGTTATTATTAACTTTCAAACAAAAACAGTTATAGTTTATTTTGTCACTGATCACATTTGTACGTGAATGCAAATTAGCTTCATAAGGAAATACAGTCAAACCTCTCCAGAGCAAACACCATCCGGACACACCCAATACTGGTTGTTGTAGAGAGGTTGTTGTTCTAGGGAGGTTCAACTTTTTGAAGGTTTGAAATGCGGGAGTGTGTGTGTTTTACGTTTATTTATCGTCGATACCTGTTGCCCATATGAGCGGCGCCTCCTGAAGAGACAGAGACCAATTACAGAGTCTCCTCTGGTTCGTTTAGGTGCACGGTGTACAGCACCGACACGAGACCTCGGTTTAATGTCGAACCTGGATTACCAGTCCAGCGTGTTACCACTGGACTACAGCTCCGTCTGTGGAAATGCCGGAAGGCAGTTTTGTCAGTTATAATTGCTCATACTGATTTGAATATTGAGTATACAGAATGGGGGTACTACTTTCACTATACGATAGATTGAACTAAAATTGCATATCTAAGGATGCAATGTGTTAAAATCGCCAAATATGGCCGTTATCCGGTATGCGTGTGCATGTGTTGCTTCAAATTGCCAGATTGGTTAAACGCCTTTTTACATATATAACACTCATATGGCCGTTCTCCAGTATGTATGCGCATGTGGACCTTTAAACTGTCAGAAAGACTAAAACGCTTATTACATAATTCACACTCATGCGGCCGTTCTCCGGTATGCTTGAGCATGTGCCGCTTCAACTGGCCATACTGACTGAATGCATTATTGCATAGTTCACATACATGTGGCCGTTCTCCCGTATGTATGAGCATGTGTCGTTTCAAACTGCCAGAATAGGTAAATGCTTTGCTACATACATCACACTCATGTGGTCGTTCTCCGGTATGCATGCGTATAATATGTCGCTTTAAATAGTCATACCGGCAATAAGTCTTATTGCATATTTTACACTCATGGGGCCGTTCTCCGGTGTGCTTGTACATGTGCTGCTCTAAGTTGAAAGCTTCCCTAAAAGTCTTATTACATAGTTCACACTCATGGGGCCGTTCCCGGTTATGAATGCGCATGTGTACCTTCAAATTGCCAGCTACACTAAAAGCTTTATTACATATTTCACACTCATGTGGTCGTTTTCCTGTATGTATGCGCATGTGTACCTTCAAATTACCAGCCATACTAAAAGCCATATTACATTGTCCACATAAATGTGGCCGTTCTCCAGTATGCTTGAGCATATGCAGCTTTAAAGTGCCAGAATGGATAAACGTTTTTTGACATATTTCACACTCATATGGACGTTCTCCAGTATGTGTGTGCATATGCTGCTTTAAACTGCTATAATTGTTAAACGCTTTTTGACACATTTCACACTCATGTGGTCGTTCTCCAGTATGTATGAGCATATGCTGTTTTAAATTGCCAGACTGACTAAACGCCTTGTCACATATTTCACACTTATACGGTTTTTCTCCGGTATGTGTACGCATGTGATATATTAAAGAGCTAGACCAACTAAATGCCGTATTACATAGTTCACACTGATACGGCCGTTCTGTGGTATGTATGCGCTTGTGCTGTTTCAAATTACAAGAGTGACTAAAAGTTTGGTTACATAGTTCACACTCATGTGGTCGTTCTCCAGTATGTATGAGCATATGTCGCGTTACTTGGCTAGAATTGCTAAACGCCTTGTTACATATTTCACACTGATATGGTTTTTCTCCAGTATGTGTACGCATGTGTTGCTTTACATCGCTAGATCGACTAAATGCCTTATTACATAGTTCACATTGATACGACCGTTCTGTGGTATGCAGGCTCATGTGCTGTTTCAAATTCCCAGAATGGTTAAAAGTTTGCTTACATATTTCACACTCATGTGGTCGTTCTCTAGTATGTATGAGCATATGCTGCTTTACATGACTAGCATTGCTAAACGCCTTGCTACATATATCACACTCATATGGTTTTTCTCCAGTATGTGTACGCATGTGTTGCTTTACATCATTAGACCGACTAAATGCCTTATTACATAGTTCACAGTGATGCGGCCGTTCTGTGCTGTGAATGCGCATGTGCTGCTTCAAATCCCAAGAATAGCTAAAAGTTTGTTTACATATTTCACACACGTGTGACCGTACTCCGGAATTAATGGTAAGTTCCTGACTAGACATTATGAGAATCGTTAGTTATAAAATTAATAAATGTGTTCTCTGAACTATGTGCATGTGAATTGACGAAGTATGTCAGTTCTTACATAGCGTAACATCCTTTACACATCGAGTTCACAATACGAATAGCACACGTTTCTGTAGTAGTGCAACCAAACATCAAGTGTCTGTAGTAGTACAACCAAACATCAAGTTTCTGTAGTAGTACAACCAAACATCAAGTGTATGTAGTAGTACAACCAAACATCAAGTGTCTGTAGTAGTGCAACCAAACATCAAGTTTCTGTAGTAGTACAACCAAACATCAAGTGTCTGTAGTAGTGCAACCAAACATCAAGTATCTGTAGTAGTGCAACCAAACATCAAGTTTCTGTAGTAGTACAACCAAACATCAAGTTTCTGTAGTAGTGCAACCAAACATCAAGTGTCTGTAGTAGTGCAACCAAACATCAAGTATCTGTAGTAGTGCAACCAAACATCAAGTTTCTGTAGTAGTACAACCAAACATCAAGTTTCTGTAGTAGTGCAACCAAACATCAAATTGCTGTAGTAGTACAACCAAACATCAAGTTTCTGTAGTAGTGCAACCAAACATCAAGTGTCTGTAGTAGTACAAACACACATCAAGTTTCTGTAGTAGTACAACCAAACATCAAGTTTCTGTAGTAGTACAACCAAACATCAAGTTTCTGTAGTAGTACAACCAAACATCAAGTGTCTGTAGTAGTGCAACCAAACATCAAGTTTCTGTAGTAGTACAACCAAACATCAAGTATCTGTAGTAGTGCAACCAAACATCAGGTTTCTGTAGTAGTACAACCAAACATCAAGTTTCTGTAGAAAAGAGAATTTAATCATTAATTGATCCCAGTAGATCACTGTGTATAGATCCCAGTGGATCACTGTTGTATAGATCCCAGTGGACCACTGTGCATAGATCCCAGTGGACCACTGTGCATAGATCCCTGTGGACCACTGTGTATAGATCCCAGTGGACCACTGTGTATAGATCCCAGTGGACCACTGTGTATAGATCCCAGTGGACCACTGTGCATAGATCCCAGTGGACCACTGTGTATAGATCCCAGTGGACCACTGTGCATAGATCCCAGTTGACAACTGTGTATAGATCGCAGTGGACCACTGTGCATTTACTAACTTTTAATAAATTACAGCAGACTGGGATCCGAAAGAAGTCTAAAATCGCTAAGTTAAAGTGCTGTTTCTCTCCTGTTGAAATAATGAAAATCTCGATCCTAACCCTATCGAAGCTATAATAATCTTATGTCCCTCCCAAACGAAAGCTGAACTCTGTGTTTGTTCTACCTTTATGTATCGTCGCTACCGGTTGCCCATATGAGCGACACTAAGAGAATAGTCATTATAGATGTTTGGAGGATAGTGCAATGACACAGACAGAGACCCATTCCAGAGTCTCCTCTGGTTCTTTTACGTGCACGGTGTACAGCACCGACACGATACCTCGGTTTAAAGTCCCATCGGAAAGACTGTTAATGTTATTAGGGCCAGACAGGGGATCGAACCTGCGATCCCTGGATTACCAGTCCAGCATGTTACTACTGGACTACAGATCCGTCTGTGAATCTCCAATGATGATTGAGCTTATTTACCCTCGACTCCGGCGAACCAAATGGGCGAATCTCCAACCCAAAATTGGTCGTTTATATACCCCACGCTGGTCGGACTACCAGAATATGGTCGACCCGACCCAAAATTGGTGGTGACCCGACCGAAAATTGGTAGCGACCCAAAAGTAGTCGCGACCGAAAATTGGTCGTGACCCAAATGTGGTCGATCGTTCCAAAATCGCTAGGCAACGCCACACTAGCGATGGAACAAAATGGCAGCTACAAAACACTAATACGGTAATACATTTACCGGTTGAAATGTCGATCTCTTCCTAGTTCAATGTCTACGATGTGCCTTGTTTAACAATGACGCATCAATAAATCTACCAGAATACAATGTTAAAGATGGGATCCATGGTTCCAAAACTTGCCAAAGAGAAATTATCTTTTACGATTTACGATGAGTTCTCAAGCTAATTAAACAATACCACTTGGCATAAATGCAGACAATGCGTTACATTTCAGATATAATCACAATATTCATCGTCGTATTACGATTCCTCGACGGTACAAGCATAAACATAGTCAAATAAATAGACATCACGGAAACATGATACATAAACAGGACACAAGCGCAAGGAAAATTGATTCAAAAGGCGACAGAATAGATCGGATTTGAACTGGCGAGCATTATGCGTTTCATGTGTAAGCTGGCCTGCAAATATAACAAGGTCGGCATACATATTTAACGTATGGTCACTTGTCTCATGCGTCACACAAACTTGCATGACCGCGGAAGTCTTGGATTATTGCACGACACGGTCTATACAAAACATAGCAAAGGTAATCACTTGACCTCATTAACATATAAATGCAACCTCCTATATGCGTTGCATATCAGTATGGCATGGTATTGTATGATATTGTATGGTATTGTACGGTATGGTATTGTACGGTATGGTATTGTACGGTATTGTACAGTATGGTATTGTACGGTATGGTATTGTACGGTATGGTATTGTACGGTATGGTATTGTATGGTATTGTGTATGGTATAGTCTGGTATTGTATGGTATTGTATGGTATGGTAGTGTGTGGTATGGTATTGTATGGTATTGTATGGTATTGTATGGTATGGTATGGTATTGTATGGTATTGTACGGTATGGTATTGTACGGTATGGTATTGTACGGTATTGTACGGTATGGTATTGTACGGTATGGTATTGTATGGTATTGTATGGTATTGTATGGTATTGTGTATGGTATAGTTTGGTATTGTATGGTATTGTATGGTAGTGTGTGGTATGGTATTGTATGGTATGGTATTGTATGGTATGGTATTGTATGGTATTGTACGGTATGGTATTGTACGGTATGGTATTGTATGGTATGGTATGGTATTGTATGGTATTGTACGGTATCAGGGTTGGCCGGGAAATACCGGGGGCGGGAAATACCGCCGGGAAATACCGGTATTTCCCGCATAAGCCCAGAAGTGGGAAATACCGGGAAATACCGGGAAATAAGATTATGTGTCTTCCAAACACGTTTTTTGCTCATTTGTATGCATTGCTACCACTCTATAAGTGCTTAAACTATTTCGTCCCTGCCAGGGGTACTCATCAGGTGGCATCATTGGCAACCACAACAGTTTTTTTTGGGTTTTATTGTTTTTTTTTGTTTTTTTTTATTTTATTGTTTTTTTTTCATTTATTTTTTCGTTTTTCTTGTTGGAATGTTTCTTCAGCCAGTAGTCTGTCTTCACCAGTCGATTTCCTCGCTACCTCTCAGGAAGCAGTAGCATAGCACCAGCTTCGCTGCTTTCTCAACGCCCAGTCTGTTGCGTAGTTTCGTCTGTATGATGCCGAAGTTGGAGAACACACGTTCAATGGCGGCTGAACTTGCTGGCAGTACCATCAATTTCCTGGCGAGCTGACTGAAGTCTTTGGTGATCACGCCCGACCTCTCCACACATGACCACCATACAGCTGGCTTCGAGTTGTTGATGGAGGATTCCTGTTGTAGCACCTTAGGAATTGGCAGTGTCTCGGACATGTAGTTGAGGAGTTCGGGTACAAGTTCCGGCTTGGTCTCATGAAGAAGCTCCTGGGCACTGGATGTCTGTTAGATGGAAGCCACTGTCCACTATCCGCTCTGACAGTGTATTCCAGTGAGATTAGGACTATAGAGTATGGACACCTTTGTCTAATTGGCTGACATCTCTCACACCTACATGTATCTTGAAATTGAAGTCCCACAACACACCTTAACACCTGACTGGGCATTGCTAATTGAAACTGTGTACAAACAAACAGTGTGGGTCATCTCAAATTATGATTCTGACTTCTTTAATAACTAATTGATTATTTTAATAATACAGCTATATTATGAACACATTTCAGGGATAATCCTAAAAACATTTGCATTTTGCCTACTACATTAAACATTTAAAATACCTCCAATAAATGTATGTATAAACTCCTTAAACTGTGTTTGTATACAATGTATATTAGAGTAATAATGAACAGTCTCAATAATGTTAGATCTCTAACATTTATATAAAGATTATAAGCAATGCGTAAATGCCACTATGAATGCCTGTATTTTTCGTCATATTCTTCAAAAGCAGTTCATTTTCATCCTGCACACATGATACTACAATCAGTACACCGGGTAATAGAAATTGTATGGTATATATACCTGTATTTACCATCAAAATCATCCAAATTCTTATTTCCCGGTATCCAAATTCTTATTTCCCAGTATTCCCGGTATTTCCCGGTATTTCCCGGTATTTCCCGGTATTTCCCAGTATTTCCCGGTATTTCCCGCCGTCCCGGGAAATACTCTTATTTCCCGGGAAATTGCCAACCCTGTACGGTATGGTATTGTATGGTATTGTACGGTATTGTATGGTATTGTATGGTATTGTATGGTATTGTATGGTATTGTGTATGGTATAGTTTGGTATTGTATGGTATTGTATGGTATGGTAGTGTGTGGTATGGTATTGTATGGTATGGTATTGTATGGTATGACAAAATATCCGTACAATATCCAATTGTTCATATTCATGAAATGTACTAACAAATAATTCATTCGGATTTCTTTTGTGACGCAAGGCCATTGTATAATAAAGGTGGGAGAATCACACCTGTCGATGTCAAATGGCAAAATCGTATGCACAAATGTAAGACAATATATCTTAAACATTGTTTAAATCTATAATATTATTATTCTTAACACCAATGCACACATTTATAACCATTCATGTCCGGAAAGATTCAAAATCTTTGTCAGAAATCCCGCCATCGGATCAGGGCGGAAAGTACTATGCGAAAACAGCCTTCAGAGATAGGAACTTTAAATAACAGATCGGGAAAAAAAGTATGTAGCCACACTGAGGCACGGTACTGTAGAGGTCTTATATACCCCATCTCCTAGTAGCCACACTGCGGCACGGTACTGTAGAGGTCTTATATACCCCATCTCCTAGTAGCCACACTGAGGCACGGTACTGTATAGGTCTTATATATCCCATCTCCTAGTAGCCACACTGAGGCACTGTACTGTAGAGGTCTTATATATCCCATCTCCTAGTAGCCACACTGAGGCACGGTACTGTAGAGGTCTTATATACCCCATATCCTAGTAGCCACACTGAGGAACGGTACTGTAGAGGTCTTATATATCCCATCTCCTAGTAGCCACACTGAGGCACGGTACTGTAGAGGTATTATATACCCCATCTCCTAGTAGCCACACTGAGGCACGGTACTGTAGAGGTCTTATATATCCCATCTCCTAGTAGCCACACTGAGGCACGGTACTGTAGAGGTCTTATATATCCCATCTCTTAGTAGCCACACTGAGGCACGGTACTGTAGAGGTCTTATATATCCAATCTCCTAGTAGCCACACTGAGGCACGGTACTGTAGATGTCTTATAGATCCCATCTCCTAGTAGTCACACTGAGGCACAGTACTGTAGATGTCTTATATATCCCATTTCCTAGTAGCCACACAGAGGCACGGTACTGTAGAGGTCTTATATATCCCATCTCCTAGTAGTCACACTGAGGCACGGTACTGTAGAGGTCTTATATACCCCATCTCCTAGTAGCCACACTGAGGCACGGTACTGTAGAGGTCTTATATATCCCATCTCCTAGTAGCCACACTGAGGCACGGTACTGTAGATGTCTTATAGATCCCATCTCCTAGTAGCCACACTGAGGCACGGTACTGTAGATGTCTTATATATCCCATCTCCTAGTAGTCACACTGAGGCACGGTACTGTTGAGGTCTTATATATCCCATTTCCCATTTAATTTAAATGATTAGTAACGTTTCTCGTTTGGTCATTTAAATTAAATAAGTAGGGGCCTACCACCAGCTACATTGTACAAAATTATTTTAGCTCGATTGCGAAACAAGTTCTTACAACTTATAAGTTATATTAATCAATCTCGAGACCTCATTCCTGATGGATTCCATCGCCACGAGGGAGAAGAAGCAACATGGAATTTAAATGCCTTGCATATGGGCACAATCGTAACGGCACCATCGAGGCTCGAACTCCGTACCTTTCACACCTGAAGCAAACGCGCATCCACTGCGCTATCACGATTTCCTGTAGGCTCTTTTTTATTGAGCTGCAATTATTATTTGCTTTTAGATAATTGCCTATATCAGTACATGTGTTTTTATTTGCCTTGCTTTGATGTATATATATTTTATCATTTTTGTGTTTTGTAGCGTTAACGATAGAGGCAGTAACGATATATAACCGGATATACAATCGGCAGTACTCTTGGGACAATTGGCAGTAATCTGGACATTAGGGTTAGGGTTAAATTTGATCTTCAATTGAAGAGTATTCTACTTTTCAGCTTTAGTTTACTGCCACCTGTTTTGTGGGATTACTGACTCTATCCATCTAATGACCTACATTTTATCCAACCCTCATAAAATATATTACACCATAAACATGAATGCACTTTATTATAGTACTTATGACCGCCTCAGATAGGACACTTTGTCACACTTATATAATAATCCCGAAAGTGTTCCCACATGTATACACATCTGATCAGAAATAAAATAATTACACTTACGTTGTAGGCCTACTATATTTGTGCACATTGTGTATCTGTGATAAGGGAGATAACTATGCAAATGATTTCACTCAAATGAAATAAATGGTATCCAATCTATATTTTGGAATATGTTTTTCAAGTTTGAATAGGTTTGCCAACAGGCACGAGACACACGATTGTAAAACAACAAATACATTGCCTATTAAATACATAGTAAAAAGTAAAAACATACAGTCTTCATTTATATTTGCAATGTTTCATTTCTTCTGATGCCACATCCACTGTGAAGAGGTATTCAAATCAAACTATAAAAGAGCAACACTCTTCAAATTATAATGTTTTCCATAGCCAGTACTCACCTGTGAATAACGTCATTGTGCTTACACACTGTATTCCTTCGCCAAATAATACAGTATACCAACCTTCAGTTTGCAATGGCCTGAATTCTTATACCATATCTTTTCTACACATCAACTAGTCTGAAGTCTTTGCAAGTCACATAATTTCTAAAAAATAACACAAAAACTATTCACTGCCTGTCATGAAAATGCATTTTTACCAAAAACAAAAATTAACTATATTAGTTAGTTATCGGGACTACATTCGTGGACTACATTCGTGCACCTCTGCCTATTTACGTGCATATGGTCGTATAGTAGTAATATTGGATCAAGTGTGCTACATATGGTCGTATAGTAGTAATATTGGATCAAGTGTGCTATATATGGTCGTATAGTAGTAATATTGGATCAAGTGTGTTACCTATGGTCGTATAGTAGTAATATTGGATCAAGTGTGCTATATATGGTCGTATAGTAGTAATATTGGATCAAGTGTGCTATATATGGTCGTATAGTAGTAATATTGGATCAAGTGTGTTACATATGGTCGTATAGTAGTAATATTGGATCAAGTGTGCTACATATGGTCGTATAGTAGTAATATTGGATCAAGTGTGCTATATATGGTCGTATAGTAGTAATATTGGATCAAGTGTGTTACTATGGTCGTATAGTAGTAATATTGGATCAAGTGTGCTATATATGGTCGTATAGTAGTAATATTGGATCAAGTGTGCTATATATGGTCGTATAGTAGTAATATTGGATCAAGTGTGCTATATATGGTCGTATAGTAGTAATATTGGATCAAGTGTGCTATATATGGTCGTATAGTAGTAATATTGGATCAAGTGTGCTACATATGGTCGTATAGTAGTAATATTGGATCAAGTGTGCTATATATGGTCGTAGAGTAGTACTATTGGATCAAGTGTGCTATATATGGTCGTATAGTAGTAATATTGGATCAAGTGTGTTACATATGGTCGTATAGTAGTAATATTGGATCAAGTGTGCTATATATGGTCGTATAGTAGTAATATTGGATCAAGTGTGTTACATATGGTCGTATAGTAGTAATATTGGGTCAAGTGTGTTACATATGGTCGTATAGTAGTAATATTCGATCAAGTGTGTTACATATGGTCGCATAGTAGTAATATTGGATCAAGTGTGCTATATATGGTCGTATAGTAGTAATATTGGGTCAAGTGTGCTATATATGGTCGTAGAGTAGTACTATTGGATCAAGTGTGCTATATATGGTCGTATAGTAGTAATATTGGATCAAGTGTGCTATATATGGTCGTATAGTAGTAATATTGGATCAAGTGTGTTACATATGGTCGTATAGTAGTAATATTGGATCAAGTGTGCTACATATGGTCGAATAGTAGTAATATTGGATCAAGTGTGCTATATATGGTA
>CM026388.1:6783683-6814233 GCA_014843695.1 Archivesica marissinica | reverse complement strand
TTTGTGACATTTCATGTAATTGACGCGTATATATGGTTGCTCCTTGTGGGCATCACTCTTAACAAGCTTGTCTTTTACCATGATCTCCACATTAACTGGGATCCATTGCAGCACTACACGCCTATTAGTTGCGATCTCGTTGCATTGTGCGTGATAAGAAAAGTAGTATGGAGTTAGATGGTGCTTTCAACTGATATCTGACATTTGTTTATACAAATTTATTTTAGTTCGATTGCGAAACAAGTTATTACAACTTATCACTCTCGATACCTCATTCCTGGTGGATTCCATCGCCACGAGAGAGAGACAACGTGGAAATTAAATGCCTTGCCTGATAACCTCTAGAACAATGTTGATCAATACTATATGTGAGTCTTGAGTTATGCGGCTTGTATGTGTACCCACATCTCTACAGTCTTGTCTGTCTCATTACTGGATCGGAATTCCATCCCCCGGCCGTAATGGCATTGGTAGCTGAACCATGTGTACACATGTATCCATGGCCATTGTCAATACTTTTCTTTTAATTGTTTCTGAATAATTCGGTTGGTGAGCCACCAGCTAGTTAAATAATACTTACCGATTGCCTGGCGCCTGGCATACAAGCATAGGATTCAGGAAGTACTGCTGTTCAAAAGAAATAGGTGTCTCATAAGTCAGAAATGGCTGGCCTTCATACATTTTTTAGTTGATACACATTTATTTTAGGTCGATTGTGAAACAAGTTCTTTCAACTTATATTAATTACTCTCGAGACCTCAATCATGATGTAATCCATCGCCATGAAGGAGAGAGAAGAGGCAACGTGGCATTTCAATGCCTTGCCTAAGGGCACAATCGTAACGGCTCCAGCGGGGCTCGAACTCCGGGCATTTCGCACATGAAGCGAACGCGCATCCACTGCTCTACCACGACTTCGACGAAGTCTTCTTTAAAATCAATGTGTGTAATAAACCCAATTGTGTTTGTTATAATATATGTGCAACCACGCTTGTGGAACATTGCTCTCAGTATCAAATTGTATTATATAGTCTAGGCCAAATTCCAGAAATGTGTATTGTTGTATATCATGTTTACAGCTGCCAAACAACGATTTTAGACGTAGTTATATGTTCTAAATCGATATAGCTGGTGGTTGTCTGGCTGTATTTTCAACGGTTAACTCTTAAACGTGACAAATCCAAAATGGCCGCCACCGACATATGATAAATTCATTTTGGGTCATATATTTGATACCAAACACGGTAAGAAATCTTCGTATGTTTTCAGGTACAACGAATCCATCTAGATAAGTATTTGCCCGTACTATGCCAATAAACCATTACTGTCGCCATATTAGCGCAAAATTGATCAACGAGTGCGATTCATACAATATATATTAGCGATTTAGCTTCACCATACCGTCATGGTTCTGATATGTTATTATTAACTTTCAAACAAATACAGCTATAGTTTATTTTGTCACTGATCACATTTGTACGGGAATGCAAATTAGCTTCATAATGAAATACAGTCAAACCTCTCCAGAGCAAACACCATCCGGACACACCCAATATTGGTTGTTGTAGAGAGGTTGTTGTTCTAGGGAGGTTCACCTTTTTGAAGTTTGGAAATGCGGGAGTGTGTGTGTTTTACGTTTATTTATCGTCGCTACCTGTTGCCCATATGAGCGACGCCTCTTGAAGAGATTAGTCATTTTAGATGTTTGGAGGATAGTGCAATGATACAGACAGAGACCCATTCCAGAGTCTCCTCTGGTTCGTTTACGTGCACGGTGTACAGCACCGACACGAGACCTCGGTTTAATGTCGAACCTGGATTACCAGTCCAGCGTGTTAGCACTGGACTACAACTCCGTCTGTGGAAATGCCGGAAGGCAGTTTTGTCAGTTATAATTGCTCATACTGATTTGAATATTGAGTATACAGAATGGGGGTACTACTTTCAATATACGATAGATTGAACTAAGATTGAATATCTAAGGATGCAATGTGTTAAAATCGCCAAATATGGCCGTTATCCGGTATGCGTGTGCATGTGTTGCTTCAAATTGCCAGATTGGTTAAACGCCTTTTTACATATATAACACTCATATGGCCGTTCTCCAGTATGTATGCGCATGTGGACATTAAAACTGTCAGAAAGACTAAAACGCTTATTACATAATTCACACTCATGCGGCCGTTCTCCGGTATGCTTGAGCATGTGCCGCTTCAACTGGCCATACTGACTGAATGCATTATTACATAATTCACACTCATGCGGCCGTTCTCCGGTATGCTTGAGCATGTGCCGCTTCAACTGGCCATACTGACTGAATGCATTATTGCATAATTCACATACATGTGGCCGTTCTCCCGTATGTATGAGCATGTGTCGTTTCAAACTGCCAGAATAGGTAAATGCTTTGCTACATACATCACACTCATGTGATCGTTCTCCGGTATGCATGCGTATAATATGTCGCTTTAAATAGTCATACCGGCAATAAGTCTTATTGCATATTTTACACTCATGGGGTCGTTCTCCGGTGTGCTTGTACATGTGCTGCTCTAAGTTGAAAGCTTCCCTAAAAGTCTTATTACATAGTTCACACTCATGGGGCCGTTCCCGGTTATGAATGCGCATGTGTACCTTCAAATTGCCAGCTACACTAAAAGCTTTATTACATATTTCACACTCATGTGGTCGTTTTCCTGTATGTATGCGCATGTGTACCTTCAAATTGCCAGCCATACTAAAAGCCATATTACATTGTCCACATAAATGTGGCCGTTCTCCAGTATGCTTGAGCATATGCAGCTTTAAAGTGCCAGAATGGATAAACGTTTTTTGACATATTTCACACTCATATGGACGTTCTCCAGTATGTGTGTGCATATGCTGCTTTAAACTGCTATAATTGTTAAACGCTTTTTGACACATTTCACACTCATGTGGTCGTTCTCCAGTATGTATGAGCATATGCTGTTTTAAATTGCCAGACTGACTAAACGCCTTGTTACATATTTCACACTTATACGGTTTTTCTCCGGTATGTGTACGCATGTGATATATTAAAGAGCTAGACCAACTAAATGCCGTATTACATAGTTCACACTGATACGGCCGTTCTGTGGTATGTATGCGCATGTGCTGTTTCAAATTACAAGAGTGACTAAAAGTTTGGTTACATAGTTCACACTCATGTGGTCGTTCTCTAGTATGTATGAGCATATGTCGCGTTACTTGGCTAGAATTGATAAACGCCTTGTTACATATTTCACACTGATATGGTTTTTCTCCAGTATGTGTACGCATGTGTTGCTTTACATCGCTAGATCGACTAAATGCCTTATTACATAGTTCACATTGATACGACCGTTCTGTGGTATGCAGGCTCATGTGCTGTTTCAAATTCCCAGAATGGTTAAAAGTTTGCTTACATATTTCACACTCATGTGGTCGTTCTCTAGTATGTATGAGCATATGCTGCTTTACATGACTAGCATTGCTAAACGCCTTGCTACATATATCACACTCATATGGTTTTTCTCCAGTATGTGTACGCATGTGTTGCTTTACATCATTAGACCGACTAAATGCCTTATTACATAGTTCACAGTGATGCGGCCGTTCTGTGCTGTGAATGCGCATGTGCTGCTTCAAATCCCAAGAATAGCTAAAAGTTTGTTTACATATTTCACACACGTGTGACCGTACTCCGGAATTAATGGTAAGTTCCTGACTAGACATTATGAGAATCGTTAGTTATAAAATTAATAAATGTGTTCTCTGAACTATGTGCATGTGAATTGACGAAGTATGTCAGTTCTTACATAGCGTAACATCCTTTACACATCGAGTTCACAATACGAATAGCACACGTTTCTGTAGTAGTGCAACCAAACATCAAGTGTATGTAGTAGTACAACCAAACATCAAGTTTCTGTAGTAGTACAACCAAACATCAAGTGTATGTAGTAGTACAACCAAACATCAAGTGTCTGTAGTAGTGCAACCAAACATCAAGTTTCTGTAGTAGTACAACCAAACATCAAGTGTCTGTAGTAGTGCAACCAAACATCAAGTTTCTGTAGTAGTGCAACCAAACATCAAGTTTCTGTAGTAGTACAACCAAACATCAAGTTTCTGTAGTAGTGCAACCAAACATCAAGTTTCTGTAGTAGTACAACCAAACATCAAGTGTCTGTAGTAGTGCAACCAAACATCAAGTATCTGTAGTAGTGCAACCAAACATCAAGTTTCTGTAGTAATACAACCAAACATCAAGTTTCTGTAGTAGTGCAACCAAACATCAAATTGCTGTAGTAGTACAACCAAACATCAAGTTCTGTAGTAGTGCAACAAACATCAAGTGTCTGTAGTAGTACAAACACACATCAAGTTTCTGTAGTAGTACAACCAAACATCAAGTTTTTGTAGTAGTACAACCAAACATCAAGTTTCTGTAGTAGTACAACCAAACATCAAGTGTCTGTAGTAGTGCAACCAAACATCAAGTTTCTGTAGTAGTACAACCAAACATCAAGTATCTGTAGTAGTGCAACCAAACATCAAGTTTCTGTAGTAGTACAACCAAACATCAAGTTTCTGTAGAAAAGAGAATTTAAGTATCATTAATTGATCCCAGTAGATCACTGTGTATAGATCCCAGTGGATCACTGTTGTATAGATCCCAGTGGACCACTGTGCATAGATCCCAGTGGACCACTGTGCATAGATCCCTGTGGACCACTGTGTATAGATCCCAGTGGACCACTGTGTATAGATCCCAGTGGACCACTGTGTATAGATCCCAGTGGACCACTGTGTATAGATCCCTATAGATCCCAGTGGACCACTGTGCATAGATCCCAGTGGACCACGTGTATAGATCCCAGTGGACCACTTGTATAGATCCCAGTGGACCACTGTGCATAGATCCCAGTGGACCACTGTGTATAGATCCCAGTGGACCACTGTGCATAGATCCCAGTTGACAACTGTGTATAGATCGCAGTGGACCACTGTGCATTTACTAACTTTTAATAAATTACAGCAGACTGGGATCCGAAAGAAGTCTAAAATCGCTAAAGTTAAAGTGCTGTTTCTCTCCTGTTGAAATAATGAAAATCTCGATCCTAACCCTATCGAAGCTATAATAATCTTATGTCCCTCCCAAACGAAAGCTGAACTCTGTGTTTGTTCTACCTTTATGTATCGTCGCTACCGGTTGCCCATATGAGCGACACTAAGAGAATAGTCATTATAGATGTTTGGAGGATAGTGCAATGACACAGACAGAGACCCATTCCAGAGTCTCCTCTGGTTCTTTTACGTGCACGGTGTACAGCACCGACACGATACCTCGGTTTAAAGTCCCATCGGAAAGACTGTTAATTTTATTAGGGCCAGACAGGGGATCGAACCTGCGATCCCTGGATTACCAGTCCAGCATGTTACTACTGGACTACAGATCCGTCTGTGAATCTCCGATGATGATTGAGCTTATTTACCCTCGACTCCGGCGAACCAAATGGGCGAATCTCCAACCCAAAATTGGTCGTTTATATACCCCACGCTGGTCGGACTACCAGAATATGGTCGACCCGACCCAAAATTGGTGGTGACCCGACCGAAAATTGGTAGCGACCCAAAAGTAGTCGCGACCGAAAATTGGTCGTGACCCAAATGTGGTCGATCGTTCCAAAATCGCTAGGCAACGCCACACTAGCGATGAAACAAAATGGCAGCTACAAAACACTAATACGGTAATACATTTACCGGTTGAAATGTCGATCTCTTCCTAGTTCAATGTCTACGATGTGCCTTGTTTAACTATGACGCATCAATAAATCTACCAGAATGCAATGTTAAAGATGGGATCCATGGTTCCAAAACTTGCCAAAGAGAAATTATCTTTTACGATTTACGATGAGTTCTCAAGCTAATTAAACAATACCACTTGGCATAAATGCAGACAATGCGTTACATTTCAGATATAATCACAATATTCATCGTCGTATTACGATTCCTCGACGGTACAAGCATAAACATAGTCAAATAAATAGACATCACGGAAACATGATACATAAACAGGACACAAGCGCAAGGAAAATTGATTCAAAAGGCGACAGAATAGATCGGATTTGAACTGGCGAGCATTATGCGTTTCATGTGTAAGCTGGCCTGCAAATATAACAAGGTCGGCATACATATTTAACGTATGGTCACTTGTCTCATGCGTCACACAAACTTGCATGACCGCGGAAGTCTTGGATTATTGCACGACACGGTCTATACAAAACATAGCAAAGGTAATCACTTGACCTCATTAACATATAAATGCAACCTCCTATATGCGTTGCATATCAGTATGGCATGGTATTGTATGATATTGTATGGTATTGTACGGTATGGTATTGTACGGTATGGTATTGTACGGTATTGTACAGTATGGTATTGTACGGTATGGTATTGTACGGTATGGTATTGTACGGTATGGTATTGTATGGTATTGTATGGTATTGTGTATGGTATAGTCTGGTATTGTATGGTATTGTATGGTATGGTAGTGTGTGGTATGGTATTGTATGGTATTGTATGGTATTGTATGGTATGGTATGGTATTGTATGGTATTGTACGGTATGGTATTGTACGGTATGGTATTGTACGGTATTGTACGGTATGGTATTGTACGGTATGGTATTGTATGGTATTGTATGGTATTGTATGGTATTGTGTATGGTATAGTTTGGTATTGTATGGTATTGTATGGTAGTGTGTGGTATGGTATTGTATGGTATGGTATTGTATGGTATGGTATTGTATGGTATTGTACGGTATGGTATTGTACGGTATGGTATTGTATGGTATGGTATGGTATTGTATGGTATTGTACGGTATCAGGGTTGGCCGGGAAATACCGGGGGCGGGAAATACCGCCGGGAAATACCGGTATTTCCCGCATAAGCCCAGAAGTGGGAAATACCGGGAAATACCGGGAAATAAGATTATGTGTCTTCCAAACACGTTTTTTGCTCATTTGTATGCATTGCTACCACTCTATAAGTGCTTAAACTATTTCGTCCCTGCCAGGGGTACTCATCAGGTGGCATCATTGGCAACCACAACAGTTTTTTTTGGGTTTTATTGTTTTTTTTTGTTTTTTTTTATTTTATTGTTTTTTTTTCATTTATTTTTTCGTTTTTCTTGTTGGAATGTTTCTTCAGCCAGTAGTCTGTCTTCACCAGTCGATTTCCTCGCTACCTCTCAGGAAGCAGTAGCATAGCACCAGCTTCGCTGCTTTCTCAACGCCCAGTCTGTTGCGTAGTTTCGTCTGTATGATGCCGAAGTTGGAGAACACACGTTCAATGGCGGCTGAACTTGCTGGCAGTACCATCAATTTCCTGGCGAGCTGACTGAAGTCTTTGGTGATCACGCCCGACCTCTCCACACATGACCACCATACAGCTGGCTTCGAGTTGTTGATGGAGGATTCCTGTTGTAGCACCTTAGGAATTGGCAGTGTCTCGGACATGTAGTTGAGGAGTTCGGGTACAAGTTCCGGCTTGGTCTCATGAAGAAGCTCCTGGGCACTGGATGTCTGTTAGATGGAAGCCACTGTCCACTATCCGCTCTGACAGTGTATTCCAGTGAGATTAGGACTATAGAGTATGGACACCTTTGTCTAATTGGCTGACATCTCTCACACCTACATGTATCTTGAAATTGAAGTCCCACAACACACCTTAACACCTGACTGGGCATTGCTAATTGAAACTGTGTACAAACAAACAGTGTGGGTCATCTCAAATTATGATTCTGACTTCTTTAATAACTAATTGATTATTTTAATAATACAGCTATATTATGAACACATTTCAGGGATAATCCTAAAAACATTTGCATTTTGCCTACTACATTAAACATTTAAAATACCTCCAATAAATGTATGTATAAACTCCTTAAACTGTGTTTGTATACAATGTATATTAGAGTAATAATGAACAGTCTCAATAATGTTAGATCTCTAACATTTATATAAAGATTATAAGCAATGCGTAAATGACACTATGAATGCCTGTATTTTTCGTCATATTCTTCAAAAGCAGTTCATTTTCATCCTGCACACATGATACTACAATCAGTACACCGGGTAATAGAAATTGTATGGTATATATACCTGTATTTACCATCAAAATCATCCAAATTCTTATTTCCCGGTATCCAAATTCTTATTTCCCAGTATTTCCCGGTATTTCCCGGTATTTCCCAGTATTTCCCGGTATTTCCCGCCGTCCCGGGAAATACTCTTATTTCCCGGGAAATTGCCAACCCTGTACGGTATGGTATTGTATGGTATTGTACGGTATGGTATTGTACGGTATTGTACGGTATGGTATTGTAGGGTATGGTATTGTATGGTATTGTATGGTATTGTATGGTATTGTATGGTATTGTATGGTATTGTGTATGGTATAGTTTGGTATTGTATGGTATTGTATGGTATGGTAGTGTGTGGTATGGTATTGTATGGTATGGTATTGTATGGTATGACAAAATATCCGTACAATATCCAATTGTTCATATTCATGAAATGTACTAACAAATAATTCATTCGGATTTCTTTTGTGACGCAAGGCCATTGTATAATAAAGGTGGGAGAATCACACCTGTCGATGTCAAATGGCAAAATCGTATGCACAAATGTAAGACAATATATCTTAAACATTGTTTAAATCTATAATATTATTATTCTTAACACCAATGCACACATTTATAACCATTCATGTCCGGAAAGATTCAAAATCTTTGTCAGAAATCCCGCCATCGGATCAGGGCGGAAAGTACTATGCGAAAACAGCCTTCAGAGATAGGAACTTTAAATAACAGATCGGGAAAAAAAGTATGTAGCCACACTGAGGCACGGTACTGTAGAGGTCTTATATACCCCATCTCCTAGTAGCCACACTGCGGCACGGTACTGTAGAGGTCTTATATACCCCATCTCCTAGTAGCCACACTGAGGCACGGTACTGTATAGGTCTTATATATCCCATCTCCTAGTAGCCACACTGAGGCACTGTACTGTAGAGGTCTTATATATCCCATCTCCTAGTAGCCACACTGAGGCACGGTACTGTAGAGGTCTTATATACCCCATATCCTAGTAGCCACACTGAGGAACGGTACTGTAGAGGTCTTATATATCCCATCTCCTAGTAGCCACACTGAGGCACGGTACTGTAGAGGTATTATATACCCCATCTCCTAGTAGCCACACTGAGGCACGGTACTGTAGAGGTCTTATATATCCCATCTCCTAGTAGCCACACTGAGGCACGGTACTGTAGAGGTCTTATATACCCATTCTAGTAGCCACACTGAGGCACGGTACGTAGAGGTCTTATATATCCCATCTCCTAGTAGCCACACTGAGGCACGGTACTGTAGAGGTCTTATATATCCCATCTCCTAGTAGCCACACTGAGGCACGGTACTGTAGAGGTCTTATATATCCCATCTCCTAGTAGCCACACTGAGGCACGGTACTGTAGAGGTCTTATATATCCCATCTCCTAGTAGCCACACTGAGGCACGTACTGAATTTATAACCCACCTGCACGGTACTGTAGAGGTCTTATATATCCCATCTCCTAGTAGCCACACTGAGGCACGGTACTGTAGAGGTATTATATACCCCATCTCCTAGTAGCCACACTGAGGCACGGTACTGTAGAGGTCTTATATATCCCATCTCCTAGTAGCCACACTGAGGCACGGTACTGTAGAGGTCTTATATATCCCATCTCTTAGTAGCCACACTGAGGCACGGTACTGTAGAGGTCTTATATATCCAATCTCCTAGTAGCCACACTGAGGCACGGTACTGTAGATGTCTTATAGATCCCATCTCCTAGTAGTCACACTGAGGCACAGTACTGTAGATGTCTTATATATCCCATTTCCTAGTAGCCACACAGAGGCACGGTACTGTAGAGGTCTTATATATCCCATCTCCTAGTAGTCACACTGAGGCACGGTACTGTAGAGGTCTTATATACCCCATCTCCTAGTAGCCACACTGAGGCACGGTACTGTAGAGGTCTTATATATCCCATCTCCTAGTAGCCACACTGAGGCACGGTACTGTAGATGTCTTATAGATCCCATCTCCTAGTAGCCACACTGAGGCACGGTACTGTAGATGTCTTATAGATCCCATCTCCTAGTAGCCACACTGAGGCACGGTACTGTAGAGGTCTTATATATCCCATCTCCTAGTAGTCACACTGAGGCACGGTACTGTAGAGGTCTTATATATCCCATCTCTTAGTAGCCACACTGAGGCACGGTACTGTAGAGGTCTTATATATCCCATTTCCCATTTAATTTAAATGATTAGTAACGTTTCTCGTTTGGTCATTTAAATTAAATAAGTAGGGGCCTACCACCAGCTACATTGTACAAAATTATTTTAGCTCGATTGCGAAACAAGTTCTTACAACTTATAAGTTATATTAATCAATCTCGAGACCTCATTCCTGATGGATTCCATCGCCACGAGGGAGAAGAAGCAACATGGAATTTAAATGCCTTGCATATGGGCACAATCGTAACGGCACCATCGAGGCTCGAACTCCGGACCTTTCACACCTGAAGCAAACGCGCATCCACTGCGCTATCACGATTTCCTGTAGGCTCTTTTTTATTGAGCTGCAATTATTATTTGCTTTTAGATAATTGCCTATATCAGTACATGTGTTTTTATTTGCCTTGCTTTGATGTATATATATTTTATCATTTATGTGTTTTGTAGCGTTAACGATAGAGGCAGTAACGATATATAACCGGATATACAATCGGCAGTACTCTTGGGACAATTGGCAGTAATCTGGACATTAGGGTTAGGGTTAAATTTGATCTTCAATTGAAGAGTATTCTACTTTTCAGCTTTAGTTTACTGCCACCTGTTTTGTGGGATTACTGACTCTATCCATCTAATGACCTACATTTTATCCAACCCTCATAAAATATATTACACCATAAACATGAATGCATTTTATTATAGTACTTATGACCGCCTCAGATAGGACACTTTGTCACACTTATATAATAATCCCGAAAGTGTTCCCACATGTATACACATCTGATCAGAAATAAAATAATTACACTTACGTTGTAGGCCTACTATATTTGTGCACATGGTGTATCTGTGATAAGGGAGATAACTATGCAAATGATTTCACTCAAATGAAATAAATGGGATCCAATCTATATTTTGGAATATGTGTTTCAAGTTTGAATAGGTTTGCCAACAGGCACGAGACACACGATTGTAAAACAACAAATACATTGCCTATTAAATACATAGTAAAAAGTAAAAACATACAGTCTTCATTTATATTTGCAATGTTTCATTTCTTCTGATGCCACATCCACTGTGAAGAGGTATTCAAATCAAACTATAAAAGAGCAACACTCTTCAAATTATAATGTTTTCCATAGCCAGTACTCACCTGTGAATAACGTCATTGTGCTTACACACTGTATTCCTTCGCCAAATAATACAGTATACCAACCTTCAGTTTGCAATGGCCTGAATTCTTATACCATATCTTTTCTACACATCAACTAGTCTGAAGTCTTTGCAAGTCACATAATTTCTAAAAAATAACACAAAAACTATTCACTGCCTGTCATGAAAATGCATTTTTACCAAAAACAAAAATTAACTATATTAGTTAGTTATCGGGACTACATTCGTGGACTACATTCGTGCACCTCTGCCTATTTACGTGCATATGGTCGTATAGTAGTAATATTGGATCAAGTGTGCTGCATATGGTCGTATAGTAGTAATATTGGATCAAGTGTGCTATATATGGTCGTATAGTAGTAATATTGGATCAAGTGTGCTATATATGGTCGTATAGTAGTAATATTGGATCAAGTGTGTTACATATGGTCGTATAGTAGTAATATTGGATCAAGTGTGCTGCATATGGTCGTATAGTAGTAATATTGGGAAACGCCTACTGGAAAGCGGGAAAAATACAGTGATTCTCCAGACGGGGTGTATTTGCATGTGAGTACAGTTTTAAGTCAAGCGAACTCTGTTTTGTATGAAACTGATGAAGTAACAAATCTACATGGCACGTTCTTAGATTCATTGGAACCCGATGGACTTAGTCAAATAACACATAGAGTGCAAGCGTCCGAGATATTAGAAATGAGTCAGGTAGATGGACCGACGAATGCAGACCTTATGAAGTGTTTGAAGGGCATAGATTCTAAGTTAATGGATATGGATGAACGGTTAAAGAAATTAGAGACACTAGAGCATAAAGTTGACAAATTCGAAGCTGAGATGAAAAAAATGTGGACTTATGTATATGACATTTCAAAACGGTCTGATGAAAAGCTGTCTAGTGTTACAGATAAGGTAGAAAGCACAGATTTTGCTCTTGGTGTGGTAAATGAGAAGGTACTGGAAGTCGAGAGAGAGAAGGATTTGTTGAAGGAGGAAGTTATTTACTTACAGTCACAGTCAATGCGGAATAACCTTGTGTTTGGAAATATAGCAGAGGCCCCGACTGAGGTCCCGGAAGACACAGAGAAGAAATTACGAGAATTCCTAGTAGATAAGATGAAGATAGCTAGAAAGTTGGTGGATGACATGCAGTTCGAGCGTGTGCACAGGATGGGCCAAAAACAGATGCGAGAGGGAAAACATAGGAACATAGTGGCAAAGTTTACTCTGTTTAAGGACCGCGAGTATGTACGTAAACAGTGGAAAGCATTGCAAGGTACCAACTATTTTGTATTTGAACAATTCCCGAAAGAGGTAAACGACAAACGGAAAAAGCTGATACCAAGGATGAAGGAGGAGAAGCAGAAGGGTAACAGAGCTTGGATATCATATGACACTTTATATGTAAACGGTCGACCAGTGAAGGAGAGCAGTGAAACCTAGGGGTACACAGAGGGTGAACTTGATGTTTTATCCTGGAATATAAATGGTTTAACTAGTGATAAAAAACATTCACCTGATTTCCTTAACCTTATCACAAAAAATGACATTATCTTTCTATTCGAAACATGGACCAATAAAGACAGTGATATTGAACTTTCGGGATATAAGTATATTTCTATAGACGATTCCAAAACCGCAACGCTAAGCGTTGTAGTGGAGGTGTTGTTCTATACTATAAAGATCATTTGTCACCGGGTATTCGTATCATTAGAACGCATTATGACACTATTATATGGATAAAATTAGACCGACATTTTTTCCACTTTGACAAGGACGTTTTTATATGTGGAACCTATATCGGGTGTGAAAATTCACCAGCTTACAATATTGCTGCTGTTGATTTATTTGATACCATACAAAATGATATACATGAATTTGATGACTTAGGGCATATGTATCTCGTGGGAGACTGGAACAGCCGGGTTGGCGTGAAACACGATTTTATTGATTGCGATGTTTTAAATATGAATATTGATGATATTGATTATGTGCCAGATAGTAACCTGCACCGGGCCTCAATGGATAAAACGTGTAATAGTTTCGGTGTAAAATTGCTTGACTTATGTAAAGCCACGGGTATTCGCATAGCTAACGGACGCTTATATGATGACGTAAACGGTGCATACACAAGGTGCATCGGTAATTGATTTACTTCTATTGAAAGAAAACGATTTTCCTTTGCTATGTAATTTTTGTGTAAGCCCATTTAATGAATATAGTGACCATGCGGGCATATTGTTTGTATTGAAATGTAATGTTAGTATAGATAACGGATATGATGAAAAGGGGGTGAGCTTTAAATGGGACGATAGTCAAAAAAATGTTTTCCGCTCACGTATTATTGCACGATTGAATGATTTTAATCGCATAACGAATACAATTAATATACATAGTAGAGAATCTGTCAATGATTTGTTGAATAATTTTACCAATGCAATCCGAGAAGTTGCGGACCCGTTATTTGAGAAATCGTTTAAGCGTAATAAATATGCACCATGTTTTAATGATACACCTATAGTCAGTCAAGCGGAATGGTTTGACAATGAATGTATTCAAGCCAGAAATGTGTATGTAAGTTCACAGCATGTATTTAACAGGCTTAAATCTAAGTCTAGTAGAGAGCAGTTTTGTTATAATAAAAAACATTACAAAGATTTATGTAAGAAAAAACGAAATGCTAGAAAACATAAGAAATTACTAGAAATTGAAAAATTGAAACATGCTAAGCCAAAACAGTTTTGGAAATATTTTAAACGAAAAAATAAAAATTCGGTATCTAATAATATAACTATTGAAGATTTTAAAAAGTACTTTTCAGAGTTGGGCAACGATGCTTCTCAAACTGAAAACCCGGATGCAGAGAATTGTTGTGATAACCATGACTTTGATCATTTAGATTGTTCATTTGATGAGCTTGACAGGCTTATTACTATTGAAGAAATTTTAACTGCTGTGAAGACTTTACAAACGGGTAAAGCCATGGGTAATGATTTTATTATGAATGAATATTTAATTACAGGTATTGATATTTTGTCAGGTCACATATGTGATATTTTTAATGCTATCCTGAACTCTGGTTACTTTCCAGAGAAATGGACGGAAGGAGTTATTATCCCGTTGCATAAAAAGGGTGATGCAAATAATGTAAATAACTATAGGGGAATAACATTAGTAAGCTGTTTGTCTAAATTGTTTACTTCAGTTTTAAATAAAAGAATAGTTAATTTCTGTGAATCAAACAATGTAATATCGGATGCTCAATTTGGATTTAGAAAAGGGCGTTCAACAGTTGATGCCCTATTCACTTTAAGTAATATAATTCAAAATTATTTGTTTAATAACAAACGACTATATTGTGTATACGTTGACTTATGTAAATGTTTTGATACTATTTATAGAAATGCCCTGTGGATGAAATTATACAAATGTGGTATACAAGGAAAGCTTTTAAGGATTATTAAAGATATGTACCAAAAGGTTAAGTCTTGTGTTAGAAACTGTAACAGTTATACTGATTATTTTGAATATGCGGTTGGCCTAAGGCAAGGGGAGATAATGTCTCCTATTTTATTTTCATTATTTGTCGAAGATCTCGAACTATTTTTGCAAGAAAATAATAATTCAGGATTGTTAATAGATGATATTGTATTAATGTTACTGTTATTCGCAGACGATATGGTTATATTTGGTAAAACACCACTAGAACTACAAACTAACTTAAATATGTTGCATGAATATTGTGAGCTATGGGGCTTAAAAGTTAATACAGCAAAAACTAAGATAATGGTGTTTCGTAAAAGGGGCGGCCTACTACCGAATGAATCATGGACATATAATGGAATCAACATTGAAGTCGTGAATGATTTTAACTATTTGGGTACTGTATTTAACTATACAGGTAAGTTCACATTAAATCAACAATACTTGTCTGGTAAGGCGTTACAATCTTTAAATGTTCTCTTAGTTAATTGTACCAAATTAAAACTTAAGCCGAAGCTACTATGTCAGCTTTTTGATGCCTTTGTTGGCTCTATTTTGAACTACTCGTCTGAAATTTGGGGGTTTACAAAATCTAAAGAGCTAGAAAGAATTCATTTAAAATTTTGTAAACGTATTTTAAATGTAAGGGTCACTTCATGCTCAATAGGAGTGTACGGTGAACTGGGTAGATATCCCCTTTATATTTCACGTTATATTCGCATTATTAAATACTGGTTCAAATTATTAAATACAGACAATATTATTCTTACGAGCGTATATAAGCAATCTGTACGTGATATGAATAATGGTGCTAAAAACTGGGTATCACAATTAAAAGATATGTTATGTAATTACGGCTTTGCAAATATTTGGGAAGATCCTTATGTAAATGTTAACGATTTTATATGTTTGTTTAAGCAACGGATTATTGATTGCTTTATACAGGGGTGGTTTTGGTAGTAAAGACACAAGTGGTATGCTAGTATTGTATAATAGTTGTAAATTGCGATTTGAATACGAACCCTATCTTAATATTATTCCATCTAATTTACGATACTTAATAGCTAAGCTAAGAATTTCAGCTCATTCATTAAGAATTCACACAGGTAGATATGGCCAAAATAGAATACCACACAACGAACGTTACTGTTTATGCTGTAACACGAGAGACTTGGAAGACGAATACCACTTTATACTAGTATGTCCATGCTACATACATTTGCGAAAAATATTTATTAAAAAATACTATTTTGCAAGTCCGAATATGGTAAAGTTTATTGAATTATTACAATCTAGAAATAGAAATATTTTACTGAAGTTGGCATTGTACTACAAACAAGCTGTTAATATTAGAACTTCAATATTAAATATCATATAATTGCCCAACCTATATTATAAATACAGTCGATTATTTTATCTTGACAATGTTGAATATAGCTGTACATAAAATATGCAGTAGGTGACAGTCAATATACTTACCTAGTATCCGAGCATAGACAAGTAGACATGCACTTATAAAAAAAAAAATAAAAAAAATATATATGTGTAAATATTAAATAGGTTATTAAGAAAACGTCACATTCTTACCTCAAGTTGCAGTAAAGAACGGCTATTGTACTTACCATGATGTCCCAGGAATAGCCAAGACCATCCATCAACATCTAGAATACTATATACTTGGCAATTTGGAAATTTCAAGTTTATCCTCTAAGCAATAGATAACTACAATAATTAGACTCTAAAACAACATACTGATGCTTATAATTAATTTGTTTTGTGTTACATTGATCACGTGTGAATAGTGAATAGTATGTAAAATATGTAAATTATCATGACTATGTACTTACATGTATACGTCTTAATAAACTTATGTTCTGTTCTGTCTACGACCATATGTATCACAGCTTGTATTGTTGTTTTATACACGTAAATTAGCAGAAGTGCATCCGTGGTCCACGAATGTAGTCCCGATAACTAATATATTTTTGTTTTTGGTAAAAATGCATTTTCATGACAGGCAGTGAATAGTTTTTGTGTTATTTTTTAGAAATTATGTGACTTGCGAAGACTTCAGACTAGTTGATGTGTAGAAAAGATATGGTATAAGAATTCAGGCCATTTCAAACTGAATGTTGGTATACTGTATTATTTGGCGAAGGAATACAGTGTGTAAACACAATGACGTTATTCACATGTGAGTACTGGCTATGGAAAACATTATAATTTGAAGAGTGTTGCTATTTTACAGTTTGATTTGAATACCTCTTCACAGTGGATGTGGCATCAGAAGAAATGAATAATTGCAAATATAAATGAAGACTGTATGTTTTTACTTTTTACTATGTATTTAATAGGCAATGTATTTGTTGTTTTACAATCTTGTGTCTCGTGTCTGTTGGCAAACCTATTCAAACTTGAAACACATATTCCAAAATATAGATTGGATCCCATTTATTTCATTTGAGTGAAATCATTTGCATAGTTATCTCCCTTATCACAGATACACCGTGTGCACACATTTAGTACAACGTAAGTGTAATTATTTTATTTCTGATCAGATGTGTATACATGTGGGAACACTTTCGGGATTATTATATAAGTGTGACAAAGTGTCCTATCTGAGGCGGTCATAAGTACTATAATAAAGTGCATTCATGTTTATGGTGTAATATATTTTATGAGGGTTGGATAAAATGTAGGTCATTAGATGGATAGAGTCAGTAATCCCACAAAACAGGTGGCAGTAAACTAAAGCTGAAAAGTAGAATACTCTTCAATTGAAGATCAAATTTAACCCTAACCCTAATGTCCAGATTACTGCCAATTGTCCCAAGAGTACTGCTAATTGTATATTTCGTTACTGCCTCTATCGTTAACGCTACAAAACACATGAATGATAAAATATATACATCAAAGCAAGGCAAATAAAAACACATGTACTGATATAGGCAATTATCTAAAAGCAAATAATAATTGCAGCTCAATAAAAAAGAGCCTACAGGAAATCGTGATAAGCGTTTGCTTCAGGTGTGAAAGGTCCGGAGTTCGAGCCTCGATGGTGCCGTTACGATTGTGCCCATATGCAAGGCATTTAAATTCCACGTTGCTTCTTCTCCCTCATGGCGATGGAATCCATCAGGAATGAGGTCTCAAGATTGATTAATATAACTTATAAGTTGTAAGAACTTGTTTCGCAATCGAGCTAAAATAAATGTGTACAATGTAGCTGGTGGTAGGCCCCTACTTATTTAATTTAAATGACCAAACGAGAAACGTTACTAATCATTTAAATTAAATGGGAAATGGGATATATAAGACATCTACAGTACCGTGCCTCAGTGTGACTACTAGGAGATGGGATATATAAGACATCTACAGTACCGTGCCTCAGTGTGACTACTAGGAGATGGGATATATAAGACCTCTACAGTACCGTGCCTCAGTGTGGCTACTAGAGATGGGATATATAAGACCTCTACAGTACCGTGCCTCAGTGTGACTACTAGGAGATGGATATATAAGACCTCTACAGTACCGTGCCTCAGTGTGGCTACTAGGAGATGGGATATATAAGACATCTACAGTACCGTGCCTCAGTGTGGCTACTAGGAGATGGGATATATAAGACCTCTACAGTACCGTGCCTCAGTGTGGCTACTAGGAGATGGGGTATATAAGACCTCTACAGTACCGTGCCTCAGTGTGACTACTAGGAGATGGGATATATAAGACCTCTACAGTACCGTGCCTCAGTGTGGCTACTAGGAAATGGGATATATAAGACATCTACAGTACCGTGCCTCAGTGTGACTACTAGGAGATGGGATATATAAGACATCTACAGTACCGTGCCTCAGTGTGGCTACTAGGAGATGGGATATATAAGACCTCTACAGTACCGTGCCTCAGTGTGGCTACTAGGAGATGGGATATATAAGACCTCTACAGTACCGTGCCTCAGTGTGACTACTAGGAGATGGGATATATAAGACCTCTACAGTACCGTGCCTCAGTGTGACTACTAGGAGATGGGATATATAAGACTCTACAGTACCGTGCCTCAGTGTGGCTACTAGGAGATGGGATATATAAGACCTCTACAGTACCGTGCCTCAGTGTGGCTACTAGGAGATGGGATATATAAGACATCTACAGTACCGTGCCTCAGTGTGGCTACTAGGAGATGGGATATATAAGACCTCTACAGTACCGTGCCTCAGTGTGGCTACTAGGAGATGGGATATATAAGACCTCTACAGTACCGTGCCACAGTGTGGCTACTAGGAGATGGGATATATAAGACCTCTACAGTACCTTTCCTCAGTGTGGCTACTAGGAGATGGGATATATAAGACCTCTACAGTACCGTGCCCCAGTTTGGCTACTAGGAGATGGGATATATAAGACCTCTACAGTACCGTGCCTCAGTGTGGCTACTAAGAGACGGGATATATAAGACCTCTACAGTACCGTGCCTCAGTGTGGCTACTAGGAGATGGGATATATAAGACCTCAACAGTACCGTGCCTCAGTGTGGCTACTAGGAGATGGGATATATAAGACCTCTACAGTACCGTGCCTCAGTGTTGCTACTAGGAGATGGGATATATAAGACCTCTACTGTACCGTGCCTCAGTGTGGCTACTAGGAAATGGGATATATAAGACCTCTACAGTACCGTGCCTCAGTGTGGCTACTAGGAAATGGGATATATAAGACCTCTACAGTACCGTGCCTCAGTGTGGCTACTAGGAGATCGGATATATAAGACCTCTACAGTACCCTGCCTCAGTGTGGCTACTAGGAGATGGGATATATAAGACCTCTACAGTACCGTGCCTCAGTGTGGCTACTAGGAGATGGGGTATATAAGACCTCTACAGTACCGTGCCTCAGTGTGGCTACTAGGAGATGGGATATATAAGACCTCTACAGTACAGTGCCTCAGTGTGGCTACTAGGAGATGGGATATATAAGACCTATACAGTACCGTGCCTCAGTGTGGCTACTAGGAGATGGGGTATATAAGACCTCTACAGTACCGTGCCTCAGTGTGGCTACTAGGAGATGGGGTATATAAGACCTCTACAGTACCGTGCCTCAGTGTGGCTACATACTTTTTTTCCCGATCTGTTATTTAAAGTTCCTATCTCTGAAGGCTGTTTTCGCATAGTACTTTCCGCCCTGATCCGATGGCGGGATTTCTGACAAAGATTTTGAATCTTTCCGGACATGAATGGTTATAAATGTGTGCATTGGTGTTAAGAATAATAATATTATAGATTTAAACAATGTTTAAGATATATTGTCTTACATTTGTGCATACGATTTTGCCATTTGAAATCGACAGGTGTGATTCTCCCACCTTTATTATACAATGGCCTTGCGTCACAAAAGAAATCCGAATGAATTATTTGTTAGTACATTTCATGAATATGAACAATTGGATATTGTACGGATATTTTGTCATACCATACAATACCATACCATACAATACCATACCACACACTACCATAGCATACAATACCATACAATACCAAACTATACCATACACAATACCATACAATACCATACAATACCATACAATACCATACAATACCATACCCTACAATACCATACCGTACAATACCGTACCGTACAATACCGTACAATACCATACCGTACAATACCATACAATACCATACCGTTACTTTTACCGTACAATACCATACAATACCATACCGTACAATACCATACAATACCATACAATACCATACCGTACAATACCATACCGTACAATACCATACAATACCATACCATACAATACCATACCATACAATACCATACCACACACTACCATACCATACAATACCATACAATACCAAACTATACCATACACAATACCATGCAATACCATACAATACCATACAATACCATACCGTACAATACCATACCGTACAATACCGTACAATACCATACCGTACAATACCATACCGTACAATACCATACAATACCATACCATACAATACAATACCATACAATACCATACCACACACTACCATACCATACAATACCATACAATACCAGACTATACCATACACAATACCATACAATACCATACAATACCATACAATACCATACCGTACAATACCATACCGTACAATACCATACCGTACAATACCATACTGTACAATACCGTACAATACCATACCGTACAATACCATACCGTACAATACCATAAATACCATACAATATCATACCATACAATACCATGCCATACTGATATGCAACGCATATAGGAGGTTGCATTTATATGTTAATGAGGTCAAGTGATTACCTTTGCTATGTTTTGTATAGACCGTGTCGTGCAATAATCCAAGACTTCCGCGGTCATGCAAGTTTGTGTGACGCATGAGACAAGTGACCATACGTTAAATATGTATGCCGACCTTGTTATATTTGCAGGCCAGCTTACACATGAAACGCATAATGCTCGCCAGTTCAAATCCGATCTATTCTGTCGCCTTTTGAATCAATTTTCCTTGCGCTTGTGTCCTGTTTATGTATCATGTTTCCGTGATGTCTATTTATTTGACTATGTTTATGCTTGTACCGTCGAGGAATCGTAATACGACGATGAATATTGTGATTATATCTGAAATGTAACGCATTGTCTGCATTTATGCCAAGTGGTATTGTTTAATTAGCTTGAGAACTCATCGTAAATCGTAAACGATAATTTCTCTTTGGCAAGTTTTGGAACCATGGATCCCATCTTTAACATTGCATTCTCGTAGATTTATTGATGCGTCATAGTTAAACAAGGCACATCGTAGACATTGAACTAGGAAGAGATCGACATTTCAACCGGTAAATGTATTACCGTATTAGTGTTTTGTAGCTGCCATTTTGTTCCATCGCTAGTGTGGCGTTGCCTAGCGATTTTGGAACGATCGACCACATTTGGGTCACGACCAATTTTCGGTCGCGACTACTTTTGGGTCGCTACCAATTTTCGGTCGGGTCACCACCAATTTTGGGTCGGGTCGACCATATTCTGGTAGTCCGACCAGCGTGGGGTATATAAACGACCAATTTTGGGTTGGAGATTCGCCCATTTGGTTCGCCGGAGTCGAGGGTAAATAAGCTCAATCATCATCGGAGATTCACAGACGGATCTGTAGTCCAGTAGTAACATGCTGGACTGGTAATCCAGGGATCGCAGGTTCGATCCCCTGTCTGGCCCTAATAAAATTAAAAGTCTTTCCGATGGGACTTTAAACCGAGGTATCGTGTCGGTGCTGTACACCGTGCACGTAAAAGAACCAGAGGAGACTCTGGAATGGGTCTCTGTGTCTGTATCATTGCACTATCCTCCAAACATCTATAATGACTATTCTCTTAGTGTCGCTCATATGGGCAACCGGTAGCGACGATACATAAAGGTAGAACAAACAGTTCAGCTTTCGTTTGGAAGGGACATAAGATTATTATAGCTTCGATAGGGTTAAGATCGAGATTTTCATTATTTCAACAGGAGAGAAACAGCACTTTAACTTTAGCGATTTTAGACTTCTTTCGGATCCCAGTCTGCTGTAATTTATTAAAAGTTAGTAAATGCACAGTGGTCCACTGCGATCTATACACAGTTGTCAACTGGGATCTATGCACAGTGGTCCACTGCGATCTATACACAGTTGTCAACTGGGATCTATGCACAGTGGTCCACTGTGATCTATACACAGTGGTCCACTGGGATCTATGCACAGTGGTCCACTGGGATCTATACAAAGTGGTCCACTGGGATCTATACACCGTGGTCCACTGGGATCTATGCACAGTGGTCCACAGGGATCTATACACAGTGGTCCACTGGGATCTATACACAGTGGTCCACTGGGATCTATACACAGTGGTCCACTGGGATCTATACACAGTGGTCCACAGGGATCTATGCACAGTGGTCCACTGGGATCTATGCACAGTGGTCCACTGGGATCTATACAACAGTGATCCACTGGGATCTATACACAGTGATCTACTGGGATCAATTAATGATACTTAAATTCTCTTTTCTACAGAAACTTGATGTTTGGTTGTACTACTACAGAAACTTGATGTTTGGTTGTACTACTACAAATACTTGATGTTTGGTTGTACTACTACAGATACTTGATGTTTGGTTGTACTACTACAGAAACTTGATGTTTGGTTGCACTACTACAGACACTTGATGTTTGGTTGTACTACTACAGAAACTTGATGTTTGGTTGTACTACTACAGAAACTTGATGTTTGGTTGTACTACTACAGAAACTTGATGTGTGTTTGTACTACTACAGACACTTGATGTTTGGTTGCACTACTACAGACACTTGATGTTTGGTTGTACTACTACATACACTTGATGTTTGGTTGTACTACTACAGAAACTTGATGTTTGGTTGTACTACTACAGACACTTGATGTTTGGTTGCACTACTACAGAAACGTGTGCTATTCGTATTGTGAACTCGATGTGTAAAGGATGTTACGCTATGTAAGAACTGACATACTTCGTCAATTCACATGCACATAGTTCAGAGAACACATTTATTAATTTTATAACTAACGATTCTCATAATGTCTAGTCAGGAACTTACCATTAATTCCGGAGTACGGTCACACGTGTGTGAAATATGTAAACAAACTTTTAGCTATTCTTGGGATTTGAAGCAGCACATGCGCATTCACAGCACAGAACGGCCGCATCACTGTGAACTATGTAATAAGGCATTTAGTCGGTCTAATGATGTAAAGCAACACATGCGTACACATACTGGAGAAAAACCATATGAGTGTGATATATGTAGCAAGGCGTTTAGCAATGCTAGTCATGTAAAGCAGCATATGCTCATACATACTAGAGAACGACCACATGAGTGTGAAATATGTAAGCAAACTTTTAACCATTCTGGGAATTTGAAACAGCACATGAGCCTGCATACCACAGAACGGTCGTATCAATGTGAACTATGTAATAAGGCATTTAGTCGATCTAGCGATGTAAAGCAACACATGCGTACACATACTGGAGAAAAACCATATCAGTGTGAAATATGTAACAAGGCGTTTAGCAATTCTAGCCAAGTAACGCGACATATGCTCATACATACTGGAGAACGACCACATGAGTGTGAACTATGTAACCAAACTTTTAGTCACTCTTGTAATTTGAAACAGCACATGCGCATACATACCACAGAACGGCCGTATCAGTGTGAACTATGTAATACGGCATTTAGTTGGTCTAGCTCTTTAATATATCACATGCGTACACATACCGGAGAAAAACCGTATAAGTGTGAAATATGTAACAAGGCGTTTAGTCAGTCTGGCAATTTAAAACAGCATATGCTCATACATACTGGAGAACGACCACATGAGTGTGAAATGTGTCAAAAAGCGTTTAACAATTATAGCAGTTTAAAGCAGCATATGCACACACATACTGGAGAACGTCCATATGAGTGTGAAATATGTCAAAAAACGTTTATCCATTCTGGCACTTTAAAGCTGCATATGCTCAAGCATACTGGAGAACGGCCACATTTATGTGGACAATGTAATATGGCTTTTAGTATGGCTGGTAATTTGAAGGTACACATGCGCATACATACAGGAAAACGACCACATGAGTGTGAAATATGTAATAAAGCTTTTAGTGTAGCTGGCAATTTGAAGGTACACATGCGCATTCATAACCGGGAACGGCCCCATGAGTGTGAACTATGTAATAAGACTTTTAGGGAAGCTTTCAACTTAGAGCAGCACATGTACAAGCACACCGGAGAACGGCCCCATGAGTGTAAAATATGCAATAAGACTTATTGCCGGTATGACTATTTAAAGCGACATATTATACGCATGCATACCGGAGAACGATCACATGAGTGTGATGTATGTAGCAAAGCATTTACCTATTCTGGCAGTTTGAAACGACACATGTTCATACATACGGGAGAACGGCCACATGTATGTGAATTATGCAATAATGCATTCAGTCAGTATGGCCAGTTGAAGCGGCACATGCTCAAGCATACCGGAGAACGGCCGCATGAGTGTGAATTATGTAATAAGCGATTTAGTCTTTCTGACAGTTTAAAGGTCCACATGCGCATACATACTGGAGAACGGCCATATGAGTGTTATATATGTAAAAAGGCGTTTAACCAATCTGGCAATTTGAAGCAACACATGCACACGCATACCGGATAACGGCCATATTTGGAGATTTTAACACATTGCATCCTTAGATGTTCAATCTTAGTTCAATCTATCGTATAGTGAAAGTAGTACCCCCATTCTGTATACTCAATATTCAAATCAGTATGAGCAATTATAACTGACAAAACTGCCTTCCGGCATTTCCACAGACGGAGTTGTAGTCCAGTGGTAACACGCTGGACTGGTAATCCAGGTTCGACATTAAACCGAGGTCTCGTGTCGGTGCTGTACACCGTGCACGTAAACGAACCAGAGGAGACTCTGGAATGGGTCTCTGTCTGTATCATTGCACTATCCTCCAAAAATCTAAAATGACTAATCTCTTCAGGAGGCGTCGCTCATATGGGCAACAGGTAGCGACGATAAATAAACGTAAAACACACACACTCCCGCATTTCCAAACTTCAAAAAGTTGAACCTCCCTAGAACAACAACCTCTCTACAACAACCAATATTGGGTGTGTCCGGATGGTGTTTGCTCTGGAGAGGTTTGACTGTATTTCATTATGAAGCTAATTTGCATTCCCGTACAAATGTGATCAGTGACAAAATAAACTATAACTGTATTTGTTTGAAAGTTAATAATAACATATCAGAACCATGACGGTATGGTGAAGCTAAATCGCTAATATATATTGTATGAATCGCACTCGTTGATCAATTTTGCGCTAATATGGCGACAGTAATGGTTTATTGGCATAGTACGGGCAAATACTTATCTAGATGGATTCGTTGTACCTGAAAACATACGAAGATTTCTTACCGTGTTTGGTATCAAATATATGACCCAAAATGAATTTATCATATGTCGGTGGCGGCCATTTTTGATTTGCCACGTTTAAGAGTTAACCGTTGGTTTATTGGCATAGTACGGGCAAATACTTATCTAGATGGATTCGTTGTACCTGAAAACATACGAAGATTTCTTACCGTGTTTGGTATCAAATATATGACCCAAAATGAATTTATCATATGTCGGTGGCGGCCATTTTGGATTTGTCACGTTTAAGAGTTAACCGTTGAAAATACAGCCATACAACCACCAGCTATATCGATTTAGAACATATAACTACGTCTAAAATCGTTGTTTGGCAGCTGTAAACATGATATACAACAATACACATTTCTGGAATTTGGCCTAGACTATATAATACAATTTGATACTGAGAGCAATGTTCCACAAGCGTGCACCAATGGGTGCAGGCATTTAGTGTTGGATTTCAATAAAAGTTGCACATATATTATAACAAACACAATTGGGTTTATTACACACATTGATTTTAAAGAAGACTTCGTGGAAGTCGTGGTAGCGCAGTGGACGCGCGTTCGCTTCATTTGCGAAATGCCCGGAGTTCGAGCCCCGCTGGAGCCATTACGATTGTGCCCTTAGGCAAGGCATTTAAATTCCACGTTGCCTCTTCTCTCTCCTTCATGGCGATGGATTACATCATGATTGAGGTCTCGAGAGTAATTAATATAAGTTGAAAGAACTTGTTTCACAATCGACCTAAATTGTATCAACTAAGAAATGTATGAACGCTAACTTATTCATGTTTCTACGGTCGTCGTTATATAAAAAACATGTATTTACTAAGTAAATTCAACACACAGTACAATAGTAAATATAAGCAAATAAATGGAACAGATGAGTGTGTTTGTTTCATGTATGTTCTTTCTAACTGTATGGGTATTGTATAAAAGTACAGTGTTTGTTTATTATAGTGTCACCCCAAATGTATATATGTACCTTATAATCTGTTATCTTGTTTCACATCTGATTCATGCTCGTATGTAATATTGTATTGTCGAAAGTATTACATATGCAATAAAATATTGTTAAATCAAAAGTGTCACCCTTATTTAAAAGGCCAGCCATTTCTGACTTATGAGACACCTATTTTTTTTGAACAGCAGTACTTCCTGAATCCTATGCTTGTATGCCAGGCGCCAGGCAATCGGTAAGTATTATTTAACTAGCTGGTGGCTCACCAACCGAATTATTCAGAAACAATTAAAAGAAAAGTATTGACAATGGCCATGGATACATGTGTACACATGGTTCAGCTACCGATGCCATTACGGCCGGGGGATGGAATTCCGATCCGGTAATGAGACAGACAAGACTGTAGAGATTTGGGTACACATACAAGCCGCATAACTCAAGTCTCACATATAGTATTGATCAACATTGTTCTAGAGGTTATCAGGCAAGGCATTTAATTTCCACGTTGTCTCTCCCTCGTGGCGATGGAATCCACCAGGAATGAGGTATCTACAGTGATAAGTTGTAATAACTTGTTTCGCAATCGAACTAAAATAAATTTGTATAAAATAATGTCAGACATCAGTTGAAAGCACCATCTAACTCCATACTACTTTTCTTATCATGCGCAATGCAACGAGTTCGCAACTAATAGGCGTGTAGTGCTGCAATGGATCCCAGTTACTGTGGAGATCATGGTAAAAGACAAGCTGGTTAAGAGTGATGCCCACAAGGAGCAACCATATATACGCGTCAATTACATGAAATGTCACAAACATAAGGACACTGATATAACCAGGTCAAGAGAAGGATGACCTTATTAACAGAGCCGATTAAGTCATCATGACAATTCAAACGCACATAATGATTTACACGACTATACACTGTCTGTATAGCTAACCACGCTATGTTGTTGTTTTTTGGTGATAGTTTCTTAGTATAGCATAAGGTGAGGTGTGTACAGTGTAATTTATTTGTGTGCTGTTTTATATTTAGCTCAATATGTTTGCACGTTGTTGTTATTTAATGCTTTACTTAATACACACTATATTAAAACTTACAAGTATATGTTGTTACATGTGACGCATACCAATCTTCTAAAAATGACTAGTTATCCATGTGTATTAAACAAATTTACACAACGGTCACTCATCCGCGGTCAATGTTTCCCGCTATGACGTCTGGTGTTGTGCGAGACTATAGGTCACTACATGATTGACCTTTTCCTCGTATGACGTTGATAATAGCCGAAGACTGCCGGATGAAACAATGCAGACACCATGCAAACCAAATTATTGTAAACCTACTATCTACTTCTTACCAATAGTAAGCTTATTTATTATTGCTATGTTCAATGATAATATTTACTTTTAGTATGTATAGATAAAAATACAATAGTCTCCCTTTGATAAACTACACCATTTGTTCCATAAAGACGGTAACAAAGAAATGTTAATAACTTGTAAAGAACGATATGAGGATTTCGGATTGAACAACATTGTGCATTTTATTGTCATCAGGATCTTTCTATCTAGGTTCCTGTTGTCATATTTACTTGATTTGGTACACTATATAAATTTAGTCTATCATTTATTCGTGTCTAATTGATGTGGGGGTGGGGGGTTACATCTATATATCTATCTTCCGCTAATGTCGAACCCCTCGCGGGGACGTAGACATGTTGCACGTCAAAAACCGCAGAGACGTTAAAAGTATAATTTAAGAAGGTAATGAAAATAAGTTGTGGTAAAAGTTTAAAAGCAGCTACGCAGAACAACTAGGGACTGGCATGCTCAATATGGCAAACTGCCGTATTGAATTGCTCTATGGTAGGGAGATGGACAATGTCAGGAGGGAGGTGGTTCCAATGATAGATTGTTCTTGGAAAGAAGGAAAACTTGTAGTAGTCTGTAGTTGCTGTAATTAACCTATAGCTTAAGGAATGGCAATGGCGAGCAGGACGGGAGAGAGGAACTAGGTAATTTTCAATGGGAATAGCAACAAGATCATTATGAATTTTATACATAAGGGATAACCTATTGTCAATACGCCGTTGATCTAGTCTGCGTAGATTTAGGGAATGTAGCATGTCTGTAACACTAGAGGTACGATATAAGTCAGCCTTTATCCAACGGGCTGCTCTTCGCTGGACACCTTCAATTTGGTCTATCAATGTTTGGGTATGGGGCGACCAGATCTCTGAGCCATATTCAAGCTGGGGTCTCACTAGTGTCTGGTAAGCCATGGTCTTAAGGGGTTCAGATTTGACCTGGAGGTTTCTACGTAGAAATCCTAATGTTTGGTTTGCTTTCTTTGTTGACCTTTTTATGTGGGTGTCCCACGACAGGTTATTTGAGATATCCACGCCATGGTATTTGGCTGAGGTGACCGACTCAAGTAGGACTCCATGGAGTTTATATTTGCTGGGAATAGGATGTTTCCTTCTGGTGACGTGGATAACTTGACATTTGGAGGGGTTAAATTCCATGTCCCACTCCAACTCCCACTCTTCTAATCTCTTAAGATCGTTTTGGAGTGTGACCGATTCATTTGCAGATGTCAGTGATAGATAGACTGCAGTATCATCTGCAAAGATGCGGACTTTGGAACTGATGTTTTGTGGGAGGTCGTTTTGTAACCAGGTTGATTTTGTTCAATTATTTTGTTGCAGTTGTTTCCCTTTGACCATTAGTTTATTTGGTTCCACTTGCCTGATTTTCAATCTAGCGTGACCAAATGCATCTTGGGAATATCTCGTAGTTTGCTGCCAGCTTTGAATTGACGAGGGCAGACATCTTTACTTGATTATTCTGGGCTTCTTTTTAGTTTATGCGTTTCTCAAGGTGAGCTTTTGTTTGAGTTGTGGTGCAATGTTTTAGCTAGCATATTGTATTAGTTGAAAGCGTACTGATAATGTTTTCCTTTATAAATGGAGTACACTTTACATATTTACATGGTTTCAGTAAATGGCAGCATATTAACTTTACTGTTACAGAAATATTTAAGTCACCTTTCATTCTATTGCACATTCTAATATCTTATCTGCAGAGTCTAACCAGCATGTCACAGTGAGAAAACACGGATGGGAGTGAGTGGGTGGCAACAGTCTGAACCATCAATCGGTAGGTTAATTATGTAATTATCAGTCTGTGATATCTCTGTGTATAAGTAATATGTTTTACCTTTATATGTTAAATTGGGTCTTGTCACTTGACAACATGATATACATGATACGTCAGTTATTAGGGATATTGTAACAGCCAGGTAACATAGAAGTCATGAATGTATAATTATATGTACGTTACATAAATTGTATCATTTACAATGTCATATATTTAGTGTGCTTCACGTTGTGTATTTTCAGGGCTCGTTATATCCGTTATATCCACGGTTAGTTGTCATCCACTTATAATGCTATATATAAAGACTGCGTGTCTAACTGGATGTGAAAATAAAGGACCTTCATAGAACTTATCCATGGACTTACGTTTTATTGTATAATTGGTAAATACGCCATGGGTAACAAATGGCGCCCAACGAG